>CM021108.1:232355393-232490922 GCA_007115665.2 Sequoiadendron giganteum | reverse complement strand
CCTCAGTCCCTCTTTTTCTCCCCCTCCCCCCCTCTCTCTCCTCTCTCTCTCTCTCTCCTTCTCACCATCCCCTCTCCCCACCTCTCTCTCTCACTCTCCCTCTCCCCATCTCCCTCTCCTCGGCCCTGAGCCCTCTCTCTCCTCTCTCCTTCTCATACCCGCTCTCCCTCAGCTGTATCTCATCTCCCCTCCTCTCGCTCATCCCTCCTCTTTCCTCTCCCTCACCCTCTCTCCTCTCTCCCTCTCCCTCCCTCAGCCCTAAACCCTCTCTCTCTCCTCTCGCTCTCCCCCTCTCCCCCTCTCACTCTCCCTCTCTCCCTCTCCCACTCTCCCTCTCAACCTCTCAATCTCCCTCTCAACCTCTCCCTCTCTCAATGTCCCACTCTCTACCATTAACCCTTAGGTCTGTGTGGGAACAAATCAAATATCCAATTTGTAAAAATCCAATGTGTAGAGCTAAATTCTTACAGTTGCAAACATTTTGAAATGTTTTCTAAATCAGATATCTGATTATATCGGATTTGTGGGCCATAGAAAAACCCCATGTGGGTCATTTTTGTGCATTCCAATGGACCCTACATTCTATTTGTAGCACTTTGAAGGCAACAAACACGTGGTTTCAGATAGGAAGAGACAAAGATCAACTTTTTGGAGTATCTTGTACTCAAATTTGTCATAAGGAATGATTTTTTAGCATCTTTTATGAGGTATAATGGAGAGCAATAGTCATTGGAAGAAAAAATGTAAGAGAAAGCTTACAAAAGAACAAATTGAAGAATATAGACAAAGAGATAGAGAAGGTCATAGGAAGAAAAGACAAGGTATGTTAAATATTGGTGAACCTGAGCCCTATGGTCTTTCAAGTGAAGACGAAATTGAATATGTTCAAGGTGAAAATGTAGAACATGATATTGAAATTAGGAATGAAAATTTTCAAGGTAAAAATGTTGGAATTGAAGATGTTGAACATGATATTCAAATTGGGAATGAAAATGTTCAAGGTGAAAATGTTGGAATTGAAGATGTTGAACATCATATTGAAATTGGGAATGAAATTATTCAAATTGACATTGAAAATTTTCAAGGTGAAAATGTTGGAAATGAAGATTTTGAACATAATATTGAAGCAAGTGTAAATTATGTTTCACCAGATTACATGAGAAATGAAGAACCTTGTGTGGAAGAAAGACATACTCCAAAGTCAAGACCTTCAAGGACCCCTAAATGGTTAGTTGAAATTGATGATAACATTATAAACAATTTTGAAGGAAAGAGGTCAACATGAACTATTCGGTTGTGGGATAGAAGACTTTTCAACCAATATTTTAGGGATAAAACATTGATCGAGTGATGCCAAATTTTTGTACAATTTCTGAATATGCAAAAGATGAGACCTTTGCTAGCCAAATTGAAGATTCATGTGAACAAGAAGACTGGAAAAAATTATATTATTGTCAAAAAGATTTTTAATACTCTCAAGTCTATTTGAAAAAATAACAAGGAAAAATATCAAAGAGCTACTCGGATAGTCATTACAACCGCCCTAGTAAGCCATCAATTGAAAAATGCTCGCTTTATGAGACAAACTTGTGTTGATTTTGACATAAATCGTAAAACTTTGGATAGAGCACTTGCAAGAAGAGAAAGAATAGATGATCCTCTTCAAAATGATACATGGGCTTTTGTCGGGAGGCTTCCACGTGTTGATAAGAAGCTAACCGATAATGTAAAGAAGGTAATTCAACAATTTTGGCATGATAAATCTAGAGTATCACCTAGTGCAAAGGATTTTTTAAAGTTAAGAATTGGCAGTCGAAACCGTACACCGCATCCTAAACATTTCTTGGAATCAAGCCAAACAATGTTGTTCAATTTTTTTATTGAAACACATCCAAATATGGAAATCTCGCAAATGAATTTGGAAGGTTTGAAGCCATTTTATTGTGTGCCTCTTAAGATTCATAATACTTGTTGTTGCAAATACCATGTGGAGTTTTCAATGTACCATGAACTATTATGCTATATCCATTCTACTTTGCATACTAATAAAATGTTGCAGGAGTGTGGTACAATGCATCTTCTGAAATCATCAAGGGACTTTCTAGATCTATTTTTATGTTCTAGAGATGATGGTTCCTTTTTCTATAGAAATTATTATTTAAATGCGAAGTGCTCACAATGTGGTGGCTTGTCAAAGTTTGTTCAATGTTTTCATGAGGGTTCTGAACATGAATTTGGAAAGAATCTTGTTGAAAAAAAGAGATATGAGATAGTTAAATATACTTTGTAGAGCGGAGGTGAAGGTTCTAGATGCAAGTTGGTTACAAAATAATGCGCTGTTGCTGATTTTATTTCAGATTTTGAGGAAAATCGTTTCTACAAGTATGCAAGACATAGTCATAGGTCTCAATGGTTGGATCAACAATTCAGGATATGTAAGGAATCTTTTTCGATTGGCACTATTATATCAATGGTTGATTTTGTAGAAAAATACACATTGCAACCACAAAATGAGGTACAATCTCAGTATTAAAATTCCATTCAGATTTCTATTTTTGTCCACATAACATTTAGACATGCACCTAATAGTACAGAGCAGGATCGAAAGATAATCAAAGAGTATCATTTTTATATGAGTGATGATAGATCTGACTCATCTGAGTATGTCCAACATTGTTTCAATAATGTTTTTATGTTCTTGCAGGAGCATGATATAGCATTGGGTTGACATCTCATTTGGTCAGATAACTGCACAGGTCAATTCAAGAATGCTTGTATGTTTTATTGGTTGAGTAGAATGCATGTAGAGGGGTGTACTTAATATTTGGAGTTTTTTGGAAGCTGAGCATGGGAAAGGGGAGCATGATGGAGTAGGTGCATGTGTAAAGAGAGCTCTAGTTAAGGAGCAATTGAATATTTTAGGAGAAAAATTTAGTGATGCACGTTCTATTGTTGATTGGTGTAGTTCAACATTATCACAGGGAGGGACACTTGATTCAAAAGTGTGTTTATTCTTTTGGTTGGTTGAGGAGGGTACAGTGGGAGGTAGATTGGATTTTCATACAATCAAATATTCTTCAAAGATGCATTCATTTTGAAGCTCAGATGCAAGCACATGGACCATTTGGACATGACAGTTGGCTTGTTTTTTTCAGAGTTGTATTCAGTGCGAGTGGGATCAATGTGAGTCAAGTGAGTGGGTGGATACATGGGTTCCACAGTATCTAAATCCTTTATCTCAAGCAATATCCATGACAAATGACACAATGGAAAGTTCACTTGATTACCATCAACTTTCAAATCTACTACAACCAAGACATGTTTTTACAATTGTTGCACCACAAGGGAATGAAGAGAGATCATAATATTGGTTGGCTCGATGTGTGCAAGTAAAGCATAAGATAATGCAATCGATAGAAGATGATGATGGGTTTGTGTATCCTACAGGTTCAGTTGTGGTTGTAGGAACTTAGTTGCAAACATACATGATTAGAAAGAATGGCATACTTGCATTTGAAGACTACGAGAAACTCAAAACCATTCTCATGTATTCACACCTTGTTATTGTAGACACATAAAAATGACCTAGACCCACAGGCTCTTCTTCTAACCCTAATTAGGATATTTTAATTATGTCCCTAACTCACTTTCAACTATTAATTAGATAATTCATAATTATTTAATTAATTCATGTCCCCTCTATTCTTCTTGATTATTAAATAAATAATTCTTTGTTATTTATCTACTGCGTCACTAATTGTCTAAAGTCTTCCTATAATTAAATAAATTTCTTAATTTATTTAATTATTTCAACCCTTTATGTCTTCCTAATTAGTAAATAAATAACTTTATTTATTTAATTATGTCACTAATTAAGTCCTCTTCTTCCTAAAATTAAATAAATTCTTATTTATTTAATCCACCTTCCACTATAATTAAATAGTTATATTTAATTATCTAATTATTCATTAGCTTCTTCTCTCTTAAATTAAATAAATTTTATTTATTTAATTTGGCCCTCTCCTAAACTTTGAATTAAATTATTATATTTAATTTAAAAGGTCCCCCTTATCACATTCCTCTAATAACTAAATAATATCTCTATTATTTAATATCCCAGCACATGAATTAAATAATTTTTATTATTTAATTCCCCCTCTTTTACTGGGCTCATTTTAAATAAATTTATTTATTAAAAATAAGTCTTATTTAAAAATCCCTTCTTTTGTAAATAATTTAATTTAAATTTATTTACTGTCACATAACCCCACACTTTTTGAATTAAAATAGTTTTTAATTCAAAAAGTCAACATTCCCTCTTGATTTAAATAATTTTAAATAGATTATTTAATTCCCCAATGACTCCGTTTTCCATGCATGAAATCTTTTGTCAGCCATTGATTTGATTCTCTAAAGAATCAATCTTGACCCTTTATTTCGAATTTGACCTAATGTTGCCCTAACCCTAATTGTGGGTTGCTTTATTGAATCTCTTCCATTGATTCTAGGGCATTTTACTAACTTTCAATCTTGGCCATTCACACAAAATTGCCTCTTCTATAAAAGAGCAATTTTGGGCTCATTTTGAACATCTTGCATTTCCATATTTTATCATCTCACTTAGGAATTATTATCTTACACTTTCATACTTTTAGCATTGTTAAGTTTCATTTGGTATAAAATTTTAGATTTTATTTGACATAGCTTAGACATTATAGATGCTTACTAGTTGCAGTAGGGCATAGTATTGCATTTAGGTTATTCGAATCCTTCAATATTTGCTTAGGGCTTGTCATTTCTATTGGCTTGCTCTTCACAAATCTGAGGGCAAACAATTTATTTCAGCAAATTAAGAATGTGTAATGAAGGTTAGTCATGGAGGATGAAGACAATCTATAAGATTGTTCATCTATTCCTTTGCACTCCATTACCAACTGTGGGTTTTTAGATTTTCTGCATATACTAGATGCTAATCAAAAAATAGAAATTTCCCATTGTTATAGTTATAGCAACAAATGTTAAGTTGTTGAATCATCATGCCAAACCAAAGAGAAAATAACTATGGACACTTAGTAATGTTGATCATGAAGCAATATTGGATATTCTTAAGCAAAGAGATGACCCTTTAGACACACTTGAATAGCATATTCAAGAATGCAAGGTACAATGCTAAGGTTCATTATGCTTAAGTTCATTAGTGTTCTTTATTTAATACTGATATTTTGTATACTATTGCAATGTAGGTGTCTTTAATAGTGATATTTTGTATGTACTTTTGGGATATTTTTGGTACGATTGATCATGGACCTGCTGCAACAATAGCCAACTTTGATCCTTTCAGAGAGGTATGCGGCATATTACAATAATATATATTGATTATTCAAAGTGTATTTTATAGTTTGGATTACCATCTCATCATCAATTAGGTCATTTAGAATAATATAGATTGGTTATTCTAAGCATCTTTTATAGTTTGCATTACCAATATATCATCATTCAGGTTGTTTAGATTAATATAGATTTGTTAGTCTAAGAATCTTTTTTGTTGTGACAATATAGATTTATCATTTGATAACTTTTGCGATATTCCTGGCATGATTGATCATGGACTTGTTGCAACAATAGGCAACTCTGATCCTTTCAGAGAGGTATGCGATAGATTACAATAATATAGATTGGTTATTCTAAGCATATTTTCTATTGTATATAGTTTAACTACTACCTTGATGGTTTGTACAGGTGCTTGTCACTCTAGAACATCAACATACCACTCTTGTGGAAAACTGTGCCTTGAATGCCTCCAATAGGCAAATTTTGTAAAATTTGAAACTTGAAATGTGAAACAATGTAAAAGGTCAGAACTGTGTATAGGCATAATCTATATCCAGTGATGCTTTTTAAAATATGGGTCAAATTTTTGGCATTGTATAAAGGGTATGTTTAAAATGTAAAGAGATTTTTGTACTTAATCAAGCTTCATATAATAAATTACAGTGGCTTGCCACTTTTCCAAAAAAATAAATATAAAAAGTTCATGTGAATTTCATTTCCCATGTAATTGATTCTTTGATCTAGAAAAGTTGAAACAAGGTATTTGTGTGTGCATGATGTTCAAGTTGATTGGGTAAGAGTTTTTTGATGCAAGATCTAGGTGGCTTTAAACAACACAATTACAATTAAGGATGATTTAAACTCCAATTTGATCATCAAAACCAAACTTGGGTTCAACTTCACTCCCCAAACCTTTCCACACCCTATAAAATCATCAAACACATCTATTGGGACATTTAGAAGCTTGATCCAACCTTAAATATTTCTGCCCCCCACATTTCATTGACATTAGCATGTTGTAACCACCATTTTTCACCTAATTTCACTCATTTTTTTCATGCATGGAAACTCGCCAGTTGAACAACAAACCTTTCCAGCTCTTTAAACCCACATATTCACCTTATACAGTCCTAATAAAATCTACCATGGCCATACCATTGATCTACAAATCATACAATAGATGGTATGGCCTTTTAGTACTTTGGACTCTTAAGGGAAATCACCGATCCAATGTAGCTCAGAGTGATTCGACGTATTTAGGTGCAAAAGAGGACCATCCCTGGCTTAAACGTACCCATTCAGACATGTTGGAATAGTCTGTTTGGTCATACGAGTTAGAAAATGAAAGTTGCACCACTTTGCAACTTTACACTACTTGCATTTGACAGCTTTTCCCTCAATTGAAAACTCATCACCATGGGAAAACGCCTCTGAGATAGCAAAAATTGAGAGACTTTATTGTAGATGGTCCCAAAAAAATCTCATATCCTCAGACGGAGAGTCTGTAAGCATCACAGTTTCCAAGAAATAGCCCTTCAAAGATTGCATCCTTTTAGCACTTTGGACTCTTAAGGGGAATCGTCAGTCCAATGTAGCTCAGAGTGATTCGGCGTATTTGGGTGAACAAGAGAACCATACCTAGCGTAAGTGTACCCATCCAAATGTGTTGGAACAGTCCATTTGGTCGTATGAGTTAGATAATGAAAGTTGCACCACTTTGCAACTTTACATTGCTTGCATTTGACAACTTTTCCCTCAATTGAAAACTCATCACCATGGGAAAATGCCTCCGAGATAGAAAAAATTGAGAGAGGTTATTGTAGATGGTCCCAATACAATCTCATATCCTCAGACAGAGATTTTGTAAGCATCATGGTTTCCAAGAAATATCCCTTCAAAGATTGTTGCCTTTTAGCACTTTCGACTCTTAAGGGAAATCATTGGTCCAATGTAGCTCAGAGTTATTCGACGTATTTGGGTACAAAAGAGGACCATACCTAGTGTAAACGTACCCATCCGAATGTGTTGGAATAGTCCATTTGGTCGTACGAGTTAGAGAATGAAAGTTGTACCACTTTGAAACTTTACACTGCTTGCATTTGACAACTTTTCCCTCAACTAAAAACTCATCACTATGGGAAAATGCCTCCAAGATAGCAAAAACTGAGAGAATTTATTGTATATGGTCCCAACACGATCTCATATCTGCAGATGAAGATTCTGTAAGCATTACGGTTTCTAAGAAACAACCCTTCAAATATTGCTGCCTTTTAGGACTTTGGACTTTTAAGAGAAATCGTCAGTCCAATGTAGCTCAAAGTGATTCAACGTATTTGGGTGAAAAAGAGGACCATACGTAGAGTAAAAGTTCCCATCCGGATGTGTTGGAATAGTCCATTTGGTCGTACGAGTTAGAGAATGAAAATTGCACCACTTGGAAACTTTATATTGCTTACATTTGGCAACTTTTCCTTCAACTGAAAACTCATCACCACGTTAAAATTCCTCCGAGATAGAAAAAACCGAGGGAGATTATTGTAGATGGTCCCAACATGATCTCATATCCTAAAATAGAGAGTCTGTAAGCATCACAGTTTTCGACAAATAGCCCTTCAAAGATTGTTTTCTTTTAGCACTTTGGACTCTTAAGGGAAATTGTTGGTCCAATGTAGCTCAAAGTGATTCGACGTATTTGGGTGCAAAATAGGACCATACCTAGCGTAAACATACCCATCCAGATGTGTTGGAATAGTCCATTTGGTCGTATGAGTTAGAGAATAAAATTTGCACCACTTTGAAACTTTACACTGCTTGCATTTGGCAACTTTTCCCTCAACTGAAAACTCATCACCACTAGAAAATACCTCCGAGATAGCAAAATTTGAGAGAGTTTATTGTAGATGGTCCCAACATGATCTCATATCCTTAGATGGAGAGTTTTTAAACATCACGGTTTCCAAGAAATAGCCCTTCAAAGATTGCTTGCTTTTAGCACTTTGGAATCTTAAGGAAAATCGTCGGTCCAATGTAGCTCAGAGTGATTCGACATATTTGGGTGCAAAAGGGGACCATACCTAATGTAAACATACCCATACAGATGTGTTGGAACATTTTGTTTGGTTGTATGAGTTGGAGAATGAAATTTTTACCACTTTGCAACTTTACACTGCTTGCATTTGGCAACTTTTTCCTCAACTGAAAACTCATCACCACAGGAAAATTCCTCCGAGATAGAAAAAACCGAGAGAGGTTATTGTAGATGGTCCCAACACAATTCAATATCCTTAGATGGAGAGTCTATAAGCATCATGGTTTCCAATAAATAGTCCTTCGAATATTGCTACTTTTTAGCACTTTGGACTCTTGAGGGAAATTGCCAGTCCAATGTAGCTCAAAGTGATTCGACATATTTGGGTGCAAAAGAGGACCATCCCTAGTGTAAAGGTATCCATCCAGACATTTTGGAACAGTCCGTTTGGTTGTATGAGTTGGAGAATGAAAGTTGCACCACTTTGCAACTTTACACTGCTTGCATCTGACAACTTTTCCCTCAACTGAAACCTCATCACCATGGGAAAACGCCTCCGAGATAGAAAAAATGAGAGAGGTTATTGTATATGGTCCCAACAAAATCCTACAGCCTCAGACGAAGAGTCTATAAGCATCACATTTTTTGAGTAACAGTCTATCAAAGATTTATGCCCTTCTACAGTTTGGACTCTTAAGGGATTTCACTGATTGAACGTAGCTCAAATTGCTTCGGTCTATTTAGGTGTGAAAGGGAACCATACGTAACCTAAACGTACCAATCTGGACATGATGGAATAGTCATTTTAGTCATACAAGTTGTAGAACAAGATTTATTGATGCCCTTACAAGTAATTTTCAGCCTCCAATCGAACTCCAATGCTATTTTTTTTTCAAAAAAAGCCATTAGACCATAGATTGTTGCAAAAAACTAGTCAAAAACCTTTATTTAAACCCTACCACAACTTCTAGACTCCTATCTTGCACTTCCCTTTACAATTTTAATAATTTTCCTTCAAAAGACTACATGGCAATTTTTGACAATTTTGAAGCAAGAATGTATTTTTGGCATATTGGACCCATAGACTCAAAAATTTAACTTAATACACCTTAAATGGTCTTCATTGAACTTATTTATCATAAATAGATCACACCTAACCTCTCAAACTATCAACCTTTAAATGTGTAATCTTGCAAATAGTAGATTAGGTGGGAAACTAGAGAGGAATAGTTGATGGTGAGTGGCCTAGTGAAGGCTAGAGAAGAAGAGTTTGAGGAATATTGTGTTAGGACATGGGATTGTCCTTGGTTGTAATATTTGGTTGTGTGGAAAATGTATGCTACTATGGGGATGGTTCTAACCATAAAGAACATGAGAAAGATTGTGAAGAGAAGAGTTGGAGGGCATAGATACATGTCTAGTTGAAAAAAACTTATGGAAGAGCATGAAATAGAGATACTAATGTATGGATGTTTAGCTTTGTGTACTAAGTTTTTGTGTGCAGGTGTCAAAGCTTGGGAAACACCATTTTCAGGTTTCAATGAAAACAAATAGCAACAAGAAAATCCATTTGAGAAGGATCAAGCATGGCAAGACCAAGGCAACGCAAAGCATGAAGGGTGCAAAATCCCTTGGATGAAGATTTCCATGAAAGTGACTTGGAGCGGGTTTGAAGGGATTGTGAAGAAGATAGGGGTACACCTATGGAGTGATTTATGGGGCATAAATATTTTGTACCTATGGAGTATGGTACAGGAGTACCTAAAACATGTAAGATTTCATGAATTGACAAGGCCATTCCTCCTTCTGTATAGGTTGTACCTCAAAGGAATTGGCATGAATTAGATAGGGGTAGGTGTAGGAACAAGTTTTTAGGGGTGATAAATGGATTAGAGTGGTCTGAGAAGGCTGCCCTGTTAAGAAACACAAATTTTTGTGCCTTTTGAGTAAGGCTAGAGAGTGAGTTTTTGAGAAGTTGAATTAAAATAGGTTAGAACTTGTTAGAAACTATTGGAATAGGTGTATTTAATGGTGTTTAAGAGGTCTGAGTGATTAAGAGTAACCCAAAAAGAGTAAAAGTGTGAAACCCTAGTTGGAAGGGGCAAAAACAAGGGAAAATTGGTGATTTTACAAAGAAAGTGTAAGCCAAATTATGGGGAAGCATAATACAATGATGTTTTAAGTTTAAGAAAACAAAATTAAGAGGGAATGGAGTGGTTTTAGGATTGAGTGAGGTCATGAGCATAAAATTTCCAATAAGCCCTACCAACAAGCCAGTGAACTATTTGATAAAAAACTTTGGTAGACATGTATGAAAGTGGACTATTTAAAAAAAAGTCTCAAAGAAATGTGGTCTCATAGAATTCCATGAAAAGAAAATGTAATTGACAACTGCTCCTAGTTTTTAGTTATGCAATGTGAAGTAATTGCATAACTGCTTAGGTTGACTTTGGAAAAACTATATTGTAATTGAAATTTTTTCATTTATCAACATCTAGTTGTTAGTTATGCAATGTGAAGTAATGCTTTGAGTTTAAAAGATGTGTGATGCAATGTAATCAATGATATAAATATAAACTACATAATATAACCATTATTTTTTATGCTATTGTACATTGATATTTAACCATTGCTCAAGATAAAATTTTCAAAGAGTTTAATCATGCACATAAGGAACAAATTAAATTTTGATTGTCAAATTCTATATATCAAATTATCCAATAATCAAGTGTATGTCCATATACAAAAATGACATCGACACCAACTCAAACAAAGTTTTACAAAATGTGGCATATGCCATCTCAATATCTATTCAAAATTTACATGCCAAAATGTCTATCTCATCCTAAACTACTGGTGGATCATCAAAATGGAGCCTCTTTGAAGCACTCATTAGCTCTAAAGGTAGCTGCACAAGAAAAAATCAAACCACAATTGAGATTAGTTATACTATATAATTTAAAATTGAATAATTAACATCAAAATCAATATACATTGAATTTTAATTGAACTCTAAAATTGAAATCTTGATTACCTGAAATATACGTCTCTTCAAAGGGCCAGGAGTCCTAGAATATACCAAACCAAAATTTGAAATGCCAATCTATATATGTGAACAAAAACATAAAATTGATCCAAGTTAGCAAACGATTATTGGTAATAGGAACATATTTACCAAAAAAATAAAAAATAAACACATACCTCTTTAGGTTGATCTTTTTCTTTATCTCCTTCAAGTGTTTCGACACCTCCTCCTTGAGGTGTTTCAACACCTACTCCTTGAGGTGTTCCAATACGTACTCCTTTAGGCAGTGTGTCACTTGTCAACAATGATGTATAGCTCATAATCTCTTGTACATAAAAAATGACAAGTACATGTGAAACTACCAATCTATGTCGATGTGTGTATAATCAATATAAGATCTTAAAAATCTTAATTCAATCCAATTTGAGTTCAATTACCTTCCCCTTATCTCACTTTGCACCTCCATATTCTAGACAAGGCTGCACCTCACTCGCACTAGGTATTTCCTACAAGAGGAAAATAAGATAAACATATAAGTTATTATATAAAATCATTAATGACAAGCAAGTAATTAATAAAAAAATTAAAGGAATGAGTGAAAAAATATATACTATGTGTGTGTTGAAGACAAATGAAATGGCCCTAAGGGTGCTATCAGTCACCCGTGTGAGCTTCTCCTCAGACATGAACTATTAAATAAACCATGTAAATAAATATTAGTACTTGATACTATCTCTTATTAATATTCATTTAAAAACAAATGTAAATTTATGAATTTATAATTTAAATCTTATTTGTGTCACTATTCCAACATCCCCCTCTCTAGCAGGAGAGGACTCTATAGGGTGCACTCCACTCCCCTGTGACTGATCTATAATGTCAACATCATGGAGGTCATAATCAAAAGTGTCCAAGGGATGCTCAACGGGTTGTACAAGAGGACCCAAGCATATCTGGTGGTACATAGTGCAAGTATGTGGCACACAAATATGTGGACTTGAGGAGGAGGATGCAACAACACTTGCGCCTTTGCCAACATCACTAGAATGTGGCTGAGCTACTATAGAAGCATGTGGAGCCAAATGACCACTCAAAGAGTGAATAGCCTGAATAGTCTGTGTGGCTGCATCCTGGATAATCTCTGGATGATATACTGGAGGTGGCAGAGGAAGGGGAGGGGGGGGAGCATATGGGTGCGAGACTACTCTAACTGCCCCTTGTATATCTTGGGGCATACCTCCACCGACGCCCTAGAAGGGTTTAATGTCAAAGTAATTGACATGATGCCCTAACACAAACTCAACATATAGTTTTTTAATAGAGTAAAATGGTATATAAGAATTGTTGTTCGATGGTTTATCAAAAACCATGCACCAATGATCCCAAAAGTTATCTACAATGTCCCTATTCATGCACCATTTTATAGAAAGTTTTGGTTTATTAACATTCACTGGCAAACTGATGTGGGGGTTAGTGAATAAAGAGGCTATTTGGGCTTTGGTTATTTGGAGATCTTTCACATCATCGTAAGACAATCCACATGCATAATATTCCCTCATGTCTTCTCGCTATGAATGGAAGACATTATGTTGGGTGGAGAGGGTTTCTATATTTTTAATTATTTCCTTCAATGTGTTTGTTATATCTCTCAATCAAGGGATTGTCTTACAAACTTCACAAATTCCCCTCAATTGCCCCAATTTTTCACCAATTAAGTCTTCAATTGGTGGTTGCGGAGGTGGTGGAGCGTTTGGAATTTGTGCATTTTCATTCTTAGCCATAATACCTAATTAAAGTTAAAAACTAATTAATCTAATTTAAATTACACAATATAAATGAAATTATTGTTAAAAAACCCTAGTTTTTAATAAAAATCCAAAAAAAAACCTACTTTTTCACAAAAATCCATAACAAATACTAGTTTTTGATAAAAATACATCAACAACACTAGTTTTTAATCAAAATCCATTTAAAAAAATTAATTTTTAATAAAAATTCATTGTAAACTCTAGTTTTTAATAAAAATCAATAAAAAACCCTTCTTTTGAAAAAAAAATCATAAAAACTACTTAAAATTATAAGAATCTAATTGAAAAAATCGATTACAACATTAAAAAAAACCAAAAACTTACCTTTCAAATTGGATATCTGGTGAAAATGGATATCAGATTTCGACTTCTCCCTATGCGCCCGCATTCAAACTGTGTGAAATGACTTTAACAGTCGGCTATTTTTTATTTATATAGTTTGCGTAAATTAGATATCCGATTTCTGATTTGTAAAAAATAGGTTTGGGCATTGCTTTGGAGGAATGTACTGACAACCGAGCCTAAAAAAGTCAACTCGGCATTTTCGTGTTTTTGAGTTGATCCAAAATGTAATTTTTTTCCCATTGCCACTTTTGGCCCATCATGATCCTATACATACCCACATCAATGGAAAAGGGAACCAAAAAGAAACAAAAACACGGTGAAATCCAATATTTGAAGATTTTCATTTAAAATTTCAAAACTTCAAAACTTTCAAGTATCCAATTTCTCAAACCAGAAAGACTTTTTTCACTTGGAACACTTTTTTGTACCTTTCTTTGATCACATGAAGCAATTTATTCCATTCCAGTACAACTGAATCCATTCTTGCACACACACTATCCAATATAACCAATAGTGTGAAGGAGGATGACGAATCCGTGGATGAGCATTGCTTCTCATAGTCTTCCACATTAGAGAGTATCCTAGAAAAATGGTCTAACCAGACCTCAACCACTTCCTTCAAAAGCCAGAAGGTTTTTACTACGTCATCCCTTTTCCTCTATACTATGATTACTTCAGCTTGAAGTTCACCAATTCTCAACCTTTGCTTCCCTTATTTATCCTCAAAAATATCAAATTTCTTTCCAATATTATTCACCTCAGCTTCAATTGCTTCAATTATGCTTCGAAAGTTGTCAACAGGAGTAGGCCACCAGAGACAATACTTGTATATGTCTATCATTTCTTTCATGCATTTCTTTAACTCTGCAATTAGTTCATATAACCTCTGTTTTTCCTTTAGACACCTCTTTTCAACTAAAGCTTCTAGTTTACGTCTTCCTGGACCTTCAAGTACCATTCTCTCTTCAACTATTTCAACTAAAATCTCAAGTAAAAATTCAGAAACAACAGATACATCAATACCTTTATGCAGTAGATATTTGACTAAGGCATCATCGATTTTAAGTCTATCAACAGGTGAAGCCGTACTCCATACATCACCAAATTTCCTCATTTTTCTCTATATTTTCATGGAATGGATGCATTTTGGATCGGAAGATTCAGATCCAATCAAGAGTTCCTCTTCTTCTTTCTTTTCTTTAGAGATAGCAATAACATCTTCAAAGACATTTTTTTTTTTCTTTGATTCCGAAGGGGAATCACTAGTGACAACTTCCAATTCCTTCATCCCGGAGGAAGAAACCTCCTAAAATCATCTTACAATGACTTCATCGGAGCTCATCACATTTTGAAATGATAGGAATTTTTTTTTTCACGCACTTGCTTTATCCTCAAAGCTTTCCAAGTGCCTGAATATCTATTTTGCAATGGGAATCCCGGATTCCCACTCAACATCTTTCTTTCCCGGTAGAGATTTTCGAAAATAAATCACCAAACATGTAAGAAAGCATCCAAAATGGAATGGATATCCTTCTCCCAATGTCATTTGTATATTCTTAGTAAGGTTTTCAAGAATTATCTTACAAAGATCAAATTGTACATTATCCTTTACCATTTTATAAACCAAATAAACTATAATGGCCAAAGTAGAGCCTTCATGATTTATGAAAAAGATTTTATAGGAGATTTTATATGCAACATACCTAATGAGGCATCACCAATAGTTTCAATCAATAATGCTTAGAGGTCCTTTTCAACTCTCATCATTTCGTCCACTTCCTTGTATTTTATTGTTTTTTTGTCCAGGAAGTTCTCGAATACCGCAAAGTCCGGTAACCACTTCAATTGATTCTTTTGAAATGAGGTAGGGTTTGTCAAATTTAATGCTCCCATCCTTGATTTTGCTAAGAAGAAACATGATAAATTCTTTTTTCAGCAAACAAGGGGAATTCTCCCCATATATCCAATCCTAGGGTTTGTATGTTCAATAAATCGTTCGGTTCCAACCCTAATTCCAATTTCTTTATTTTTTGATGATCGAACTCATCCATCTGAAATCCTTTCAAATTTAGAGGGGTATTCCTTTTAAATATTTTTATTATAGCTCTCAAAATTTAACAATAAAAATTCTTCAGTTACCTTTCCTTTGTTGTCATGAGATGGGAAATTTCAGTCACTTATATCGAGAGACCATAATGATTTCTTCGAAGGTATTCAAATTTCTTCAAAGATGCTTCAAGAAGGTTCCAAGTGCTTCTACAAATTCTTCGAATGCATTTGATGATCAAAATGATTTATGATATTTCCTTTATATTTCATCATTTTTCCCTAATTCACATTAATTGTAAAAAGCTAACAAACTTCACTTCTATTTAAACTAAGAAACCGTAATTCGCTCTGCCAAAGAGTATGTATGCATCTTTTCTTCTGATTTCTTTTGCATCATTTTTGTTATGTCATTCTTCACAACATATCCATGTGTCAACATCTGACATGTATTTCTGGGGGTTTAATTGAATTTATGATAAATCTTCCCCTAAGAGCAAGCCAGGTCTAGTTCCCGAAGGATTCATCTACACCGGATGAGGGTAAAGATGCATTAGTAGATTTCGATTCTTCTTTCCTTTTATGTATTTTTCTCATTTCCTGCTTAACCCTTTCTTTATCAATATTTTTGATATATTCAATCAGAGCAGATTGCTCCCTTTTTCTAGTTCTTCATACTTTTGAGACATGTCCTGGTTTCTTGCAATAGTAGGAGACAACAATATGTCTTGTTTGATTTCCATTCATCCCTGTTCTGCATTGATTCACTTTATGTACAAAAATGTTATAGGCATAACAATAACCATTGAATGACTGATTTCTATTGAAATTATTCATCATCACTCGACTAACTAAAGATCTGCATTCAGTAGCCTTATGTCATGTCTTCTTGCATGCATTACATATTCTAGAGAAAGAACCAAAAAACTAAGTTAGCCTACTCCTACACTTAGTTGCCTTATGACCAAGATTATTACATGAAAAAAAAACACCATTGAATAATGAGTACCTTTGTGCATTTATTTTTCTGACAGGTGGTTTCCTTCCGGAATTTATTTTCATCTTTCCTTTTTCTTGAACTTTCTCATTATTTACTGTATTTGAATTCTGTATTTTTCCATTAGCTTCATTTCCTAAGACACTTTTATCATTATAAGGTTTTTGTTCTGCTATCCATTCATCAAGCTTAGTGGAGCTTGACTTGAAATCTTCTTCATAGAGTTTTTCTTTCTCAATTTCGGTCTTTAGACTTATCACTTCCTGTTCAAGCCTATGACAAACATCAACTTTGTTTTGTATCAGTATTTTTAAACATTCGTCAACTTTATTCTTTTCATATATCTTAAACTTTAGTCTGGCGTTCTCATCATTTTCTTGCTTCAACTCCTCACTCACTTCTTTGTATCTTTCCTTGAATTTCTTTAACTTCTCTTTCAATTTTCTTACACACTCATTTTCTTCATCAAGATTTTCCTCCAGTTCTCTATTTTCAATTTCAAGCTTGTCTAGATCTTCAAGTGTAGTCCGAAGCTCTTCTTTTTCCATTAGTTCAATTTGCAGGACCTCCCTCAAATTGTTAAACATCTCTAGAGGAACCAAAGCTCTAATACTAATTTTTTAATAAACTGGATACTGAGAGGGGGGGGTGAATCAATATCCACACAAACTCATTGAACAAACACTTAAACTATATTGCACCATAGAGAAGATTAAAGTATTAGTTAACATTAAGTTCTGGAACACATGGACGCCATATTTTATGTGAAAAACCCAATAAGGGAAAAACCACGGTGAGGATTAACTCATAGTATATAAAGTTATATCAAAACTGATAATAAGAGGCTCACTACCACAAACATAAGCTCACTGCTTATAAGGACTTACTGTCAAAAATGGAGGTTCACTGGCTATAGAAAAAGTAAACATAAATTGGCTCACCGCCAAGAGTTGAACTGAGAAATATACACCACATGTGCAGATTCAATTCCTTTGATGCTCAGAGTATTTTCTGATCTTCAACCACTGTTCGCACTTCACTCATACATACTTCTTCTCCTCACATTCACATTGCTTATCCTTTTTTCGCTTCGTCGCCTTACTACCTTTTCATTCTCTAGCTATCTTTTATAAATACCCGATGTATCCATATGTATTGATTAGGTCGACTTCATATCAAGATTAATTCATCCATGTCGGCTAGGATTAGCTAGATACTGAAATGTATTCTCAAGAATCGATGTCAATGCATTACCTGAACATTAAAACATCTAAGAATGCATGTATATGCGCTTCTGACTATTATAAGCCTTTTTCGAAAACCTCAGATCATACTGATTATCAAAGGAGATATCCGGACCAACATACCAGAAATACCAGATCAAATACCAGATGAGATAAGCATGATATTCACACCAGTACCCAGTACCAGACCAGCATGGGGACATGAATGTCAATATTGACAAAATTCCAACAATAATTTTGGTACACGATGGCTGGTAATCTAATCATATGTTTTTTTTATGCGATCTCATAAATCTATATTTTCTCTAGGTTACCTCTCCATACATTGAATTTTTCTTATAATAAATTATTGACCCACATTTTTAGGAGCATTCTACCTTTATCCTAAGGTACTTGAGAAGATTAAAGAGATATTTCTTATATTTAATACAAGTGGAATTATTTTACTTACAAATTTTTGAATGGTTATGACAATGTGTAAATATATGTCCATGTACCCTATTGGTTTATTTTCTCATGCCCACTTAGTTGTATGAAAAATATAACAATATATAAGCATGAAAATATGTTGTAGTGGGGGCTGAATGGATATTTTTAGGTCTTGAACCTATTGTATACTTTGTGTCTCTACTAGTCAAGTCTAGCCTAGGGACATCAATAAAATTATTCACATTTAATTTATCATGTCAAGTGGATGTTACCAAATAAGGGAAGTTAAATTAAACTACAAAATCCTCTTCATGACACATGTTTCTCCATGATTATAATGGTATAATTAGGGAATAGGTTTCGTGTGTCTATTGTTAAGGTCACACTTGTTGATTTGGTGTTATAACAGTTTCTTAATCTATGTAGATACTTGTACAACTTGAATAAAGTATATTTGATGCCACTCTCAATGATACAACATATGGGTTCACATTGTTCATTCGTGGATTATTGAAGACAAATTTATTTTGTATACTTATAGTTATTTAAGGGAATATATTTGGATAACCATGTAGTAGTTGTTAGAGTAAAGGTTTTAACTTAATTATGTTAATTAAGTTACCTTTATTCCTCTCTTAAGATTTCACTTTAGTTTGCATTTAGTGACATTTAATAATTAATATAATTATTAAATGTTTTCCTATTAGGGTTTCTTTTAGGTTTTGTATGATCTCCTTCTTAAGGATTGATCCATTGTATATTCTTAATTCTTTTTGTTTTGATAAGATAATTTCTCCATTTTTCAGAGCTTCAAACCCTTGTTTGTTTTTTCCATTCATTCTCTTCCTTGTGGCAGGTATCCATTTGCATGCAGGTGTTCTTGGAATCTAAAGTTGGTTTTGACAACTTCTATATGGTATCAGAGTTTTCCTGCTACATGTTTGTTCTTGTTTGAAGAATTTGGAGGTACAAGGGTTGGATCAGGCATTCACAGTTTTGTAGGGAGATTTTTGGTGGGTCCGACATACTTCATTTTTTGGGTTGACTTTGGGTCCAAATGGACCTCACCGTTGTATCCGCAACGGTCCAAAACCCTAAAATTGACTGTTGATTCATCCATTTTGTACAAAGTTGATCTTCGAGGCAAAAAAATTACCCATCCGGCCCCGTACGACCGTTTGCACCCTGGTAAAAAAAATTTATTATTTTTTGCATTTATTTTTGTCAGATTTTTTTTTTCAAAAACATTTGTAAAACTTTTTTTGATTTTTTTTAGCAAAAAAAAAAGCCTTTTAAAGGCTTGCTGAGGCCTAGTACTGGGGTACTCGCAGGTACTTGCGTACGCAGGCCTACGGGCCCCTCAGTATGCCGGTCGACGTACTGCTAGCCACTAGCGGCTTTACCCCCGACCTACGGTCTGACAATACTGCCAATGGTGGTACACAGGCCGTTGGCCTTTTCTTTTTTTTTTATTAATTCTTCTTAAAAACAAAAAAAAATATTTGTAATTTTTTTTTTATTATAATAATCCCACCTGTACATGTGCGGTGACGGCCATTTAGCCGTCAAATTTAGGCTTTGATTTTTGCTGCAACAGTCATATGACCGTCAAATTTAATCCAACACTGGTTTTTTTTCCCCTTTGGAGCTATTTTTGTCCAGAGGCTATAACTTGGGCATACGTTATCATTTTTTCGCAAACAAGATATCGTTGGAAAGCTGGTTCTTTCAAATTTCTAGTGGTGTGGGTCTCATTGCTTTATTTTTCTATTGGTGCATTCTATAGCTAGTTGAAGTCAAAGGAGCTGTTATCAGTCTCAAGCTCGAAACTTTTGACTAGTTTCTCCGTTTTTCTTGATCTCAACGGCGTTGGAACCATATTTCAGAGCTCTTCAGTTCCATCCATGCAATTTTTCTAGATTTCCCTCCAGGTATATTTTATTCAATTTTTTGTGTTTTCACACTCTAGTGAATTACTTGGACATATTAGCTCTTGGGAACTTCTCGTTTGCATGGGTTGCTTCATTTTTTGGCTATTCTTCATGTATTTCCTGTTTTTTGTCCTTTGAGGGCATTTTGAACATAATTTTTAAGCAATATTCTATAGAAACGCATTGAGATAAAGTGCCACACTATTGTACATGTATTTTGGGGATTTTGCACATAAGGTTGTGCCATATTTTGTACTCGCATTGTATTATAAAGTGTCATGGGGGGTTGTGTAGTGTTTTGTTTTTTCCATCACACCTTTGTCTAGTGAGTGTCACTGCATGATGACAGTGGATCCATATGATTCCAACCTCTTGCATGTGTGTTTTGTTTTGCACACCACTTTTTCAGTTGCAAGTGCTTTCTTGTGCACTTTCAGATGTTGTTTCTTCTCCTTCATGCACTATAGGGTGTTACACAATATTTCAGTGGCTCTGTCAGGGTCTCCCAGTTCAACGTTATGGGGGGGTGTTATACTATTCGTGCTAATGCTTCCTTGGTTTCACCTTGGAAGGAATCTTCCATTATCAGTTGATCAGTGTTTTTCAGACTATTGGTACTTGTGCCATTTGTATCTTCGTTCTAGGTGTTTTCCTTTGTTTGCCATCTGATTCGAGTAGTGTCATTTGGGGCACTCATGCAGATTGTTGTCTTCTTGATCTTGATCATCCTATCTTTAGAGGAGGTTCTTCAACACCATAGCAGTCATCTTTTGATAGTTGTTTGTAGATTCTTCTGCTTCAGTGATGTTCTTCATGGCTTTCAGCATCTCTTTTTGGAGTAGAGTTTTTCCAATGAGGTTTTCTCTATTTCTCCACTTTACAGAGATTTGGTTGTACTTGGGTACCTGATCTGGCCTAGTTGTCGGGACCCATGTTTACTTCCATGCATTGTAGTTATCTTTGCTTTATTGCACATGTTTGTAGCTGCACTCTTGCTCATCTTAAGGGGGGTTGTTAGAGTAAATATTTTAACTTAATTATGTTAATTAAGTTACATTTATTCCTCTCTTAATATTTCACTTTAGTTTGCATTTAGTGACATTTAATAATTATATTAATTATTAAATGTTTTCCTATCAGGGTTTCTTTTAGTTTTTGCATGATCTCCTTCTTAAGGATTGATCCATTGTATATTCTTAATTCTTTTTGCTCTGATAATAAAATTTATCCATTTTTTAGAGCTTCAAACCCTTGTTTGTTTTTTCCATCCATTCTCTTCCTTGTGAAAGGTATCCATTTGCATGTAGGTGTTCTTAGACTCTGAAGTTGGTTTTGAAAACTTCTAAAGTAGCTAATCATATATCCCAATTTATGGTTTTGTAGATCCATTGATATTCCTTATTTGGTGTTTCCTACACATGCATTTGTATATAAGTTTTGAAACTTGAATCATTTTCTCATTGGATCAAGAAAATAGTGTACAATGGCCTCCTCTCCTATAATACCATTCTTAGATCATTCAAAAATTATGTTTTCATTTTTTTGTAGCATTAGTTTTTTCCTTACACATCTACACAATCCAACTTTAGATTTTTTTCATATGTTAACAAAATTTATAATTGAATTATTATTTAAGGGGTTTCTCATGTATGGGTTATGCTCACTCCTATAATCGATTTCTTTAGAAATAATAAAATATTTTGAGAGATAATTATTATTTAACATCACAAAGGGTCATATCTAATTGAAATGAGGTGTTAAGATCTAGTCATGGCTACCATAGAGCACATTGTTAGTCAACATCTATTTTTTTATCTATCATTTCTCTTTAATTTTCCTATGATAAACCTCAAGGACCAACCTCTTAGGTTTTGTGAAGATAAAAGAAGAATATGAGGTTCCCTCTCCTTTATTCCAGCTTCATACTATCCTTTCCTTATTGATGAATTTTACTCTTTGGCCAAACTACAATGTTCACCTTCTCTTGGATTTTAGTAGTGATTCTAGGGAAAAGGAGCTACGGTTTTAAATTATGAATGGTTGATTTTTTGACGACCTAGTGCTATTTTTAACCTTTCCTATACTATTAAACCTTTAAATATTTATTGGTGGAGAAGACCCAAATTATTTTCAACCATTGGATATCAGCTAGAACTTGAATTATTTTCAACCATTGGATATCAGCTAGAACTTGAATTAATTATTCATTTTTTAAGGAGATGATGTATTTTCTATCTAGATATCAGTTTGTGTGCTACTAAAACTAACCTTATGAGGTAAATCAATATGAATTTCAAGGAGGTGTAGCTGTAGGTTAAGGTACACATAAATCTCATTCTATATTTATATGGAGACAATTTTTATTTCATAGAAAAATAATAAGATATAATGGTAGGGCTTTGTTGGAATCAAGGAACACTAAGAAGGGGGGGTGAATCAATGTTCTACAAATCTTAACTTTATTAATATGATATTTAAACCATTTCAAATTTAAACTAAAGGAAAGATGCAAACACATAAATCAATCATCCACAACACCATAACACAAGGATTTTTACGTGGGAACCCTGTTAGGGGAAAAACCACGATGGAGGTCAATCCACAATTTGAGTACTCAAATATAAGTTTTACAAAATGGGAATGCATTTGCATTCAAGCTCACTTCCTAGAGCTTACTGCTCAAAATAGAAAGGTTAGTTTCCTTACAATATTTTTCAGATTAAGACCATCCAAAGGATTGAACTGAAGTAATAGCATCTACTCATGCTTGGTGACAGTTTCGATTAGGCTCATAGATCAAATTCTAGAACTTCTATCTGATCCTGCACTTCACTTTGCTCTGCTTTGTAATTCACATCACAAATCCATGCATAAGTGAATTCACATCACTATCCTTTTGAGTTTTGCACCAAACACTAACATACTTCACATCTCATCTCTCAAAATGATATAACCAATCACTTATATATATCCGCAACTAAAGATTCAATCAACCATATGTTGTCTTTAATAAAACATAGAATACTTTCCAACCCTCAGCTAAATCCACAAATGATTGTCAATGCGTACCATCCAAAGTTGGCCATAGCATAGTGAGGACCTAAATAAATGTGTTCAAACACAAAAACATTTAAGCAATTACTCCTTAAATAGCAACAACAATTGTATCCACCAAGTCGGCCTTCTAGCACTGATAAACAAAAAATCATCCTACCAGATCTTTTGACCCATACACTGATTGATGCAACAACACAAAAATTGATAATAATATACTCTAGATGCTTAATAATATTCTTCAATATGCACAACACAAAATGATAATCTGGTGAAGTATACAGATCCATAGACTTAATGTTAACCAGATACCCTGTTCTTCACTCTTACTTTTGGTAATAGCTAGTTCTTTACTTTACCTACAAATACTGAACTATGGACCAGATCAATGACTTAGGTTGCCATTAATTAAAATACTAGAAGCCAACAATCTCCCCCTTTGGCATTGATGGCAACACTTAGTGAAAAATGACTAAGTGTCAAAACCAATATGAGTACGCTGCCAAACTTCAAAACTTCAAAACATAACTCCCCCTCAAATTGATAAGGCATTTTTCACTGCTCTCTCTCCCCCTTTGACATCAATGTATAATATGTATTCAATCTCCCCCTTTGAAATATGACCAAAAGCTTGTTAATTCAAAACTGTTTTCAAAATTTGAAAATGAACAACTGTTACCTGAGTCAAAAGATTATCTTGTGTTTTTCTTTCGTCTTTGGAAGAAATTTCTTCCAAGCTTCTATTGCAATCCCAATGATTATGATCATGTTGTTATTTTTAGATGTCTAATTGATAATCTTGATGAGGGATTTTGGAATTATGATCACATCCTCTAATTTATCTCCTTTCCTCAGAATCTCAATTAACTGCTCCAGTCTGTATTCGGTTAAGTCCTTTACTTTCCAAAAAGTGTCCACAAGCTTATTTCTCATGAATTGAAATTTTGTATGCTTAGACTGTAACTCTTGAATCCTTTTCTTGATTACACCATCCTAATCTTGAAACATATTGAAACTTTATCCAATCCCATTTAACTGTATTTCAATTTGCTCTAACTTTTCTTTGTGTTTCCCAACTGCATGAGGCCAACAGATGCAATAGTTATACATGTTATTTGTTGTACTTATGCATTGCCTCAGCTCATTCATTTTCCTTTTCAACTTGGTAAGAGATACTTAGTACTACTTCGTCAAATGTAAGATTAGTTCTTCTTCTTCCCTATTTTGAGACTTAGACTCCTTGACTTCCTTGATGCAATCAATCATTTCTTCTGGTAAAATATTCTACAAACTCTCCAATTTGATTGGCTTGTTCACAATATGAGCACTTAGTACACTTAAAATCATATCCTGATCATATGAGGGTCTGATAGACCATAATTTAGCAATTTTTTGCATTCCACCCTCCTCATAAATAAGCCACAGTAGTTTTTCTTTCGTTAAGTCATCTTCTTCTTCACTTTCTTTTGTTATTTCATTTTCTTGTTCTAATTCGGTTGATTCCAGTTCTTTTCCCTGTGTGTCCTTAGTTTCATTATCAGATTCCTCATTTGCTATATCCACAATTACTTGTTCTTTTCCTTTCCCTTCAATTTTTGGAATCTTTCATGTCAGAGGAGTACAAACAACAATTGCTTTTTCTCTTCTCTTCGTTCTCTCCATCTCACCGGAAGAAGAACCAACTTCAAGTGCCCTTATTGGAAGAGAAATACCAATTGATCCAAACTTTTAAGGAAATTTCCATATTCTTGATCACAGTTTTCTAAAAATTTAGAGTGTGTGTAAATTTGATTGCACACCGGTTCATTGGCAAGCAATTCATAAAGTACATTACTAGACATATAACCAAGTGTGTCACCAAAAGGTGTAGTCTTTAGACACCTTTTCACTCATTTTGGCCTTTTCCATTAGATTTTGGCCAAGTGTTTTACCTTGATTCAGTCTTGTAAGTTTGCAATTCAACAATAACCTAACAGTGTTTTACTAAGCTATTATGAAGTGTTGTAACACATTTCCTCACTTTTCTAAGACCCTTTCAACATAATTCACCTAAACAACACCCTCTTACATCTTTCTAAGCCTTATGAAAAAGTGTTGTAAAGTATTGTAATACATTTTCACACTTATCTAGGCTTATCACCTCTAATTTAACCCTTTTTATATGCTAATATGTCCCCTTAATGTACTTTTAATCCTAGCATAAGTTTGTTTCGGGAGGTAAAGCTAATAAACTTCATTAAACATTATTTAATTCCTGACCACCACTTGAAATTGCCTAAGTGGACTAGGTCACCACCTTGGGCGACCTAGTCCCTTTTGGTATAAATTTCAAATTTAAAACAAAACCTAATGGGAATCTTGCCTCCTAAACCCTAGTTTCGACCTATTATGTTTCATTTCAAGAAAATTAGGGTTTTACATGTACAAATAACAATTTTTATCTTCATTTTTCTCTCTCCTAAGCTCATTTTTACATCTCTTCACAAGCACTCTTGCACTCAAGACTTCCGAAGCAAGCAACCAAGCACAAGGGTTTCACAAGCAACCTCCATTGGAGTTGTCTTTGCATGTTGTAGACCATCAATAATAAAGGTTTAGTAAGTGTTTCCATTAAGTTCATCATTCAATCTTACTCTCCTTTGATTTGTTTCTCATTTGGGTTTAACTACCATCAAAAGGGGTTTGACTTAGGAAAACCCCTATTTCCTAACCCCAACATTCTCTTGGTCTTTGCATGTGTTTGCAGGTGTGTACTTACATTTGGTGAGGTACAAAGTTTTGGATAAAGTACAAACGTTCCCCTCAAGTCACATCAAAGAATCAAACCCTAGAAGGAGCAAGAAGACAAGTTGCAGATCATTTTTGGGAGTTTCAGACATGGACTGCTGCAGAAGAAGAAAGTACCAGTTGGGACCCACATAATCAAACCCTAAATCCTTGAAAAGCATCAAGAGGACTAGGTTTCTCCTATTGGAAACCTTGTCCCTGTGCTAAGCTTGAAAAAGGGTTTCTGCATTTTTGGGTACCCTTTTCCCCGAAACCGGTCTAGAAAAATTTCTCAATAGGAGGACTAGGTCACCCAACTTGGCGTAAGTGTCCCTCTGTCGATTTCAGACATTTTCTAGAATATTCTAGGATCTCTCATCTACAACATCACATTTCTAGGTGCACAAGTTCTCAAATTTCCTATTTACTTTATGTATTTCATACATTTAGGTCATTTTAGATTTGTTTTGTTTACATTTCATACATTAGATTAATATCATTTCAATTTCAGTTTCTAGCCACACATCACAACCTTTATCAATTAGCCCCCCCTTTGAATGCAACCGCCAAAAATCCCATAATCACCAAGCGGAAAGAGTGCCATTCCCACACACCAAGTGATCCTCTGTGAAAAACCCTAGGGTCTAGCAAACGAAATCCTCTTTCCCTAGTTTAGTGTTACCTTTTTGGTGAACCTGACCGTAGACCATTTTATAGCTTTCTGATTTTGCATTTCATCTTAGAGATAGCTTGCATTGCATTAAAAATTTTGCATTGTTTGTGTAGACACCTAAATTTGACCACTTCTATGTGGTCATAATCCTATCATTTATTCATCTAATCCATTTATATTAATTACTTGACACAATTAGTTAATATTATCCCCTTCTCTAAGGTCCCTAAAATTATTTAATTGAATACTTTATACATTAGCCCACTTCATCTCTAAATTAAATAAATGCAATCAACTTATTTAATTTAGTCAATTATCCTTTTTAATTCATTCTTTCTCTCTCCTTGTCACATCCTCCATAACCCTTTCACTAAATTGGATTAATTTAATTAATCCTTCATTAAGATGTGCATATCCTATATTAGGATTAATGTCACATCCTGCATAACTTTCCACTTGCCTCTAATCATTTGTTTGCACAATCCTAATCCTAATCACTTACCCCTTTTAACATGTCCTTAAGTCAACCTTCTTGGTACTTACCTTTTTTGGGTTGACCTCTTCCCCATTTGAATTAAAAATTCATGCTTATTCTTCCCATGCATTTGTCTTCCCCATGACATCTCATATGTCACATCGTACCCAAAGGACAAAAACCTCTTTTAAAGGAATCTTGTTTTACCCTTTGGTCTCTCCCAAAAAGTGAATTTTTAATTCACTTTTATTCCTCCAAGGCCATCTCCAATCCCCATGTTAACAAGGGTGGACTTTCTAAAAGTCCTCACTTGTCACTTTTAGCCACACTTGAGGACAAGGGATTATTTTTATGGAGATTCTCTCTCATCCCAAGGTACTTCCAAGTACCTTGGAACCACATGGCCTCTTCCATGTCATTTGTACGTTTGCCATATCATCTTGGCCTTTGGACACATCACCCACCACATGTCAAGATGTGAGGGCTTGTGAATCCTCAACTCACCATAGCCCTCCATCTTGGCCATGGTGGCTCAATCTTGACCATTGAATTCTCTAGAGAATTAAACTTCTTCTATAAATAACCCCTCTTTTCCTTCATTAAAGGATTTTGTATCTTCTTGTTAGAAAATCATTATGCATTCTTAGCCAACTTATGCTCTCATGCTCTTCAAGCCATATTAGCCATTTATTGCAGCATTTAACTCTTTCATTTTGCATCTTAGAATTCATTGTTGCATTCACCCACCACCATTTATCACTCATCTACCACCATTATTGGAAGTTACCAATCCAAGGAGCACATATCAAAGTGATATCAAGCGCCAACCAAAAGATCGATTCGAAACAAGGTATAATCGTGTTGTTCATCTTTATCTTTCTTTGTTTTGAATCTAACTAGGCTAATCATTTGAGGTGTTAGGTGTTTTGTGTTTTTCTTGCATTTTAGTTTGCTTTGCATTTTAGATTAGCACACTTTTTCCCCGTCACAGTTTGCATCCTAGGTTTAGTAGAAAAAGTGCATTAGTAAAATTTCATGCTAGAATTGCACTTTGCATTACATTTTCAGCAAGAAAATACAAAAACATTTACATTTTTAGTCTCTATTTGAATCAAAAAATTAGAAAAGGCATAAAAAGTAGTTAAAAATTTAGAAAATTTTCAAAAAATACACTACTAGGACTAAGTCGCCACACTGGGTGACCTAGTCCTTTGGCACTGTTTATTGTGAAATTTCTAGCAAATTTCTATCATTTTCTGCATTACGGTTCCCTGCTTCTACATTTCTATGTTTTGTTCCAGAATTTTAGTTACAAGAACTTTTGTCACTTTTGATTAAATTGCCTTAGCCTACACCCCATCCTTAGGGAATGTTGTTTGAGAATTTTTTGTTCCTTTGCTGATACAGTTGTGAGATGAAGTTCTAGGGTCATGGCATCTAGCAACAACACTACTTTTGTACATCTTGGGATCCCTCCAACTTCAAATCCAAGTATTGATGATGGTACACTAGGCTTAGAGACCATCCTTATTAATTCCTTACACCTAGGAGACACAATCGGTGATAACAATGAACTCCCACATGATAAGGTCTTCCATATCCATGCTGATCTAGCTGATTATCAATATGAGATTAACCTTGAACTCATATTCGGAACCGTTATCCCTCCCATCGAGAAACTTCACTGCCTACTTGACCCTGATGATGGCTTACATGTCATGAAGAGGATTGCAAAAATCTATGAAAAACATGCACCTAATGCATCTCACTTACCCACCCCTATGTTTGGCCAAGGAGGACCTTCTACTCCTCCCCCCTCAACCGTTGCTTCTATTCCCACTTATACACCTCCTAGTGTGACAACCACTATGCAACAAGTTAGTAATGCAGTACCTCCCCTCAACATCCCTACTAGCATCTCTACTTCTCTTGTGGCATCCAACCTCTCCACCTCTTCCATTGTCCCTACCCTTACTATCCTTACCACTTCCCATTCCACTGCCTAAACCCCTTCACCTCTCTCCCTTCCACCTCATAACACTTACAATGACCCTCTTTTCCTTCTTTTTTTCCTTTTTTCCTTTCATTTGGGGATGATGCAAGGCATTGAGACCTCAATATCTCCATCATGTTTACCAAAATGAACCTCTTTTTCTTTTTATTTCCTTTTTTCCTTGCATCTGGGGATTATGCAAGGCATTGAGACTGCAATGTCTCCTTCATGTTGAACCAAATAAACCTCTTTTTCTTTTTGTTTACTTTTTTCCTTTCATTTGGGGATGATGCAAGCCATTGAGACCACAATGTCTCCTTCATGTTGACCCAAATGAAGATCTTTTCCTTTTTCTTTTGCCTTTCATTTGAGGATGATGCAAGCCATTGAGACCGCAATGTCTCCTTCATGTTGACTCAAAATCAAGGCTCTTTTTCATTTGTCTTTGTCTTTTTATTTTTATTTTCCTTTTGGGGATGATGCAAAGCTTTGAGACATCCCATGTCTCTTCCATGTTGACCCAAATTGACTCTCCTTTTTCATTTTCTTTCTCTCTCTCTCTGTGTATTCTTCCAGTTCTATGTATTTGGGGGAATGATGATAGTTTCGTGCTTTCTAACCAAACATTACAACAATGAACATACTGACCCAAAATCTATAGATCCCTTATGTTTTTGGTGTTTTTCATTTTGGGGGCAACCCCCTTTTCCTTTGCTTTCTTCCTTTTCGCATGACACATCCTTTCTTGGACACCTATCACTTGACATTGGGCATTTCAAGTAGGCTCTCATGTCCCTTTTGCATTTTTCCTTTCTCTACTTTAAAGCAATTGCTCACAAAATGGTGTGTAGCAATCCCTTTAAAGTGGGGGCATACATTGGTACTATTTTATTTTTTTGCATTTGCATTTTCTTTATCTTTGTCTGTGCTTCCTAGTGCAACCTTGTCACTTCACATGATGTGTTTCTCACTTTGTGGATGACATTCAGTGTAATTTCATTCATAAGTGTGACTTATCTTAACATACTATATTCCTCTTAGTGGCTTGATGTGATGCACTGCATCCCCTAAGTTGTGAATCTTCTATCCTTTGATTGGTCCTCTCTTGGAGACATTAAACACAATGTTCCCTAAGTCAAAGACCTCATATGAACTATACAAGACTCCTTGGAACACTCTTTTTGCATTTTACATTTTCTACTTTTGTATTCGTGCATACATGGCCACCTTGCATAACACAACTGACATGCTTGTGGTGCCATCTTGCACTTGTTCATGGGTTCTAAACATCCAAGGCTTTTCCTGTATCATGAGCCGCAGCCTTATCTTTTGTGGCACCCTATCAAAGTTATCAGGAGGTATAACTTTGGTATGGTTGAGCGAGAAGCCCAACTAGCAGCATGAATTTCCCCATAGCCACCTTTTTGTGTGTGAATGCATACCAACCATGTGTATGTATCTCACCACCTTTTGGCATTCTCACCCAGCGGACAACTTAAAGTATCGTCAGCCTAGAGTGAGTGCATCCTTCTCTCTCAGACAAACAGCCTAGATATGATCCATAACTAGATGGACAAATGGTCGAAGCTTGATCCGACTTTTCACATCACTTCTTGTGTGATCTATTGTAATTATGTTTAGTTTTCAATGGGATCTTGATCTTGGGGGCTTGATCATCCCTCCTGATCATAATTCATCTCACCTTACTAGCATGATTACATTATAACCCACTCGACACACATGATTCAACTACTTTAGTGTGAGTTTTAAGTAAGTTCATAGTCTCACTAAAGTGGGGGCTAAATGTGTCACCAAAAAGTGTAGTCTTTAGACACTTTTTCACTCATTTTGGCCTTTTCCATTGGATTTTGGCCTTGTTTTACCTTGATTCAATCTTGTAAGCTTGCAATTCAACAATAACCTAATGATGTTTTCCTAAGGTGTTGTGAAGTGTTGTAAGACATTTACTCACTTTTATAAGACTCTTTCAACACAATTAACCTAAAAACCCTCTTACATCTTCTGGAGCCTTATGACAAAGTGTTGTAATACATTTTCACACTTATCTAGGATTATCACCTCTAATTTAACCCTTTTTCTATGCTAATTTTTCCCCTTAATGCACTTTTAGTCTCGACTTAAGTGTGTTTCAAGAGGCAACTTAGCTAATAAACTTTATTAAACATTATTTAATTCCTGACCACCACTTGAAATTGCCCAAGTGGACTAGGTTGCCACCTTGGGTGACCTAGTCCCTTTTGGAATAAATTTCAAATTTAAAACAAAACCTAATGGGAATCTTGCCTCCTAAACCCTAGTGTCGGCCTATCATGTTACATTGCAAGAAAATTAGGGTTTTAAATGTACAAATAAGGGTCTTCATCTTAATTTTTCTCTCTCCCAAGCTCATTTTTACATCTCTTCACAACCACTATTGCACTGAAGACTTCCAAAGCAAGCAACTAAGCATAAGGGTTTCACAAGAAACATCCATTGGAGTTGTCTTTACATGTTGTAGATCATCAAAAACAAAGGTTTAGTAAGTGTTTCCATTAAGTTCATCATTCAATCTTACTCTCCTTTTATTTTTTTCTCATTTGGGTTTAGCTACCATCAAAGGGGTTTGAATTAGGAAAACCTCTATTTCCTAACCCAAAAATTCTCTTGGTCTTTGCATGTGTTTGTAGGTTTGTACTCAGATTTGGTGAGGTACAAAGTGTTGGAGAAAGTACAAACATTCCCCTCAAGTCACATCAAAGCATCAAACCCTAGAAGGAGCAAGAAGACAAGTTGTAGATCATTTTCGGGAGGTTCGAACACAGACTACTATAGAAGAAGAAAGTACTAGATGAGACCCACAAAATCAAACCTTAAATCTTTAGAAAGCATCAAGAGGACTAGCTTGTCCCTATTGGTGACCTTTTCTATGTGCTAATCTTGAAAAAGGGTTTTTGCAAATTTGGGTACCCTTTTCCCCGAAACGTGGTTTGCAAAATTTCTCGATAGGATAACTAGGTCACCCAACTTGGTGTAAGTGTCCCTCTGCCGATTTCAAACATTTTGCAGAATATTCTGAGACTTCTCATCTACAACATCACATTTCCAAGTGCACAAGTTCTCAAATTTCCCGTTTACTTTCTGTATTGCATACATTTAGGTTTTTTAGATTACTTTGCATTAGTTTAGATTTTTTTTGTTTAAATTTTATATATTAGATTAATATCATTTCATTTTCAGTTTATAGCCACACATCATGCACACACATCACAACCTTCATCAATCAAAGCTCCCTTTAAATGCAACCATTGAAAATCCCATAACCACCAAGCGGAAAGAGTGCCATTCCCACACACCAAGAGCTCTTAGAGTGAAAAATCTTAAGGGCCTAGTAGAGGGAATCCTCTTGCCCTAGGTCGAAGTGTTATATTTTTGTTGGTTCACCAAGGTACCAAACCTGAAAGGGTAATCTATCATCTTTTTCAACTGCACATTCTACATCAGTTGATCTTTTAGCAATTCGCAAAGGTCAAAATCCTGATCTTCCATTATCATTTTATGTGAAATGTAGACCGCACCTGCCGAAGTAGCACCTTCTCTATTTCTGAAGAAAATTTTGTAGGATATTCCATGTACAATGTATCTTGTCACATATTTTTTGATTGTTGAGAATATTAGTGCCCTTTGATCTCCAATAACTTCAGTTAGGGTTTCGACTTCTTTATTTTAGATAGACTTCTTTCTCGGTATATCCCCAACTTTGCATAATCCAGTTAAGTTTCCAATTAATTCCTTTGAAATGAGGTAGGGTTTGTCTAGAATTAGAGTGTCGTCATTCATTCTACTCAAAATAAACTTATGATTTCCACATTCTCGAAATAGGGAAACTCATTCCAAATGTCCAAATTCTTGTGTTTAGCTTCTCTCAACCATTTCAATTCATCGGGCGACAATAAGTTCCTTACGACTCTAATATTCTCATTGTTATACTCATATAGATTGAAATTCCTTTGAGTTGTTCCGTTTTGACTTTTGTACTCATGTTTTGTTTCTATCAACCACACACCAAATTAAATGAAAATTTTTGAAGTACTTGATGAATTAGGGTTTCATAGCTAAAATTCCTTCAGTCCTTCGAGATTCTGTTGTAGAGTACTCTCCTTCTTCTTTTCTTTGATAAAGTGGAAAATGAGGGTTTCAACATGGATTTTTATAGCTTCACACACCTAACTTTTGTTGTAATAATTTTTTTTTCCCTAGGTGTTCCAGATACCCTGTTTTCTCAGACAACGAGAGAAAAATTCTTCTGCGGACCTATGATTCCTTGAATTTCCTTGAGAATTTTTTCCAAAGCATCTATAGATTATTAATACAAATTTTTGACAATATTTCGCATTTTGGTAATAGCTTAAAGACAAGGGAAAAAGGATTTTCTTGAAAATCTTCCCTTGGGCCAATGTCTTGAGATCAATTTTCAGAGGAATTACGGAAATTAAGTTTTGGTACAGAGCTATTTCCTACATCAGAATCGATCTTTCTTACCCATGTATTCTTCATCTGATATCTTATTTCATCTGCAGTCACTTTTCCCTTTTCTTATCATCTTTTTGTGTATTTATGCCTTTGTATGTCAGACCTCTTCTATCCACATTTTTATTTTTGCAGAATCTTGCAATGTGATCGTATATGTTACAATTGTAGCACACAAAATTTCCTTGTACAGACCAATCATTCCATTGATTTATTCTTGATTTGCATTGGTTATCAATATGCCCAAATCTTCCATAGGCATAACATTCAACATTCCTTCTATTGATAGAGTTGTTTGACACTTTTCTACATTCAATTGATTTATGACCAAACTTTTTGCAATTGAAACATTGATCGAAGAATGATGAATCACTTGATTTCATTTTACTTCTATAGTGAGTTGCCATATGACCAAATTTATTGCAAGAAAAATATTATCCATTAAACTTTTGAGCTTTAGATTGTCTTATCAGATGCCTTTTTGCTTTGTTCATCAGATTTCCTTGCCTAAAATTCTTTTGTCTAGATCTGAAACATTCTCCTTTCTCATATTCGAGCCCTCACTTGTCGTTTTTGTTCTTCTTTCCTTGAGTCATCTCATCAAGCTCAACTGAGCTAATCTTAAACTTCTCCTTGTATTCATTTGCAGTAGTAATTTCATCCCTGAGAATAACAATCTATTTTTTAAGCTCTTCTTTATTGTTTTTGGATTGTTGTAGTTCAATCTCCAAATGAATGAATTCCCTATTTACTCTTCTGCATTCATCAGATTTTTCTTTTAAGGACTAAGCAAGGTTTTCCTCATTCTTCTTTCTTTCTTCAATCTCCTTAGTCAACTTCATCACCATAGATTCCATCTCATGTTTTAGGGTAGCATTGTCTTTGGCAAGCTTTTCACATTCTTTAGTTATGTCCTTCAAGGTTTGATTTAGGTGAACATCATCCATGATTCTACTCTCTTTTTTCTTAATCTGATCACATAGATCCTTTCTCTTCTCCCTGGATTTAACAATCTAATCCTTCAATTTCTGAATGAATTTCTCAGCATCCTTAAGATTCGCTCTCAATTCTCAGACTTCTTCTTTAGACTGATCAAGATCATCAAGTGCTACCACAAGCTGTTGTTGAAGAATACCAGAGTCCATTAAATTCCAAGATCCACTTCAAGCTACTAAAATCCTTATGAGGAACTAGGCTTTGATACCAATTGTTGGAATTTGGGAACACTGAGAGGAGGGGGTGAATCAGTGTTCTACAAATCTAAACTTTATTAATATGATATTTCAACCATTTCAACTTTAAACCAAAGGAAAGATGAAAACACACAAAGCAATCATCCAAAACACCATAACACAGGAAATTTTATGTGGAAACCCTGTTAGGGCGAAAACCACAGTGGAGGTCAATCCATAATTTGAGTACTCAAATATAAGTTTTACAAAATGGGAATGCACTTGCATTCAGGCTCACTGCTCAAAATAGAAAGGCTCGTTGCCTTACAAAATATTCAGATTAAGACCATACAAAGTATTGAACTAAAGTAATAGCATCTACTCATGCTTGGTTAAAGTTCTGGTTAGGCTCATAGATCAGATTCTGGACCTTCTATCTGATTCTGCACTTCGTTCTGCTCTATAATTTGCATCACAAATCAATGCATAAGTAAATTCGCATCACTATCCTTCTGAATTGTGCACCACACACTAAAATACTTCACATCTTATCTCTCAAAATGATATAACTGATCACTTATATATATCGGCAACTAAAGATTCAATCAAACATATGTCATCTTTAATAAAACATAGAACACTTTCCAACCGTCGGGTAAATCCATAAATGATTGTTAATGCGCACCATACAAAGTCGGCCATAACATAGTGAGGACCTAAATAAAAATGTTCAAACACAAATACATTTAAGCAATTACTCCTTAAACATCCACAATGGCTATATCCACCAATTTGGCCTTGTAACACTGATAAACATAAAATCATCCTACCGTATCTTTTGACCCATACATCGATTGATGCAATGACACAAAACTTGATAATAAGATAATCCAAATGCTTAACAACCTTCTTCGAGATCCACAACACAAAATGATAATCCGGTGAAGTATACAGATCGACAAACTTAACTTTAACCAGATACCTTGTTCTTCACTCTTACTTCCGGTAATAGCTAGTTCTTTACTCTGTCTGCAAATACTAAACTATGAATCGGATCAATAACTTAGGTTTCCATCAATGATAACACTAGAAGCCAAAATTCTCCAGAAGCCATATGCCAACATGGTCAAAATATATGAGATAAGATATGTGAAATTTAATAGGTCTATTTAATAATAGTGTGCACAAATGCCCTCAAGTTAGTATATGTATTTCTTTGTTAAAACCTAAATAACATAACCATAATATAATTTACCCTAGTCAATCATTTCAAGTACATGTGTAAATTATTCCCTATCAAATATTGTATCACATATACCACACACATAGTTTTATCTTCCCTTAAACCAATAGGGTTGACACATAATGGATTCTCTTTTATTTTCATATAGCTTAGCTCCACCATATGATTGTTATTCAAATCCATGTATAGTCATTTTAATAAAATTTTAAAATGATATAATAGCTTATTAAAATCCATTTAGATCAAATTCTTTAGGATTGAAAGAATGAAATAAGTTTATCAAGATTCAACAAGAGGATTTTAGCTCACAAATGACATATAACACTCTTTAAAAATAATTCCATCCAACCATGAATTATGTGTGGGGAGACTAGCTAAATTAAATTCTATAGTCCCATAGAGTAATGTTAGGTCACCTTCAATTTAATAAAAGATACTACACAATTTTATAACCTATGATATCTATTCAACCTAAAAGCATAACAAAAGCACATAACTTAGGTATTATTAAAAAATGGCACAATCCAATCATGGTTTAAAAGTGAATTGGATAAATGGATGGGGCTCAAATTTATCTATACATGATGCATATCATTTAATAAATCTCGTTTAAGCCTAATTGTGAGATGTGGAATCCTACCTCATGTGTTATAAATCTATTGATGAAAGGGCTATGCTAATATGTGACATGGAACTATGTCACACAAGGGCCAATGAAATTTGTCCATGCATGCATTGACAATTAATTGTAGTGGGGTTTATTTTATTTACAAAAACCTTGGTGTTATCTAGGTAAGGTCAAACCTAAGTTGCATGTAAAACGTGAGCTCAAATGACCCTACTAAATATAATGTAGCTAGATAATCCACCATCTTGCATCTTTATTCCACACTATTAGATGAACAAAATTTTTATTTAAAATATTTAATGCCTATAATCAAACTGTGAAACAAATTTTAATGTGATGTGATTTGAACATAATGAGTTATGGTCATGTTCCCACCACCTAGTCCCACATTGTGATACAGCATATTATCTTTTGAAAATAACACATAGATTAACCCATGCTCAATTGAACTTGACATGTAAAGGTAATATTCACAAATGGTGACCTAATCATGAATCTATTATGTGAGAATGATGGGAATTATTTACCAATTTGTAGAGTAATAAACTTATCTCTTTTCTTTTGCTTTCCACAATTGGCCAAGTTGTCATCATCAAGATATCATCTATGCAACCATAGAAAGAAAACATCCATTTATTTTTCCATCTTGCAAAGAAAACACTTCATCATCATTCCATTATTTTTCCAAACTCATGATTTATGCCACTCCATAAATATGATATAATAATAACTATCAATCACACCTTGTTATGTAATGGGAAATTTGGCCTATTTTTTGCATACATTTATGTAGTATGAGTTCAATTGGTAGGAAATTTATAAAATGATGTTATTTGTGAAAAAAATGTCTTGATAGAGAAGTGATAGCTCCAAATCAACTATGCATCCACTTATAAGGATCCAAACACAATTGAAAAAACCTCTGAATCATGAAGATAATCAAAATCCATTACCAATAGGCTATGTTATGTTTGTAATTGGGAGAGAGGTAGAGATAGGGACAAAAATATGGAGAGATAAAGGGGGGAGAGTGAAAGGGAGAGGGGAAAGGAGATAGAGAGGAAGATAGAGATAGAGATGGAGGAGAGGTAAAGAGATATGAAGTAGAGGGAGATAGAGATATATATGGAAATGGAGATGGAGAAGGAGAAGGAGAGGGATATGGAGGAGAGGGAGATATAAAAAGGGAGAGGAGAGAGGGGTAGATAAATATGGAAGAGATAAATATATAAAGAGGGAGAGAATGAGAGATAAAAAGCTAGAAAGATAAATATATATATAGAAAGTGATATAGAGATAGAGGGAGAGCTATAGGGGTAGAGATATTGAGAAATAACAAGATAGAGACAAAGTGAGAGATGGAAGAAGAAATACGAGAGATGGAGATATTGATGAAAAGAGATAAATATAGAGGTCTAGGAAGAGGGAGTGGGAGAGATATGGAGAAAGATGGATAGATAGAGAGATGCATGCATGTCTAGAGATAGAGGGGCAAAGAGGAAGATAAATGTAAGGATGAAGATAGTGTAGACATTGAAAAATGTCTTGAATGATATCATGCACTCGAATCAGGTATACTAACATCATTTCCTATTAAAACTCATCATTTTTTTGTTCAATTAATTAAATTGGTCTAGCTATCTAATTAATTACATCATTTGCATCTATTAACCTAACTCATTTAATCAGGTTAATTCACCCCCTTTCACGCTAACATTTCATCTCATTAAATAATATAAATCAAACTATTTAATTTAATTCCCTAAGAATTCTTATTTAAATTAAATAACCCACAATTATTTAATTAAATGTCATTTCACCTTTCCTCTATTCATTAAATCATTTAATTTAATGAATATCACATTATTCTTCTAATTCCCTAATTGCATAATTAAACCTTTGTTTAATTAGCAATTTTTTAATTAATGTAATTCCTCTCACTTGCAAGGGAATATTCCAAAGTGTGTCGCCAAAAAGTGTAGTCTCTGGCACTTTTTCACTCATTTTGGCCTTTTCCCTTGGATCTTGGCATTGTTTTTCCTTGATTCAGTCTTGAAAGCTTGCAATTCAACAATAATCTAATGGTATTTTACTAAGTGTAAACACATAAAAATGGCCTAGACCCGCAAACCACATTTTTCCATATCATGCTTCGTCTCAACATAATTAAAATATTTAATTATGTCCTATAGTCCAATGTCAACTATTAATTAAATAATTCTTAATTATTTAATTAATTCACGTCTTTTATTCCTCCTAACTATTTAAATAAATAAATTACATTTATTAGTTAAATACGTCGCTAAATGCTTATGTTACTCTATAATTAAATAAATTCCTAAATTTATTTAATTATTAGTAGTCCATTTACTTCCTCCTGATTATTTAAATAAATAAATGCTATTTATTTATTTAATACGTCATTAATTATTTATGTCTGCTCATAATTAATTAAATTCCTATTATTTATTTAATTATTATCCTCTTCAACTTTATTTCTAATTTTAATTAAAACCATATTTAAAATTACCCACTTTCTAATTTTCCTCCACAATTGAATAATCTTAATTATTAAAGTGTCTTATTGATTTTCTTTCTAAATTTAAATTGGCAATTTTCCTCTTTCCAAGTAAATAATTTTAAATTATTATTATTTATTGTCACATGAATTCACCATTTTGGAATTAATTTAAAATATTAATTTCAAATTAGCATTTCTCTCCACAAATTAAGTTATTTCGAAAATGACTTGATTTTCTAACTCATCCTTTTTCTACTTGCTAATTCTCATCTGATTGTCACAAATAATCTCATTCCTTGATTTAATTTCTTAAATTAGATCTTGTCCACTCAATTTGAATTCCATCTTAGAGTTGCCCTAACCCTAATTAAGGGGTTGTTATTTTTAATCTCGACCACAGATTCTACGGCACTTATCAATCTTTAATCTCATCCATCCATACAAAATTGCATTTTCTATAAAATGCCAATTTTGTCTTCATTTCGACGTCTCTTATCTATTTCTAAATTTTATCTACACTTCTTCTTCTTCATCTTGCATTCTTGCAATTTTATATTTAAATCCTTCAACACTTGCTAGGTCATGTCATAAACATAGTTGCTCACAAAGAAATCTGAGGGCAAACGCATATTGCAACAAATAGAGAAGGTGCAAGGAAGGTGATTCATGGAGATTGAAGACATTTGGTGAGATCTCTTCTTTTGTTTAGTTGTTTCCTCCTTTGTTCTTCTTTGCTTACTTAGGTTTTTTTTTGTTTGTTTTAATAAAGCTAACTTAATATTTTCCTATGTTACATTTGGTGAACCCGATGTCTTTCAAACACACTTTTTTGTAGGTTTTCGTATGACTTTTTTTTTTTTGATTTTTTTTGCAAGTACAGGTGTACGACATGATGCATTCAATAGTTCCTACGATGCAAGCGCTCTATTGTGTTGAATCTTCCTGTTGAGAAATTATGTCTCAACTTCCAGCTTGAAGTCCTCATTCTTTTGCCTTGGCGATTTTCTTGTGCCTTTTACTTTGTCTAGCGGAGGCGGAACCAGGATGGAACTTCGCATTGTTCCTTTTGCCTTGTTCTAGTTTCTATTTCCGTTCCGGCTTTTGCTCCGCTCCCCGCTTTCTTAAGGTTCATCAGGTTGTCTCTGGCGGAGGCGGAACCAGTTTTGGAACTTAACTGTAGTAGTTTGTAAGGTTCCCGTTTTTGTTTCCGTTCTGGCTCCGGATTCGATTCCTGCTTGTGCGATTTGGTCTTCCTTGCGGTTTGGATTTTCCTTAGGATGGTTTCCTTTGCTTCGTTCCAGTTCGGGATTGTTGTTTCTTGTAGTTTTCGGAGGCCGAACCAGAATGCTTCTTGAACCTGGAACTTTTGGTAAAGTCAGGTTTCTATTTTCGATTCTGATCCGACTCCGACTCTGGTCCTGTCTTCTGGTTTGACTTCATGTTGACTTCCTCTAGGCTGAACTGTCTCAGGCTTGCTCTTCCCTATAGTTGGCAGAGGCGGAATGGAATAGGTTCCTGAACCTGAACTTTTGGTAAAGTCTTGTTTCCGTTTCTAGTTCCCGTTTTGAATCCGGCTCTGATAGAGTTGTAAAGACTTGGAAGTCCTGTATGTGCTCGATGTCTGATTGGACGTGTTGATCTCTTTGTCAGTTACGATAGACAATGGGATGGTGACACGTGGCAGTCTGACCGATTGCTAATTGGAGGGTTACCGAAATAGTTATTGCTGCAAGTGCATGGCCAACGTAGGTTGGCGGAGCTGAACCCGTTTTTGGCATGGCATTGAATGTGTGGGTGGCTCGATGCAGGACTTGGCATGAGCTCTTCTGATTGTGTGTTCAGTTGGATTTTTCTTGGTCGGCCATTGGCTGATGGCATTGATTGCAGAGTTTAACTTTCACTGTCTAGTAGGTGTTTGGTTATATACGCTTTTTGTGTAAGTTGCAAAAAATAAGAAGTTGAAGTCATAGGTGGAAGTGCTGAAGCTGAAAAAGAAGAAGAACGTGAGTTCTTGAAAGAGAGTTCGAATTATATGTTGAGGAAAACATTGTAACAGTGGATCCGAATCCCTCTGGGTGATTGTGAGCAGAACAGAGAAGTCTGAAAATTGTATGTAATCGATTCATTGTTGTAATACAATAGACTTGACTTTGTGTGGTGGGTTTTTTACCTGAAAAGGTTTTCCCACGTAAAATACTGTGTCATCTGTGTTTTCTCATTCTTTGTTGTCTCATTTCAATGGTTGTATGCATTTCAAGTAGTTTTAGAAGCTATTAGAATCAGTTTATGCTTCACTCCTCTGTTGTATTGGTGTTAAGGGAAAGGATTCCGCACTGTTGGGTCTTTAGATCCAGCCCTCTTTCCCTTCACAGTGGTATCAGAGCTTGGCCGGTTTTGTTATTTTTGAAGGAAAAGCGCAGTTTTTTGTGCCAATATTTGTTCCAGTGCGAGTCTTGCATTGATAACTTGTTTCTGTTTTGAGATGGCGAGTACATCTGGTAGAGATGAGATTGAGAAGTTTAATGGAAGCAACTTCAAGTTATGGAAACTCAAGATTGAAGACCTGCTTGTGGATAGAGACCTGTGGATTGCAGTGTCTGGAACTAAGCCACAAAATACGACCCAAGAAGCTTGGGATCTTACTGATAGAAAAGCAAGAGGTTTGATAAGACTTAGTTTAGCTGATTCTATGCTCCTAAATGTTCATGAGGAGACGTCTATAGCCTCTTTGTGGGACAAGCTTGGTGACATTTATCAGGGAAAGTCTCTGGTAAATAAGTTATTCCTAAGGAAGAAGTTGTATTCCTTAAAAAAGGAAGAAAGGTGCATCTGTTGCAGACCATCTGAACTCGTTTAACATGAGTGTTACTTATCTGGCATCTGTAGGTGTAAAGATTGAGGAGGAGGATCATTGCATGCTCCTGTTGTGTTTGTTACCTGATAGTTGGGATCATCTTGTGATGGCTATTGGAAGCACAACCACTACTTTCAAGATGGATGATGTGGTTGCTTTGCTTCTGTCTAAAGAAATGCAAAGGAAATCTTCTGAGATGGCCAAAGAGGCTCTTACTGTTCGAGGTAGACCAAAGGAGAAAGGCAAGAAGAAAGACAACAAGTCGAAATCCAAGTCTAAAGGGAGATCAAAGTATCCTTTTAAAAATTCCAAGGTAAAATGCTGGAACTGTGGGCAACCTAGTCATATCCGAAGGGATTGTAAAGAGAAGAAGAAGAAGAATGCTTCTGATAATGAATCTTCTCATAGTGATGTAGACGCCTTCATTGCAACCTTGGCAACTCAGGCATCTGATCATGTCTGGCTGATTGACTCTCGTTCCTCTTTCCACATGACATCCCACAGAGATTGGTTCTCAAAGTACGAGAAGTATGATGGTGGAAAGGTGTGCTTGGCAAGTGATTCAATGCTGGAGATTGTTGGCAAAGGAAGAGTCAAAATTGCAGTTTCTTGATGGGAGAGTCAAAGGAATAGGTGGTGTTCTTCATATTCTAGGTTTGGCTCAAAATCTTCTTTCTGTTAGTAAGTTAAATGATGCTGGTGTAGAAGTTTCTTTTTCTAGTAAAGGTTGTAAAATGGCTAGAGGTGTAATGGTGCTAGCTAAGGGTGTTCGTACTGGCACTCTGTGCAAGCTGGATGCATGACCTGTTCTTTATAACAGTGTCTCTGTAAAGTCATGTAATTATGCACCTATAGAGAAAGATGAAGACTCTTCTCTATCTACAAATGCTTTGGAGGTAAAACTCCCAGCAGAGAAGACCATGTTATGGCATCATAGACTTGGTCACATTGGTGAGAAAGGTTTAAAAACCTTGAAGAATAAAAATATTGTAGAAGGGCTTGATGATTGTAACCTTGAGTTTGATTTCTGTGAACATTGCATCTATGGAAAACAACACCGTGTTTCTTTTTCCTCTAGTCCTCACAAATCTTCTGGTATACTAGATTATGTTCATTCTGATGTGTTTGGTCAAATTAATGTTCCTTCGTTATCGAAGTCTATATATTATGTTTTTTTATTGATGACTGTTCGAGAAGGGCATTTGTATACTTTCTTAAAAGTAAATCAGAAGTGTTTAGTCGATTTAAAGAGTTCAAATCTTTGGTAGAAAATCAGACTGGAAGGAAAATAAAGTGTTTAAGGACAGATAATGGAGGTGAGTTTTGTTCTGCAGATTTTGAAAGGTATTGCATTGATCATGGAATTAAAAGGCATAAGACAACCCCGTACACTCCACAGTAAAATGGAGTTGCTGAAAGGTTGAACAAGACGTTGATGGAAAAGGCAAGGAGTATGCTGAGTGGTGCTGGTCTGGAGCAGAAGTTCTAGGCTGAGGCTGTGGCTACAACATGTTATCTATTAAATAGATCTCCCTACTCTACTCTTGTTTACAAAACACCTTTCGAAGCATGGTCTTGTAAGAAGCCCTCTCTGAGACATGTCCGTGTCTTTGGCTGTGAGGCATATGTTCATGTGCCAAATGAAAAGAGATCTAAGTTGGATAACAAGGCTGTCAAATGTATTATGATCGGCTATGGAGTTGGTGTGAAAGGATACAAGCTTTGGAACCCTATTACTGAGAAGGTTTTGTATAGCAGAAGCGTGATTTTTTATGAGCTGAAACCTTCAGTAAGTGATCTGCAGCTTGAGACAAATCAGTGTGACAAGAAGAAGGATGCAGTTGAGATTCCCCAAACTCCAAAAAGGGAAGAGCTGCATGGTGTACTAGAGACTGAGGAGAGCTCAAGTAGCTCTGGAAGTTCTGATGATGAAGAACAACCTTAGCCGATAAGGAGATCTACACGAGAAAGAAGGCAACTAGAAAGGTATGGTTTCTCTATATTAGATTCAAACTGTGCTTATGCTTTAATTACCAGCACTAATGAGCCTAGGACTGTGAAAGAAGCAATCAACATGGCTAATTCTAAGTCTTGGCTAGAAGCCATGAATGAGGAGATGGATTCCTTGAAAAAGAATGATACCTAGAAGTTGGTACCACTACCTAAAGGGCGAAAGCCTGTTGGTTGTAAGTGGATATTCAAAAGGAAGACAGGCCTTGATGGAAATGTTGAGAAATATAAGGCACGATTGGTTGCAAAGGGTTTTTCCCAAGTTGAGGGAATTGATTATGGAGAGATATTTTCCCCTGTAGCAAGGCTGACATCCATCAGACTTTTGTTGTCATTGGCAGCTGTATATGACTTTGAAATTGAGCAGATGGATGTGAAGACAACATTTCTCCATGGTGAGCTGGAAGAAGACATTTACATGTCTCAGCCTGAGCATTTTGTTGAAAGAGGTAAACAAAATCTGGTTTGCAAGTTAAATAAATCTCTCTATGGTCTAAAGCAATCTCCTAGAATGTGGTACCGAAAATTTGACACATTTGTGTTGTCAATTGGGTTTGTGAGATCAAAATCTGATCATTGCATCTATTATAAATGTGAGAATGATCATGTGCCTGTTATTACTCTGTATGTGGATGACATGTTAATCATTGGTAATAGCAAGACTATGATTTCTGACCTTAAAACTCAGTTGTCTGCTAAGTTTGAAATGAAAGATCTTGGAGTAGCAAGGTACATTCTTGGAATGGAGATAACCAGGGATAGAACAAGCAGAAAACTTTGGCTCAGTTAGAGTAAGTATGTGAAAACAGTTCTAGAGAGGTTTAGCATGAATGAATGCAAGCAGCTAGTTGTTCCAATCATGCAAGGATTGAAACTATCTGCTAAAGACTATCCAAAATATGCTACTGAGATGGAGGACATGACCAGTGTGCCTTATGCAAGTGCAGTAGGCAGTTTGATGTATGCCATGGTCTGCACAAGACCAAACATTGCCCAAACAGTGGGAGTTCTAAGTCGGTTCATGGAAAATCTAGGGAGATCACATTGGGATGTTGTGAAGAGAGTGTTCAGGTATTTGAAGGGTACTTCAGATTATGCTTTATGCTACCATGGTAGTATGGTTGCATCACAAAGGACTCGCAGCATATAGGGATATGTTGATTCGGATTGGGGAGGTGACATTGATAGCAGGAGATCCACCAGTGGATACACTTTTATGCTTAATGGTGGAGCAATCAGTTGGATGAGCAAAAGGCAAGTTGTTGTTGCTTTATCCATGATAGAGGTTGAGTACATGGCAGCAACTCATGCTTGCAAGGAGGCAGTATGGCTAAGGCATTTGTGTTTAGACATTGGATTTAATGTTGGGCAGATTTCAATCTGCTGTGATAGTCAAAGTGCCATTTGTTTGGCAAAGAATCCTACCTTTCATGCCAGGACCAAGCACATAGATGTGCAATATCACTTTGTAAGGGATATGGTTGAAGATAGCAAGGTCAGTTTGGAAAAGGTTGACACCTTGAAGAATGTTGCAGATGCTTTGACAAAGCCAGTGAGCACAGACAAGTTCAGGTGGTGCACAAAATTGATGGGCCTTGAGGCCTATGATCGTCAATGAGGTTTGATATCATGAGGAAGCTGGACGTATTTGCCAAGTGGGAGATTGTTGAGAAACTCTTTCTCAATTTCCAGCTTGAAGTCCTCATTCCTTTGCCTTGGCGATTTTCTTGTGCCTTTTACTTTGTCTGGCAGAGGCGGAACCAGGATGGAACTTGGCATTGTTCCTTTTGCCTTGTTTCAGTTTCTATTTCCGTTCCGGCTTCTGCTCCGCTCCCCACTTTCTTAAGGTATGTCGGGTTGTCTCTGGCGGAGGCAGAACCAATTTTGGAACTTAACTGTGGTAGTTTGTAAGGTTCCTATTTCTATTTCTGTTTCGGCTTCGGATCCGATTCCTGCTTGTGCGATTTGGTCTTCCTTGCAGTTTGGATTTTCCTCGGGATGGTTTCCTCTGCTTTGTTCCGGTTCGGGTTTGTTGTTTCTTGCAGTTGTCGGAGGCGGAACCAAAATGCTTCTTAAACCTGGAACTTTTGGTAAAGTCATGTTTTTGTTTCCGATTCTGATCCGACTCCGACTCCGATCCTGTCTTCTGGTTTGACTTTAGGTTGACTTCCTACGGGCTGAACTGTCTTAGGCTTGCTCTTCTCTATAGTTGGTGGAGGTAGAACTGAATAGGTTCCTGAACCTAAACTTTTGGTAAAGTCCTGTTTCCGTTTCTGGTTCCCATTCCGACTCCAGGTCCAGCAGAGTTGTAAAGACTTGGAAGTCTTGTATGTGCTCGGTGTCTGATTGGACGTGTTGATCTCTCTGTTAGTTATGATAGGCAATGGGATGGTGACACATGGCAGTCTGACCGATTACTGATTGGAGGGTTATCGAAATAGTTATTGCTACAGGTGCATGGCCAACGTAAGTTGGCGAAGCCGAACCCATTTTTGGCATGGCATTGAATGCCTGGGTGGCTCGATGTAGGACTTGGAATGGGCTCTTCTGAGTGTGTGTTCAATTGGATTTTTCTTGGTCGGTCATTGGCTGATGGCATTGATTGCAGTGTTTGACTTTCACTGTCTAGCAGGTGTTTGGTTATATACGCTTTTTGTGTAAGTTGCAAAAAATAAGAAGTTGAAGTCGTAGGTGGAAGTGCTAAAGCTAAAAAAGAAGAAGAACATGAGTTCTTGAAAGAGAGTTTGAACTGTATGTTGAGGAAAACATTGTAACAGTGGATCCGAATCCCTCTGGGCGATTGTGAGCAAAACAAAGAAGTCTGAAAATTGTATGTAATCGATTCATTATTGTAATACAATAGACTTGACTTTGTGTGGTGGGTTTTTTATCTGAAAAGGTTTTCCCACGTAAAATACTGTGTCATCTGTGTTTGCTCATTCTCTGTTATCTCATTTCAATGGTTGTATGCATTTCAAGTAGTTTTAGAAGCTATTAGAATCAGTTTATGCTTGACTCCTCTATTGTATTGGTGTTAAGGGAAAGGATTCCGCACTGCTGGGTCGTTAGATCCAACCTTCTTTCCCTTCACTTCCATCTCATGTGACACAACCTCTTTGTTGTAATGCAATTGATTCTCCTAATGACAGAATCGACTTCTCAAGCTGCATTTGATAGACACTGAACCATAATCAACATATCACGCCGCATCTGCCAGACATAATGATGCATTCGTAGTATCACACCGCATTTTCTTTGTTGCGACACAACTGACTGGTAAAAAAGTGTTTATGTTTTGCCTTTTTCAAATTTCTCCTGATTTTTTGACTTCTAGATTAAGGATTTTGGGTTACTAATCTGTGTGTGACAACATGTGTCAAGCTGGAATCTAACCCATTGTCATTGGTTGTTTTTTTCTACAATTTAATTAAATGAACAAACAATCATGCATTTAATTCATGGTTAAAGTGAACACTCACACATTCTCTTTGAGCTAAAAATAACACAACATGCATGTTCATTCATTGGTTTAAAAAGAACAATCACATATTTTCATTCGGTTTAGAATAAACTATTAGTTAGCTCACCCTAGAAATGGTTAAAATGAACCCTTTGTTTGCTAACACTACAAATAGTTAGAATGAACCAGTGTTTGTTATGTCTTGTGATTTAGTTAGATATCATAATTTCACATTTTGATTTGGGCTTAAAAAGAACGACATGTGAGTGTGAGTTAGTATATTCATATGCTTTCTCTTTGTTTTTAAACAAAGATTGATTGAACTATGAATATGTTAGCTCATTTTTTTTATCCTTAGAAATTGGACCTGCTTTGGTTGAAAAAATTACTCACCCCAAAGTGACTCAAACTGGGAACACGCTAAATCCAAGCGACGCCCAACCGGTATATAAATTTAAATGTTAAGGAAAGCTTAGCATTACAAAACTTCCTGCGGACCAGCAATTGACTCCCTAGTACCCTTGTGGTACGTCGAAACTTGTAGAGCATAATCTCTGCAAACTGGGATGATAATGCCTCTCCCGTGGCCTTCTGAATGGGTGCCCAAACTAAATTTTTGTTTCAGTATCCACAAACCTTCTATTCTTTGGTGCAGCAACAATCGTTGCCAAGGCACCCATACCTGTGCAATTCTTAGTAGAGATGATCAATCTGCCATGGGAGTTTCATGGAGGTTGGAAGCTTGGTTGCCCTGAGAAGTGAGTGCACTATATTCGGGAGTCTATGGGCCCAAGCTTCTGAATTCATCCACTAAGGATATGCGGTTAGAGTAAAATCCACATGGGATCCATAAGAATATTGTCCTTGCAGCCATAGGATTTTGTAAATGTCCTCTATGTGGTTTTTCTTCATTTTTTTCAACAACATGTGTTTGCCACTATTTTCAGACAACTTGAACAAATGAACATCAATCCCAAAATCTGAAACAAACTTGCAATCTGCTGAATTTTTATTTTTTCCCAAAATCAATTTTTTTTGTGACGCAACTATTATGTCAAACCGCAATTGCTAAATTTTGAGCTGCAATCTCTCTGTTGCAATGCATGTGCAATTTAAAACACCACAATTGACTGTCATATGACAAATTTTCTTGACCAAATGTCGCATTTGCTTTGTCGAGCCACAATCCCCATTTGAAATGTCACAATTTCTGTTCATTTGCCGCATTTGATGTACTAAATGCCACAATTTCTCTATCACACCGCATTTGCCATTGTGTACAACACCTGCTAAAATCTTGCAATGAATCTGCCATATTGCAATGCATTTTCTAGAAGATGAGACACATCATATTACTCTGCAACGCATTTGACTTCCTGTTACACATCTGCTTCTTGGAAAGACGCATTTGAAACTATGACGCATTTTCCTGTCAACTGGAAAAATACTATTACTGTAAGAAACCCGAGACCAAACATTTGCAAATAGTTTTCCTAACATCTTTTTCCAGCACTATCTGTCTAAAGCCAAAACACTTGTCCAAGTCATCCATCTTTGCATTTACCTTGCAATCCATCATCATCTTCAACATAGGCAATGTCTTAAGTCCTTAATTTTTCACACTTTGGAATAGGAAAAATTTCCTTACTTTGTCAAACCATTGTTTCAAAAAGTAAATTGTCATTGGACCAAGTCAAACAAATCAATCCTTAGTCATTGTCCTCTTGTGAGCTATTTCCAACTCATAAGTCTAGTGTGGAAATCTCACCTTGTCATTTTTCCATCTTGTCCTTCAAACTAGTCCTTTGACAGTCCAAAGCGAGACATTGGCCAAACTTTGAATGGTTAGTAAACCTTTCCTAAAAATCATTTGACATAGGAAACTCATTACCACTTTGCATTTGACATTCCTTTTAGTCCATTTTTTCACTTTGCAATGTCATGTTGCATTATACATAGTCTTATTCTTACTCTCATTCCATCCACCATCATGTATTCAAGTCCCTATGACATGCTTGCTAGTCGAATTGAATGCCAATTCATTATTAATGGTCAAGCACAAATGGCTAGGGACTTCACAACACTATACCTCCAATCCAAGTCCAAATTTACAACCCCTATCCCTCCATCCATCTATCCATCTTACCAACAATCCATGAGCCCTAGTCCTCTATCCATCTACTATTAAGAGTCCCCTAACACCACCCATGGCACTAAGTCACAACAAACATCCATTAGTCATACCCACCCTAACCTTGACAAGGGAAATCAACCATCCAATAATCCATTCCAAGCCTCCATATCATATCCTATTCCTTCATCCTATCCTAGTCCTCCACCCATGTCATATCCTAATCCTCCATTCACGTCATATCCCAGTCCTCCACCCATGTCATATCTTAATCTTCCATTCACGTCATATCCTAGTCTTCCATCCACATCATACCCTTGTCATGAATTCATTTCCTATCCTATCCCATCATCCCTCAACCAAGTCCAAACCACCATGTCATATCCTAGTCCATCATACACCAATCCATTCCAAGACACTCTATTTTGTCATGAAAACATATCTAGTCATGGTCTCCAAAGTCCCATCTTCTTACCTACACTTGAGGATACATGTCAAGAGGCAAGTCCAAAGCATGACATCATAACATCACCATCTTGTCCAAATCAAAGTGGTCTATTGGACCCCATCTTTACATCCATTCAAGAAGTCCTCCTAGACAATCATGGCATACCAAAGACACCTATCGTTGGTCAAGAGTCCATCCAAAACCATGTCATTCAAGATGAACCTATCCTTGGTCAAGACCCTATTTTCAATCATGTCATTCCAACTGATCCCATCTTTGATCAAGACACTACTTTTGAAGAAGTCTAAAATGATCCACTCCTTGACCTTTATGCCCTTCATGATGAAACACTTGAAGATGACCCTCTCCAAGTTTCCAACATTGGCACTATCAACAATGAGACACTTGCCTCCATGGGACACATAGATGATCTACCACTAGAATAAGAGTCTTCTAGCATGGACATATTTTCAAATGATCAAGATATAGCTGAATTCAGTGGGCTCTATGAAAATGACCATGAAGATGGTTTTGACATCAACTTTGAAGCACCAACAGAATCACAAGAGTCCGACATGTCACCAAATCAGACCGAAGATATTAATCAGAAATCTGTCCAACATGTCAATGAAGCTACAACATCCTATCAATTAGGATCATCTATCTTTTTCAGAGCAGGCTTTCTTACAAATGAGAAGATTTTGAGCATTAATTTCCACAATAAGGATGGGTTAGCATCTTGCTTCCACAATAACAAGTACCCCATCGCAATTTTTTTTGTCAAAACATGAATTATCAGGGAAAAGGATTAGGCCTACACGAGAAAGGAATTTTGGAACCTGTTCAAGTTCAAGCACATTACGGACATCAAGGTCTTGTCTATTCATCAGTAGGAAAATCTAATGATGTTAGTGCTCCCTCCTTGATATTGGGGGAAAATTTATCAAGTAGAAGCATCAAAATGGGTATCATAAGTAGTCCTTGTCATAAGATTGTTGCCAACACCCCTTCCCTTCACACCCAAAACCATCATTCTATCATGAAGAAACCTTCCATTTGGAACCAAAAAAAGTCTTACAAATCCAAAATCCAAAATCACATGTCAAAGGCCATGAAATCAATAAAAAATACAAGTGGACAAATGAAGCTAAAATGGATGCCAAAACAAAATGGATCAAGTCAAGAAAAGAATGAATCAGGCAAAGAAAATATGCCAAATGCAAAAATCAATCAAAATGTGGAGCCACAATACAAGATGACTCCCACACATAATACATGTCCACCACCTCCAGCATGGCCATCAAGAAAGACATATAAAAATGTTGGAAACAACATCCTAACCCGACATCTAAAATTTGAGAATAAAAATCAATACATCCAAACATCCAACCAACTCATCCACATCCACTATCATCCATCATAATCCTACATCCTCCTTAAAGTCCAAACATCCCATATCACAAATCCATCACATTTTGGCAGCAATTGTTTACCACAAGGACTCTCATGGCATTCTCTCACGATGTGCGTATTCTGATAAGGCCAACTCTAGTATCAACACAGATCGCAATGACATCAATCAGGTGTATGCAAGTGCTATCATCCTAATAAGGCAACTACTTTAGAAAGGTCATTATTGGCATGTCATGGAACCAATCTCTACATCGGCACCGTCAAAGGATTTGGCACAGTCAATGGTCATCTAAAGAATCAAGGCTATCCGACAAAACTCAAAAGTACAAAAAAAGTGAAAAATTAAAAAAAAATCGTCACCTTGATGAAAACTTGGCAAACAGGCATCTTGGTGACATCAAAAAAAAAAATTTAACAAAAAAATGACAAAAATAGCAAAGAGAAAAATTTCATCCAATAGTGAAAACAATTCTTATGGCGCTTTGGATAAGTACCATGATGAAAACTTGGCAAACAGGCATCATGTGTAAAATAAATCATCTATGTGGACCATTACACTTCAGGGCAAGTTGTCTTATCTCCCATACTCGTCCCTTGGAATTTCACATGACATTTCCATCTATCCATCTAAACCCTATCACTTTCCGTACACTTTCCCTACTACTTTGATCTTGATAAGGAATAAGATTAAACACAGGTCATGCTTTGGGAAAAATCTTGACATGTCTATCTTTTGGTCATACCTTAATCATTGAGTATCATGTCATTACCTTAATAGCCTCCTTTTCACTATGTTACATCGTCCTTGGAGACCATATGATAATTCTCCTAGTCCAAGCCATCCATTGTCCTTTTATACTTATCACCCATCTTGGTTTCCCTTGTCACTGGTCTAAAGATCCCTTGTCATCCCCTCTAGCCCTAATGAAGTCATTCCAAATGCAACAATATGACAACCGAGCACATTATCCAAAACATTCCTTGGCTTTGTCCCTGGGCTTGCTGTAGACTTTTATCCTCTTGTCATATCATTGTCATCCTCATGTTGTTTTGGGATGTGTCCTTCCCACGTAAAACAATGTTGTCAATGTCATCGTCACCTGTCAATCGGTATTCAACTTGACTAGCAGAAAAATCATGGTTGTCCTTGGATTCATATGCATCAAAATCATTCACATGCATTTGTCACAGTTTTTTTGCAAAACATCAAAAAATCCTAAAAATTGCAAAAAGTCATAAAAATTAGAAAAAGTCCTGAATAAAGACCTAAAAATTGAAAAATGTCCTAAAGAAAACACAAAAAACATTCAAAAAGTGTCAAAAATCTCAACGCAAAGTCAAATTCAGTCATATCTTGTCAAATCAATCACATCAGTCAATATTTATCCTAGTTTGAACTGCGTTGTCTCTGCGCACTTGATATGTAGGCAAGATTCATCTTTCAATCCCCAAGACATTAGGTCAGTCCTTTTAGGTTTGTCCAAATAAAATCATAAGTCAAACATGGTCACGTTAGTCAAATAAGTCAGACATAGTCGCACTTGATACAAGGCAGCCATTTGAAACACTAACGTCAAAATTGGTCAAAATCAATCAACTTGCCAAAATATTAGTCAAAATTTCAATCTCGTTCCTTTTTGGTCCTCTTCAAGATGTGTCCTTCTTGGGTTTGGACCTCGTCAAAATGTCATTTTTCTTTTCAAGATGTGTCCTTCATGACCTTAGGCACCATCAAACCATCAAATCGTCAAACCATCAAAACTGTCAAACTTTCAAACAATTAATCTTCAACAAACAAACATTGGCAATGCAATTAAATGGCTATTAATTTTTAACTATTTTGTCTTATCTTTTTATTGACCTGTCTTTTGGTCATGTTACTAGCTACCTCGAGGATGTCCCATGAAGGATTTAGAGGTGCGATGACATCTCATGACCTATTTTGTTTTTCTTTGACTGCTATCTATGGATTGTCTTGACAAAAAGACTAGGGAAAATTGGCCTCTAGTATGAGTTAGGACATTCCTTGTCTGACCCCATTTTTCTTGCAAGTGGGTGACCTTGCACACCTTGGTCTATGTCATACCCTAGTGTTTGTTGTCCATTTGTGTCATTTTTACCACCCAATGATGATTCGAGAAACACCTATTAGTACCTTGGTAAATATTGAAGGATTCTAACATGCATTTATTTTTCTACACTAATTTGCATTTCCTTCTATCCTAACATTCATCTTTTTCTCTCTAACATATCTTCTAGTCCACATCATTATCATCCTTATCTATCTTTCCTATATACTTTTGTCTTTCATCTTCTAGTCCTTTCATCCATTTCGAGAGCCCACTCATATTCTCGAAACCCAACTGTCCTCTCGAGGGGGCATACCGCAACCCTCCTCATCATTCTTCCTCATCCTATTTTGTATTGGGGCATATTTTTGACTTATTTTCTTTGCCACAATGCAACAAGCTGCATTATGACAAAGAGGGGCAAATGTAGACACACAAAAATGGCCTAAACCCGCAAACCACATTTTTCCATATCATGCTTCGTCTCAACATAATTAAAATATTTAATTATTTCCTATAGTCCAATGTCAACTATTAATTAAATAATTCATAATTATTTAATTAATTCACGTCTTTTATTCCTCCTGACTATTTAAATAAATAAATTACATTTATTATTTTGATACGTCGCTAAATGCTTATGTCACTCTATAATTAAATAAATTCCTAAATTTATTTAATTATTATTAGTCCATTTACTTCCTCGTGATTATTTAAATAAATAAATGTTATTTATTTATTTAATACGTCATTAATCATTTATGTCTGGTCATAATTAAATAAATTCCTATCATTTATGTAATTATTATCCTCTTCAACTTTATTTCTAATTTTAAATAAAATCATATTTAAAATTACCCACTTTCTAATTTTCCTCCACAATTGAATAATCTTAATTATTAAATTGTCTTATTGATTTTCTTTCTAAATTTATATAAAAGCATTTTATTTAAATGGGCAATTTTCCTCTTTCCAAGTAAATAATTTTAAATTATTATAATTTACTGTCACATGAATTCACCATTTTGGAATTAATTTAAAATATTAATTTCAAAATAGCATTTCTCTCCACAAATTAAGTTATTTCTAAAATAACTTGATTTTCTAACTCATCCTTTTTCTACTTGCTAATTCTCATCTCACTATCACAACTAATCTTATTCCTGAATTTAATTTCTTAAATTAAATCTTGTCCACTCAATTTGAATTTCATCTTAGAGTTTCCCAAACCCTAATTAAGGGGTTGTTATTTTTAATCTTGACCATAGATTCTAGGGCACTTATCAATCTTTAATCTCATCCGTCCCTACAAAATTGCATTTTCTATAAAATGCCAATTTTGTCTTCATCTGGAATCTCTTGAAATCTTGAAATCTTTTTGAGTTTTCTTAATGTCATTTGGCTTAATCTCTCTTGCATTCTAGAATTAAATTTCTTTTGCAATAATACTTAGGAAATCTTCAAAATTGTGTTTAGGGCTAGTCATTATAGAGTTTTCTCATTTCAAATCTGAGGGCACTCATCATCACAACAAAGCTAGAAGGTGCAATGGAAGTCACCATGGAGGAGGAAGGATTGGGTGAGATTGTTTCATTATTCTCCTTTCTTATTTTCTCCTATGCATTCTATTGATTTGTGGATTTTAATAATATATGCATATGTATGTAACTAACAATTCTATTTTGCAAAAAATCCTCATTACACTAAGGTGTCATGAAGTGTTGTAATACATCTTCCAACTTTTTTGAGACCCTTTCAACATAGTTCACCTAAATAACACTCTTTTCCCCTTTCCCAAGCCTTGTGTCAAGGTGTTTAAAGTGTTGCAAGACATTTTCACATCTTCCTAGGCTTATCATCCACTAATTAACCCTTTTCTTATGTTAATTTGTCCCGATAATGTACTTTTAGGCCCGACGTAAGTGTTTTTTGGGAAGCAAAGCTGATAAACTCTATTAATCACCATTTAATTCTTGACCACCACTTGAAATTGTCCAAGTGGATTAGGTCGCCACCTTGGGCAACCTAGTCTTTTTAAGCTTAAAATTCAAAATTTAAACATAAATCTAACTGGAAATTGCCTCAAAAACCCTATTGTCGGCCTATCATGTTGAATTTTAGGGAAACTTAGGGTTTAGCATGTATAAGTAAGGGTTTTTATCCTCATTTTGACCTCTCCTAGGACCATTTTTTTCACCTTCACTCAATCTTCACAAGTAGTCTTGCACTCAAGCTTCCCAAACAAGCAATCAAGCACAATGCATCACAAGCAACCTCCATTGGAGCTGGTTCTTGTATGTTGCAAACATCTTCAATAAAGGTTTGGTAAGTGTTTGTAGTGGCTTTATCATTCAATCATCTATTCCTTTCATTATATTTGATTTGGATTTGATTATCATCAAAGGGGTTTGACTAAGGCATACCCTTAATCTCTAACCCTAACCCTTTGTCCCCTCTCTGCATGTGTGATTTGTAGGATTTTGTATGCAAGTAAATGTCAAGGAGAGAGGTGCCAAGAAGGTGTTATCAACCCATCAAGATCATTCAAGTCAACAAAGTCCTAGTTGAAGCTTGGAGACCTCTTTCAACTCATTTTCTGTAGAATCTGAACCAGACACCTGTTGGGATCTAGAGTGTAGAACGAAGGCTCCAATCTCCACTTTCGGGTTCTTAGAACCTCGGAAGAGGACTAGATCACCAATAATGGTGACCTAGTCCCTCTGAGCCAGTGTTTCAAGGATTTTCACAATTTTGGATACCCTTTTGGTAGAAACCCACTGTGACAAATTTTCTTGACAGAAGGACTAGGTCACCCATTCTGGTGTAAGTGTCCCTTTGCACATTTCAGGTAGATTCCAGAGCATCCTGGAGCTCCTCATCTACAACTTCCAATACCCAGGTGCACCACTTCTGTCATTTCCAATTTCTTTCCAGTTTGTAAGAATTTAGGTCATTTACTTTACATTTCATAGTTTGTTTAGCATTTATAAACACTCCATCACACACAACACAACCCCCAATCCCGCCCCTTTGAATGAAATCACCAAAAAGACCTATATCACTAAGGTGAAAGAGTGTCATTCTTAAATCAAGAGCTCCTAGGTGAAAAACCCTAGGAGCATATTTGGGGAATCCTCTTTCCCTTGTTTGTATATATTTTTTTGGTGGTTCATTTTGGTGAACCCGACTATCCAACACTTCTTAACTTTCTTATTTTACAATTACATCTTAGGAAAAATATTGCATTGCATTAATACTTTGCATTGTTTGCATCCTAGGGTTTTTCCAATTGCATTAGTGAAAATATTATGTTAGCTTACATTTTTGCATATATCTTTTCATTAAAATTTTCTAAATTATTCATTTTCACCTAATAAATACATCATATAATGTGAAACACATAAAAAACCACTTTAAAAACTCAAAAAATTTGAAAAAAAATCCCTATTGGGACTAGTTTGCCATTCTAGGCGACCTAGTCCTGATTCAAATTTTTACCTACCTATTACATCACCAGAATCCTTATTTTTGTGCTTCCTAGACCTCCTAGTACCATATACTATAAGTTTGGAAAGTTTGAGAACATAGGTTTTATGCTTCCAACTCAAAATCATCAATTTAGGGTGGTCATTTTTTATATACCTTCATCATTAGATCTACAAAATTATTACATTTGTAAAATTGTGCTTAACATTCATAAAAGTAATTTTTACTTTTTCTTATACAATGTTTACATTCATAAAGCTATGCATAACTTTGCTAAAAGTACTTTTCATTCTTTCATATACATTGTTTACATTCTTCAAACTTAGCATATATTGGATAAGAATGTTCTATATTCTTGCATATAGATTGTTCATCTTGTTGAAACATTGCATGACATGGTTAGAAATGATTTTTATTTTTATTCAAACAATGTTAGTTTCTTATATATCTAGATATGCTAAGGAACCTTCCCTACCTTCTCCCTACATGAGAGTGTTCTAGTGATAGAGAATACAACCTTGGACGTTTGAAAAAGTCATATTAGTTCTTCCCCTAATCTCTCTCCTCTTGGTGATGAAGAGATTTTGGTGTTAGAGGAACCAATTCATGAGAGTTATGAGAACCCTAATTGTTTCTCTCCTCTTACCTCTCTTAACCAACATGATAACACAACCATAAGAGATCATGACAATCACCCTTGTCCTTCTCCTAATGTCTCTCCTAGTTATGACGAAGATCCTTCGTCGTTAGAACATACAATCGATGAAAGTCATGTGTCTCTTAATTGTCCCCCTTCTCCTAGGGAACCCCTTATTAAACACAAAAATTGCACCATTAGTCATTCTCGCACTTGTGATGGAGTCCCTTTAGAGGAACCAACCTTTGAATGTGAAGAAAAATTGGTTTGTAGTTCTCTTGAAAACTCTCCTCCTAAGGAGACTATCCTGGTGCAAGAACATGTGAACCTTGACACCTATCCTTTAAACACTAAACCTTCTCTAGGAGAAGATCATCAAGTGACATTTGAATCCCCTTCACCAAAAAATCATGCAAATAGAAACAAGATTCTTGAATTTATGACTACACAAGTGGGATCTCCTTTAATTAGTAAGCCTCCTAAGTCCCCTCCCATTAGTGAATCACATAAAAAACTAAGAGATATCTTGAAATCCATAATGCAATCTACTCATAACAATGTCTTTTAGCCTCTAAGTTGTAACTTAGTGACTCAAACATATAGGGGATCAAACATCCTCCCCCATTACCCCTTTCTCAACTTAGAGTCCCTAGTGTTGAGGACCTTAAAAAGGCTCTTGCTGATATATCCGTATGGGAACTTATTCAAATTTCACCAATAGTCAAATTTTTATTTCAAGAAATCATGCAAATACATATGGAGGAGATTGAATCCTACATAAAATCAAACAATCTCAAATCCCCCTCTCGGCCCATGCAATTAACCCAATATGAAATCACATTCTCTAAATATGAATTTCCCTCACTTGAGATTCAAAACAAGAATGATCCCTTGATGATAAATGTGATCATTAATGAAACTCTAGTTAGGTACACTCGCATAAACAATGGAGCAAAAATTAATGTTTGTAGCATGGACCTCCTCAACACACTTGTAATGGATAAAAATCTCATTCAACTTAATGATGTTCATATTCATGGCTTCGACAATGTTAATAGGCAACCACTATGGATGATCACATTACCTATCAAGGTCAGACCAGTTGTGTTGCCTACTTCTGTCCATATCATGCAAGGACCGCTTCTATACAATCTTCCCCTAGGGAGACCATGGATTCACACTTTGAAAGGAGTCCCATTTACCCTTCACCACACATTGAAATTTGAATACAATAACTAGGTATACACAGTGGGCGTAGATGATCAAAGCTACCAATCCACTAATCATGACATTCCTAACTCCCCTAATCCTTTCATTTCTAGATCCACACATATACAATTTTATGCTAATCCTTCACCTACAACAAAAAACTTTTATGATATTTGGGGGTCGTTAAATTCTACACCTTCTTTTAATACAAATTCCAAAATCTCACCCTCTTGGTCCAAAGAGTCATATACAAAAAATTCCTCTTTAGATACAAGTTCTAGTAACAATTGGGGTCCTATGCCTTCATTTAAAGGAGAGTGTGATACCTCACAACCTAAACCAAAACAACCCTATGTTTTATGTGCTCAACTTGGTTCTACATCAACAACATTACCCCATGATGGTGATGGGGGCTTTATACCTCCCATCCCTCATGAAGGAACAACAAATAACACCAAAAAGGATTTGTGTTCTTGCATAGAAACCAATCCTTCTCAAAACCAGCCCTACCCTTCATTTAACTTGGAAGATTGTTATGATATCACATACAATATCCCTCCTACACATGGATACAATGAACGCATGATACCAACTGAAATAGCATCTTCTTTCAAGAAAGATTTAGGGTTACCTCCCTTCTCTCCATTTTCTTCAAACAGTAAACTTCAACCATCTCATGGAGCTTGGTGCTCTCCCTTCTGTGGGGGCACCTAATTCCTCTCACTGATACGTACCTTCATCTCATTCAGCTCACCTTTGCCTTGTAGTAAGTGGGAGAAAGGGGGTTTTTAGCCTTGTCGTCGTATGGCACTTGTCATTACCTTTTTTGACTAGACGTTGACATCTCATGAATATACAAAGAGAAAGCTTAGGATGTGGATGACATGTATTAAGTTAACTCACATAGGAAATACTATCCTTTCCATGATGCAACCTTTCTTGGATGCCTACCACTTGACATAGGGATTTTCAAGTAGGCTCTTATGTCCCTTTATTTCTTTTTGCATTTTTCCTTTCTCTACTTTAAAGTAATTGCTCACAAAATAGTGTGTAGCAATTCCTTTAAAGTGGGAGCATACACTAGCACTATTTATTTTTGCATTTTCCTTTTCTTGGTTCCTAGCGCAGCCTTATCACTTCATATGATGTGTTTTATCACTTTGTGGATGACATTAGGTGTAATGTCTTTCATAAGTGTGACTTATCTTAGAATATTACATTCCTCTTAGTGGTCTGATACGACACACTACATCCCCTAAGTTGTGAATTTTCCATCCTTTGATTGGTCCTCTTTTGGAAAAATTAGACACAATGTTCCCTAAGTCAAAGACCTCACATGAACCAAATAAGACTCCTTGGAACAATCCTTTTTACATTTTTGCATTTTTGCATTCTACATCTTGCATACATGGCCAACTTGCATAAAGTAACTTGCATGTCAATGGTGCCATCTTTCCTTTTGTTCATGAGTTATAAGCATCCAAGGCTTTTCTTTTCTCATGAAACACAAACCTTTGTGGTGCCTTATCAAAGTTATCAGGAGGTATAACTTTGGTATGATTGAACGGGAAGCCCAACTAGCGGCACGACTTTCCCCATAGCCACCTTTTTGTGTGTGAGTGCATACCAACCGTGTGTATATATCTCACCAACTTTTGGCATTCTCACTTGGTGGACAACCAAATGTCCCATCATCCAAGAGTGACTACACCCCTTTTCTTTTAGACAAATAACCTAGATTTGATCCACAACTAGCAGGACAAAATAGTCGAAGTTGGATTTGAATTTCTCTATTCACCCTTTCACATCACTCCTTGTGTGATCTTTTGTGCTTATGTTTGGTTCGTCATGGGATCTTGATCCTAGGGGCTTGATAATCTCTCTTGATCATAGTCATCCTACCTTACTAGCATGATTACATTATATCACGCTCAACAAGCATGATTCAACTACTTCAGTGTGAGTTTGAGGTAAGTTCATACTCTCACTAAAGTGGGGGCTAAATGTGTACCAAAAAGTGTAGTCTTTGGCACTTTTTCACTCATTTTGGCCTTTTCCCTTGGATTTTGGCCTTGTCTTGCCTTGATTTAGTCTTGAAAGATTTCAATTCAACAATAATCTAATGGTGTTTTACTAAGGTGTTGTGAAGTGTTGTAATACATATTCCCACTTTTCTAAGACCCTTTCAACATAATTCACCTAAATAACACCCTTTTACCCTTTTGAAAGCCTTGTGCCAAGCTGTTGTAAAGTTTTGCAAGGCATTTTCACATCTTCCTAGGCTTATTCTCCACTAATTAATCCTTTTCTTATGTTAATTTGTTCTTGTAATGTACTTTTAGGCCCAACTTAAGTGTGTTTCGACAAACAAAGTTGATAAACTCTATTAATCACCATTTAATTCCTGACCACCACTTGAAATTATTCAAGTGGACTAGGTTGCCACCTTGGGCAACCCAGTACTTTTTAGCTTAAAATTCAAAATCAAAACATAAATATAACGAGAAATTTCCTCCAAAACCCTAATGTCGGCCTATCATGTTGCATTTTCAAGAAAATTAGGGTTTAGCATGTATACGTAAGGGTTTTCATCCTCATTTTGACCTCTCCTTAGACCATTTTTTCACCTTCACTCAATCTTCACAAGTAGTCTTACACTCAAGCTTCCCAAGGAAGCAATCAAGCACAAGAAATCTCAAGAAACCTCCATTGGAGTTGGTTCTTGCATGTTGTAGACATCTTCAACAAAGGTTTGGTAAGTGTTTATATCATTCAAGCATCTATTCCTTTCATTATATTTCATTTGGATTTGATTATCATCAAAGGGGTTTGACTAAGGCAAACCCCGAATCTCTAACCCTAACCCTTTGTCTCCTCTCTACATGTGTGATTTGTAGTTTTTTGTATGAAGGTTTGTCAAGGAGAGATGTGCCAAGGTGTCCTCAACCCATCAAGATCACTCAAGTCAGAAAAGCCCTAGTTGAAGCTTGGAGACCTCTTTCAGCATTTTTTTGCAGAATCTGAACCAAAGAGCTGTTGGGATCCAGAGTGCATATTGAAGGCTCCAATATCCACTTTTAGGTTCTCAGAAACTCAGAAGAGGACTAGGTCACCAATAATGGCGACCTAGTCCCTATGAGCTTTTGTTTCAAGGATTTTCACATTTTTGGATACCCTTTTGGCAAAAACCCTCTCCGACAAAGTTTCCTGACAGAAGGACTAGGTCATCCATTCTAGAGTAAGTGTCCCTTTGCACATTTTAGGTAGATCCCAAAGAATCTCAGAGCTCCTCATATGCAACTTCCAATACCCAGGTTCACCACTTCTATCATGTCCAATTTGCAAGCATTTAGGTCATTTACTTTACATTGCATGTAGTTTAGATTCACATTAATTTACATTTCATAGTTATTTTAGCATTTAGACAGACTCCATCACACACAACACAAACCTCAATCTCCCCCCTTTGAATGCAATCACCAAAAAGACCCATATCACTAAGGTGAAAGAGTGTCATTCCTAAATCAAGAGCTCCTAGGTGAAAAAATCTAGGAGCCTATTTGGGGAATCCTCTTTCCCTTGTTTGCATATCTTTTTTTGGTGGTTCACAAAGGAATTTTCCTTCCCCTTTTTCACAGTTTAATTTGGTTTTAATTAACCAAATTATCCTTTTTCCTCACCCATGAGAAAATTCCAAAGAATATTCTCTCTCCTCCACTCATTAGAAAAGGGGAATATTCTCACTTAGCTTCATATGCAAGTTAACAGGTCAAAAGTGTGCTTATTTGGAAGGAATGAGAACCCCTAATTAAATCTCATCTTTCATTCTCACTTGTTAATGAGAATCCATGATCCATACCTCCAATTTCCTCCATCCTTGACCGTTGATTAGCTTTTTCAATCTCAACGCTTCATTTCTCATTTGCTTTCCTAAAATAGTTCACTATTTGGAGACAAATGGATCGATATTTTTTAGAGAAAACTTATGCATTTTAAATCACTCACACTCCCACTCATTTCTAAGTCACATTTATCATATTTTAGTTTAAATTAGTTGCATAAATATCTTCGCTTCCATTAATGGATTTCATAATGCATCCATTTAGCTAATTAGATAATTAGGGTTTGAATCTTTTTAGTTTAAATCTCATTTAGATTAGCTTATCAATTGCATAATCTAAATCATTTATCATACATCATGGTATATTAACTCTTGCATCATGCTCATTTTAGTATAAATCATGTTTTCATTCACATCCTATAACCGTTTCATTGATTCTCTTCAATAGAATCGATTGAAACAATCTCACTGATCACAAGATTGGGAAAGGGGTCACCATTCCACATCAACGTGACACCACTCCCAAAATAGGATAAGTTTTAAATGGGTTAGAGTAAAAATTTTAAGTGCTTTCATAATTTATAATGATTTTATTTGATGAATGTTTAGTTTAACCTCATTTTAATTGATCCTATTTAGATTGAGTATTAGTGGCATGAATATGCTACAATTCTTCATGGATCAAGTGTAATTGGACCATACTAATATCCTTGGTCACAGATAGATCAAGAGAGGCAGATGGAGACAAGTAGATAGAGATATAGAGACAAACCTAGAGGGAGAGATAAAGTTAGAGAAATATAAGGAGATATAAATATATAAAGGAAGAATAAGAGGGAGATAAAGATGAAAAGATAGAGATATATAAAGGAAGAGGGAGAGGAAGAGATGGATAGAGATATATATGGTGAGATACAAAGATAAAGACATATAGACATAAGAAGATATATAGAGATGTGGGGAGAGGTAGACATAGATTGATAGATAAACAATCAAAGAGAAGTAGTTATATAAAAATAGAGGTGCAGAGCAGGAGAGGCAAATACCTAGTTGATAGAGGGAGAGAGAAAGAGGAAGATGTTGATATATGGTAAGATAAATAGAGAGAGAGAAAGAGGAAGATGTCGATATATGGTAAGATAAATAGAGAGATAGATATGGGAAGAGAAAGAGAGAGGGGTAGATATAGATAGATAGAGATAAGTAATAGAGGGAGAGAGATAGAGAAAGGAGGATGAGAGATAGACATATAAAGATAGGGAGGGAGAAATAAGGATTATGTGTGTGAGAGTGATATATATATGGGGATGGAGAAATATGGAGTGTTTGTGTATATGATGAGATAGGGGTGGGGAGGGATAGATATATAAATAAGAGATGGAGGGGGAAAGAGGGGGAGATAGTGATAAAAAGAGGCAGAGATAAAGAGATATATATAGTGGGAAAGATAGAGGGGGAAGAGAGAGGGAGATGCAGGGAGAGGTAAGGAGTTAGAGGTGGGGGAGATACATAGAGAGGAAGATAAAGATAGAGATGGATATGAAGATAAGATATTTCACATATTTTGTATACACATTTCCTAGTGAGTGTGGTTTCTATGGGGCATTGTAATATGTTCCAAAAAAGGTATAAATGGACAAGTGATAGCTTCAAATAAACTATGAATCCGCTTACATGGATCTGAACATGACCAAAATAAAAATTATAAATCAAGAAGATAATTAGGCTCCATTATAAATAGGCTCATGTTATGTTTGTAATAGGGAGAGAGGGAGAAAGAGGGAGAGGTAGTGATAGAAAGAAGGAGATATAGAGGTGGAAAGAGTGTGTGAGAGAGAAAGAGTGGGATAAGGAGATAGAGATAGAGAGGAATATAGAGATGGAGATGGAGAGGAACATTTATTTTGAAAAAAAAATTACCCTCAAAGCCCATTATGCATTAATTAATAAAAATAGATTGTTGAGCATAGGGATTTATTTCATGATGAAGGGTGATCCCACAATATTGGTTTACAATTTTTGACCGAACTAGATATTGAACTAAATTTTTTAAACTAAATCTTCACTTTCGGGCACCTATAGCTGCTAAACCATGAGGAATTTGAAGATGATGTAAACTAGTGATTTGGGAAATTTTTTCTGTAGATTCTCAATAATTTTTTATTTATTTATAATCAGATTACGTTTCTTTTTCCATATCCTTTGAAAACTAGTTTTTAATAGTAAACACCATTTTTAAAGAGTGATTCTCACTGTAAACAAGATAATTTTTTTCTATGAAAGATAAAATTCTATATTTTTTTAATTTAGCTTTGTAACTATGTTATCTAGCATGTTCATTTGGTTTCATAGTGTTTTAATGAATATTTTTTTCTTAATTAAGTTTTGAAGTCAAACCAATTACAATTTAGACATTGTCGGGTCGTAAACAACATAAATTTTTTGTATGTATCAAAATTCAAAAAAAATTACTAGATCAAGGGCATCAATACATAGCACAAACATATTTTTCAGAATTTTTTTTATAATCTACTATTTTTCCACATGTACAGAACAGAGAGATTGATTTTTCAATGAAAAACCTATGTTTAATTAAACTTAAAAACATATAATAAAACCAACATATATTAAAATTATATTTGATGGATAGCTCATTTTGAGGACTACCATCATCTAGTTGGTTATGTGAATTTTCCTCCATTTTCATCCTGAAACCGAGCTTTGAAAGAAAAAAATTTGCAGAAATTTGGTAGAAAAGGAGGAGAAGGGCAAAAAAAGGGGGATTCTAGCAAACCCCCCTTCATTAGAAGGCGGGGGGGGGGTGTTGCTAGAACTCCCTCTTTAAATGAACCCCCTTTAAATACGATTAAAAAAGAAATCCATTAAAAGGGGGTTCACTAGAACACCCCCCATTCTAGTGAACCTCCTAAAGTGTTTTCCCTTTGAAAATGCATTTTTCCTTCCTCAAACTAAATGTAAACCAATTTTGTGGGATCACCCTGAAGTGACACTCAATGATCTTTGAAAGGACAATAAATCCCATTTGTATGGAATCCTATTTTTCTATCTTTTATCATAAAGAGATCCTTTAAAAAATTATCTCAACTCCACTTTTATATGGTAGGGAGTTGGAGCTATCTTTTCAAGTGGGCATAGTATATCTTTTAGACCCATGAATAACTTGTGTCTATCTTATTGAAAATTAGTTGTATTTAAATAGCGAGAATACTGATTTATTTTATATTATATCATTTATCAAAGTTTATGTTTTTGGTACAATTGATCTTTATTCGTCGGACTTGAATATTTTTGATGGGTTGGATCATTTAATTGTGATAGTTTATGAAAATTATAAGTTCTAATCTAGATATAAGCACCCTCTTAATGTTATAATCTAGAATAAATTATATTTATCTATATGTACCATTATTTTTTCTTTAATTAAGTATATCAATTGTTTTAATTTAGTTAAATATTAATTTCAAAAAATAAAAATATTCAAAAATTAAATAATTAAAATCACACTACAAACTAAAGAGTTCCATTCTTTTTGTAATGAATGTAAAATTATGAGTTATACTATAAGTTAGATGTTTGTCCTTTGTTTCCTTTAAAAAATTGTAATTTAAAAAGGACCGCAAGATGATGTAGATATTTGATCTCAAAACTATTTAATTTTTTAGATAGTGATTTTATCTCTTCATCAATCTAGTGAAGTCATCACTTATATATTGATCCTCTACATGTTCTTGCAAAGATTTCATTGGTTTTTTTAATCTATATAAAACTAATGCATTAGCAATAAAATAAATAAGTTTAACAGTATTATTAAGTTGGACTATTTGTAATTAATATGGATAGAAAGTAGATATAATATTGTAGAGACTCAAAATTTGTCCTCACAATTGTCCTATTTTCTGTCTATAAATTAAATGGATATTATTATCTATTTATTTAATTCATTTATTACTCTCTTCTATTGAGTAACATATTATAAGAATTTATCCATTTGCATAATCATTTATTCATCATTTATCTATTTCATACACACTTTATTCATGCATAATAATATCCATACACTAATTCATCAATTCACATTAATCTAATATCCATTTATATATTTTATTAAATCATTTGCATACATAAATCTATTTAATCATCCATTAATTCACAAATCCATCTTTATTCTAAACTCCTAAACCTTCGTTATATCATAAATTCACCCATTTATCTCTCACTCCCATCAATTTCATTTGATTAAGCAACATGGCATAATTATCAATTTCTTCACTTCACTCTTTTAATCCCACATCTATCCCACAACTTGAATCTACCCCATGAGAACATCTATAAAATCCCTCTTTCTTCTCACCATTGAGCATACATACACACACATATTCGATACAACACATATTCGATACATACACATTCGATTTTGATCATACAATCTTTTCTTTTGTTCATCATAGCTTCTTGCTGTATTTGTGCTTGTGAAAATCTAAGAGCACCAAATGCGTAAATCAGGATCCTGATGATAGGAGAACAATGGAGTGAATTTTCCTTTTGAATGCATATGTTTTTATTTTCATAGTTTAGTTTTACATTTTTTTATTTGTGTTCATTTTAGGAAGGCTTCATTGATGTTATGTTGAGATTTTGATTTTGGGTTTATAGCTTTAAATCAGTTTTTCATTTTCAGCGAAAACAAAATGGTGAACCCAACGTGAATCTAGTTTATGGCTACATGCCTATATTTTTCTCATTCCAAATTATTTTATGGTTGCATGCTTATTTCTCCAGGAGGTATTCATTACGAGCATGTTCATGTATCTGAAACCCATAGATATTATGTGTTGGACTTGGCAAAAGACATGGTCATGTATTTGCAATATGTTGTGAGAGTTTTGATTTTACATTTTGACTTTCATTATAGAATGCTATTATTTTGCTTATTGATTATTCTAGAATATAGGTATCAACTCAATAACTAATAAGATTACTTGTTTTGTGTTGCATTTTAATTCTCATGGTATACAATGAACAAAATTAGGGTATATTCAAAAAGCATGATTCAGGGTATATAAAGTTATGCTCTATTTCCAATTATCATTTTTACCTTATATCATTTTTATTTGCATATAGCTACCAAACATTGACATCCAAGTTGGTGTTCCTTTTGAAATAGGTGTTTACTATTTTCCCATTAGCTGACAATAATCGTCCTACAAGATTCTCATAATGTTTTAGCAATTTTCTTGGGATTCCATATGGGAATGCATTCACATCCAAACCTTTTCCAAACTATTTGTCCCTTCTATGTTATGGGTTTGTAAGATGTCCTTGTAGATCATTGAATAATCACTCTACTTTTAGGTCAATTGCTTGGCACCATGCATGAAAACTTTACTCACTAAAAGTGTGATCAAATTGAATTCTTTTGGGTTGTGACTGTCCTGAGATTCATGATACAAAAGAGGCTTATGACTATAAATTGAATCCACTTCAGAGGAGTCACTACCTGGATTTCAATAGTTTTGGGTTCTTTCCATCGCCCAACAATTGCCTCAGATATTACTTTCATATGAAATCCTCATTTTTTAATCCTCATATGAAACTGCTTATTATTTTTGTAGGTTTGATTCTTGAGCTCAAGACAAGATATTAGGCTTAAATTTGTTGAAATCTAATGGTGAGACTTTTGCAAGCCTTTAAACAAAAATACTAAATGTAGTGTCAAAAAATGGGTCCTTGGACATTTTCACACTCGTTTGGGTCCTCCTTATGGATTTTGGCTTAATGTTGCCTTGATTTAGTGTTTTAATGTGGATAACACATTCACATTAGGTCTTGGGCCCTTGTGAACTAATGGATTTTTAATGGTTCCTTGCTAAAGTGTTTTAAAGTGTTGTAACACACTTTCACACTTTTCTAGGGTTTTATCAATTAACAAAACATAATAAACATATTTCAAATCATAATTAACATTAATATTTCCTTATTTGGAGTGTTGTAAAGTGTTGTGACACACTTTCACACTTCTCTAATCTTTTCATTAATAATTGGGTTTTCTTATGCTTTAATTGGCCCTATTTTGCATCCATGAGCCTCATGTATTGCACATTTTTAAGGATAATCTTGACATCAGCCATTGACCAATCATAATTCAGGTGTTCCTAGTCTCTGTGGCCCAAATTTAGTGTTTGGGACTCATTTTCCACCTTGGGCGAATGAGTTTCACCTAGGTCTTTTTGGCCCTGATGCAAGTTTCACACATTTCAAGACACTTTTCATTTTTGGTCCCACACACTATATATGATGGGACTCATTCACCACCTTGGACGAATGAGTCCCATGTGACCAAAATTCAAATTTAAATGAAATTTCTGGTAGGATTTTATTCTCTTAAATATGATGTCAGCTTGTAGTGTTGTAATTTTAGGAATTCTTGCATAATTGAGTATAAGTACAAGGTTCTTTCACTCATTTTATCCTAAAGGCATTCAAGTAATCTAAGACTTTTGTGAGAGAATCCTTATATAAAATTGAGTTCACAAGAGCATTTGAGCAAGAGAATTCAAGGGTATATTATCAAGCATTCAAGAGCATTCTTGAAGCATCAATCATCATGTCAAAGATTGTTTGCATCATGTTGTTCTAGAGATAACAACTATGTTGTAGGGTTTGTGATTCAAGCAAGTGCCTCATTTAAAGAATTGTCAATATCAAGAAAGATACAAAGATCACATCCATTGTAGCCATTACTCACATGTTTGCAACACCTTATTGCTAGGGTTTGATGAGTGGAAACAATGTCTTTTGTTCATTCATCATTCTCCCTTTATATTTTCTTTAATTTCAAGGTTTAATTACCAACAAGGGGTTTGACCAAGGAAATCCCCTATTATCTAACCTCCACAACGTTTTCCCATCTTCTTGTGTGTGATTTATAGGTCTAAGTTGTTAATTTGTCAAGAAGCCAAGTTGGAGAAAAGTTGTCAAGTCTCTAAAGTTATCAAAGTTTCCATCAAGCCTTGGTGAAGCATGGAGAAGACCTATAGGTGGTCTTTTGCAGATTGAGATATGAAAACCAATCAAAAAGAATAGAGCAGACCAAGAGACACAAAATCCAATTCAAAACTTTCAAAAAAGTAGAAGTGGACTGATTCACCATTATTGGCAAATGAGTCCCACTATATATGCATAATCAAGATTTTTGTAGATCTAGATACCCTTTTGGCTAAAACTTGCTCCATTGTATTTTCCTAGAAACTGGACTAATTCGCCCAGCTTGGTGAATGAGTCCCAGTCAACTTCAATAGCCAATTTTCTAGTGATTCAGACCTCCATTCTTCCTTCTTCAGTATTCTAGGTGCATACTTCTAGTTTCATAGATTTTTTATTGCATTTTGTTCATCTTTCTAGGTCATTTTGTATATCACACTATGTTTTCCAAAATTTTCTTTTCCAAGTTTACAATTGGAGGTGAACCCCTCATTTTACATCATTCATCCCCAAGAATAGTCCCTTTGCTATTTTTCAATCTGATTTGCATTGAAATCTCAAGGGCTTGTTCTTGAATGAAGAGTGTGAGAATTGACCTCTCTCCTTTTAGGTCCAAAACCCTAGAAGTGAAAGAGAGGAAAACACCCTATTTTCTCCTTTTCATTTTAGTGAACCTACATTTAGAGCATCATTTTTCATGATGCACCTTATTCAGGGCATCCAAGAGTCACGAAGATGGTAGCAGAGTTGAAGGCTTTGTATTTTTGGCCTAAACTTAAGAAAGATGTCATGGAGTACGTGGCAAGATGTTTGGAATGCCAGCGGGTCAAGGCTGAGCATGTGCATCCAGTAGGACTTTTGTATCCCCACGATATACTTGAGTATAAGTGGCAAGTAATCAATATGGATTTCATCCAAGGATTACCTTTGAGCAGGAATAGGCATGATACCATCCTTGTAGTTGTTGATAAGCTGACGAAGGTTTCACATTTCATACCAAGGAATTTGAAACCTTCGTTAGCTTATCAACAACTACAAGGATGGTATCATGCCTATTCCTACTCAAAGGTAATCCTTGGATGAAATCCATACTGATTACTTGCCACTTATACTTAGGTATATCGTGGGGATACAAAAGTCCTGCTGGATGCACATGCTCAGCCTTGACCTGCTGGCATTCCAAACATCTCGCCACGTACTCCATGACATATTTCTTAAGTTTAGGCCAAAAATATAAAGCCTTCAACTCTGCTACCATCTTCATGACTCCTGGATGCCCTGAATAAGGTGCATCATGAATTTCCTCAAGAATCAACTTCCTCAAATCTCCACCTTCAAGGATATACATCCTTCCCTGATATCTGACAATGCCATCATTCTCCATAACATAACCATAAAACCTATGATCTGAAGGATCCACCACTAAGGCTTGTCTAACCCTATCATAATGCTCATCACCTGAAAGATACTGCAATACTCGTTGTCTCAAATTTGACCTTGTGGTCACCATAGCAGATAGATGCCTTCTTCTACTAAGAGCATCAGCAACTCTGTTCTACTTACCTTTGATGTAATCGATACCAAAATCATACTCAATCACGAACTCAAGCCACCTCCTCTATCTCGCATTGAGGTTCGACTGTGTGAAGATGTACTTAAGTCCCAAATGATCAGTCTTAAGCTCAAAGGGCTTCCCTAGGAGATAATTTCTCCACATCTGTAATGCATGCACAATCGCTGTAAGCTCAAGATCGTGTGACACATAATTCAGCTCATACTACTTCAGCTTCCTAGACTCATATGCCACCACTTTACCTTCCTGCATTAGCACTGCTCCTACACCTTCACCTGATGCATCAGTAATCACAATGAAGTGACCATTAGGATCCGGTATAGTCAACACTAGTGTTGATGTCAACTTCTGTTTAAGAATCTGAAATGCTTCTTCGCACTTCTCTGTCCACTCATATCTCTTTCCCTTCTTCTGAAGAGAAGTAATAGGTGCTGCAATTCTAGAAAACCCTTCAACATACTTCCTATAGTAACCTGCAAGTCCCATGAAACTATGAACTTCTGTGACACTTCTCGGTGTTGGCCAATCTACAATTGCCTCTATCTTCGCAAGATCAACTAAGATTCCCTCAGCAGATATCACATGCCCCAAATAGTGAACCTTCTTCTGAAAGAAAGTACACTTCAAAAACTTGCCAAAAATATTTCGATCCCTCAAACGTTGCAAAACAATTCTTAAATGCTCCTCGTGTTCCTCTTCTATCTTAGAGTAGATCAGAATGTCATCAATGAATATGAGCATGAAATCATCCAAACAGTCTCTAAAGATACTGTTCATAAGGTTCATGAATGTCACTAGAGCATTCGTTAGGCCAAAAGGTACCACGGTGAACTCGTAGTGTCCATACCGAGTTCTAAAAGCTATCTTCGGAATGTCCTCATCCTTAATCCTCAACTGGTGGTAGCCTGATCTAAGATCAGTCTTAGAAAACACAGTGGCCCCTTTCATCTAATCAAACAACTCATCTATCCTAGGTAGAGGATACATGTTCTTGATGGTAACCTTATTAAGCATCCTATAATCAATACACAGTCGCAAGGTTCCATCCTTCTTCTTAACGAAGATTACCGGTGCACCCTATTTTAGCATCTCCTGCAACTGAGCTTTCAGTTCATACAACTCAGTTTTAGTCATTCTGTAAGGAGCTTTGGATTGTGGCTCCGTTCTAGGTAACAATTCAATTGAGAAGTCAAATTCTCTCTTCGGCAGTAATTCTGTAAGTTCTTCTAGAAAGATATCCAAGAACTCTCTAAGTACTGGATAGTCCTCTGGACTCTGTTGGGCATTCTCTAAATCACTCACCAAAATAGCAAAAATGGAACATCCCTTCCGATGTGCCTTCTTCAGCTACATAGCTGAGATGTGTCTCAACTCTAAAGGCTCTCGAGATCCTAGAATCTCTACTGGATGTCCATAGTCATCCAAACAACTTACCACCTTGTCCTCACAATTCACGATGGCATTATGCTTAGTCAACCAATTGATCCCTAAGATCACATCATAAGAACCCAATGGTGCTATGTAAAGGTTAACTTGAGTTTGGAAGTTAGGTAATTCTAAATCACTGCATGATAAACATGTATACCCTCTTCTCTACTCAATTTCCATACTAAACCATCCATGATTGTGACATAAATCTAGGTCTAACAGGTAATCTATCAACTACTTTAGGGTCTATAAAACATTCTGAAGCTCCTGTATCTATCAAAATAGAAACAGATTGACCGAAAAGCTTACCCGACATCTGGATAGGTGTAGACTGAAAGTTGGCTTGATGATTGTCAACCGCTGCATGTATCTGGTGCTGTGGTGCTCTCCTATCATTAACACCTCACTGATTTCCCGTACGCTGGGTGCAATTGGAGGCATAATGATCTCCTCCACAAGTATAGCATCCACCTCGTGGCCCTTGCTAACCACCTGTCCTGTTCCTAATATTGGAGAAGTTGGTGTTATTATTGTTCACCTTCTTGTTCCCACCAAAATTACCTTCTCCTTTATCTTGGGTATTATTCTCTCTCTTCAGATTCCTGATCTTCTGATTGCTACTATTACCCCTCTGGTTATTGTTATTGTTTTGGAACTTCCTGTTTCCAAAACTAGATTTTGCATTCACACTTTTCCTGTAATTCGCTACCTACTGCAGCTTTTGTTCCTGTTTCATGGCCTTCTCAAAGACCTCATCCATCGTCAATGGATTATGCATGTCTACATCAGCTCTAATCTGTGGCCTCAACCCAAGAATGAATTTACGGATGTGAAATCATTCATCCATCTGGTACTGCAGTACGTACTTAAGGAGATTGGTGAACCTCTCTCAATACTGGGTAACTGTAAGACCACCCTGTTCCAAATTCTTAAACTCAGTCATTTTCCTATCAAAGAAAAGCTATGGAAGCCACCTCTTCCTGAACAGGTTCAAGAATACTTCCCAAGTAGTTCCTCCTGGTAGTAATTTTTTCTCAGTCTTTTCATTATCCCACCAAGTATCAGCTTCTCCAGTAAGCTAGTATGCAACCCATACTGCCTTGGTTTCATTGGACATGTTCCTAAGTTTGAAGTATTTCTCCATCTCAATAACCCAAGCTTCTGCTCCATCACCTATTGTCTTACCATCGAACTTGGGCGGTGCTACTCTTTTCAAATCTTTTGCTAATTCCCCTTCAATCCTTGCTTGAGGATTAGGTACTTCAACCCTTACATCATCATTGTTAGGTTGTTCCTGATTTTGGGGAATTTCAACTCGAGGGTTTTTCCCTTCTCTGATACCTCGAACTTCCTGTTCCATATTGTCCATTCTAGAACCCTGCTAATTTAAGAGACCGAGAATTTGGTCCAACCTATCAGTCTCATTGCTCGCAGTAGCTTTACCTCTAGTACCCATTATGTCTCACAATTCCTGCATCAAGGAATGTTCATTTAGCGTAATGGACAAAGGACCCTAGTGTTCAAACCTAGGGTCCTTTGTCCATTACGCTAGATTTCAATCTCATTTGCATTAAAATCTCAAGGGCTTGTTCTTGAGTGAAGAGTGTGAGAATTGACCTCTCTCCTTTTAGGTCCAAAACCCTAGAAGCGAAAGAGAGGAAAACACCCTATTTTCTCCTTTTCATTTTGGTGAACCTGTATTTAGAGCATCATAATTCTGATTTGGAGTGCATTTACATCCTAGATTTATCTTGCATTAGTATTGCATTAGGCTTTGCATTGGTTAATTTGCATTCTAGGGTTTCAATTTTTGCATTAGTGAAAATCTCATTTAGCTTGCATTATTGCACTTAATTTCATTGAAAATCAATAAAATTTTACATTTGCATTGTAGATTTCCATCATAAAACATAAAAAGCATAAAATTCAAGTTAAAAATTATGAAAATTTTCAAAAATTTGGTACCTAGACTCATTCGCCACCTTGGGCGAATCAGTCCCTTTGCAAATTTTTCACTTCATTTTCTGACATTTATAGTTCATTTTCTAAGTTTTTGTTTGTTGTTTCTGCATTTCAGTTTTACTTTCTAGAATTTCAGTTATAAGCATCTCATTCTTATTATCTTGCATTGCATTTGCATTCACCCCACATTTAGTAGCCTTTTCATGAGTGTTTGGTGTCCTATTGCTAATACCACTATGAGAAGAAGTTTGAGACTCATGTCATCCCGCAATAGCACAATCATTGTGGATCTTGGGTTATCCAGAGCTTCCACTCCTAGTATTGAAATTAGTACACTAGGCATGGATAACACCCTTAGTAACTCTTTTCCTTCAAGTAGCATGCAAGTTGAATCAAAGAATGATAACATCCCGCAAGAAAACATAATCCACATTCATGAGAACCTAGTGAACGTACAACATCAAATAAGCCTTGAAAACATTTCAACTACTGCGATTCCTACAATAGAAAACATTCACCATATGCTTGAAAGTGAAGATGACCTTGACCTTGTGAAAAACATAGTGCAAGTCTTTGGCAAGCATCTTCCCTCAACCACTAGTTCTCATTTACCCATTGTTGGTGTAATTAAATGTGTTGTACCTTATCCTAGGTAATAATTACACCTTAGTTAAGTTTACTTAGGGACCACATAGGAGGTAGTTGGAGCTTCTCCACCTTTGGTGGATTTTTCATGTTATCACTTTATCACTTCCACCTTTTGTGGACATATTATGTGATTACCTCTCCACCTTTTATGGGTGATCCACCATTTGTGGTGATTATCACATTATCACTTTTCCACTTTAGGTGGAGTGATATCTTTGCATAGCTATCTCATGTCATAAGATTACAACACTTGTCATAATCTTATACCCTTCTATGTTCTCACCTTGGCTATATAATCAAGGGGTCTGTCTCATTGTAATCAATCATCTCATATCATTGAATCATAATGATGAGAATACAGTTTATTCTTGTCACATCATATTCTCTCTTCTTGTGCTTTTCATTTGGTCTCAAGATCTTGGCAGCCAAAGCCAATTCTAACATGGTATGAAAGCATGTTTGATTCTAACATGGTATCAGAGCAGGTTGGGTGCCATTGGAGAGTCTTCTTTTGAAGAGAGATACCAGATTTGGGGAGGTTCCATTTTTGGCTCTTTATTGTAGGTTCATATCAGAGCTTGTTGGTGCAAATCTGAGCTCACCATTGCATCTGAAAGGTTTGAGAAAGTCAATTTTGCATTTTGTTTCATCCAAATTAGAAATAAAAGGCCAAATCTATGAGGGTTTGAAGCTGAGGAGTGGTTGCCAGACCCAAAAGGTAGCCCACTTAATTCAAAACTGACAGGCTCTATGAATCCGACTGGTAAAATTCAAATCCGGCGACACAGATTTTGACAAGAATCTCCAAGATTCCTTCCAAATTCCTTGATTTTGTTGGTAGGCCATAGACCGAAAGAATATTCTAGAAATTGTAAAATCCGGCCACCACATTAAATCTGGCAATCTCCAGTATATTCCAGCCCAAAGATTTCAGCCGACTAAAAGTAGATTCCGTCAAGGCGAAAAAAAAAAATTTCCATCAGAAGCATATTCCGTTTGGAGGGCATATTATTTTTTGATGGCCCAACGCACATCAAATTTAATTGTGTAAACTTCTGACATTAGCATCACGTCAGCGATGACGTTAGTAGTCTTTTGAAAATTTCGGACCCCCTTCCATTAAGCTTTTTGATTTTGCAGCTGATCTTCAAAGCCTCATATCTTTGTCATTTTGTGCTCCTTTTTTCGAGCAATTTTTTTTTATTTGGGCTAATTTTTTGCGCTCTTCACAGTGGTGCAATCATCTTTCGGTTTTGGCTTCTGGTTTCTCCATAAATTGCAGATTCTCATAGGTGTTACTGTTTTGTCCTCATTTTGGGAACTTTGGGAGCTCATATCTTGCTCCTACAGTAACATTTTTGGGTGAATTTTTTTTTTAAAGTACATGATTTTTTGTGTACTTTCCAGTGGTGTAATCATATTTATCTCATCTGCTATAAATTTTTCACTTTGAGTTTGAGGCCTATTTAGGCATTTGCATGTACCAAGATCAAAAGTCCACTTCACTATTTTTGGAAAGTGACAACTATAAACACACTAAATATAAAGTGCCAAATCAGATATTGCTTGGGGGTTTCTTGATTGAGTGATTTGGGGGGGTAAATCTTGTGCCTTTGTTGGCTTATGTCTCTTGATTGGTCTATTGTGTGACTAAGTTGAGGAGTTTAAAATGGGAATCAAAAAGCATTCTATTCTAATAAGGTTGAATCGATGGAAATTTATGTCTTGGCAAGATGGAATCCTAACACATTGTAGGTGGCTTAATCTTTTTCCATATCTCTATGGACTAGTTCCTAAACCCTCATCAAAATGGAAAAAAATTGTGTGGGACATTAAAACAGAACATATCCTGGGAGTAATTGGTTGTATTTGTGATATTGATACACAAATGGCCACTGATGGTATTGAGATCCCTCGTGACCTTATGACCAGACTTTGGGAGATGTATGGAGACTCAAATGAACCTCCATTCCCAAAGGATCCTATTGTGGATTGTCATGTTCCACTTGCAAAGTTTTGACCTATTGATGATAAAACAACTGAAACACTTGCTGATTGGGAAAGGTATGGTAGTTTTGATGAGACCGAACCTTCTCCTTCTCCTCCTACAAAGAAATCTATTGAGACTTCAGTTTCTATGGCTCCTAATCTAGATTTAGAGGGTCCATCTTCTTCATCTATGATTCAACATCTTGAGGCTAAGGACTATTTTCATCCAACATTGGTAGAATCATTTACTGTTGTTTCTGAGGATGCTTGTGATTCCATAGCTTGGGTTCCTTGTGGTTTAGTGCAACAGGGCATACATTGTCTTCTAGATATGGCTACTTTGGATGGCTTCTTGACAGGTATTTCAGACTTGTTTGTGGAGTCCCATATTGTAGATTTGGGGGACATCATTGATGACATTCATCTTCTCTTTGATGAATATTCTCCTTCTTCAGTTGTTGCGAGGGAACACTCTAACCCTCTTGATCATTCTCTACATGATCATTCTTTACAGTTTGGCGTGAGTGTGGATACTTTTGGACAACATTTGGAGGAGGCTTTTTTGTCTTTAGAGGGGATATATTTCTCTTTGGATAATGTTCTACATTCTTCTCTACTAGATTCTGGATTATCCTCTTCAGCTGTGTGGCCTAGAATTCCTATTTGGAGTGTGCTAGCTTTCAACATCGACATGGAGACACTTGAGCATGCCTCAGAGACATCATCATACATCATCCATTTTCTTGACATCCTACATACATCCATGGTTTTATTTCTTCCTAAGGCAAGGAACGTTTTTCGTCGAGATTGGATAATCTTCAACATTCAATGTCGAGCTTCTACCATCATTGCAAGAGACTCAACATTGAGGGGGGGCTACCTTGTCTCTCTTCTACTTCTCTCTTATGGGGGGGTATTTTTCCTCACATGGGGTTTTTACCTTCTCATGCATCATTGAGAGCATTTTTATTTTGTATCTTTCACCTCTCTTTTGGGGAGGAGTTTTGTCCCACCGGGTTTTCTCCTTTTCTTCATTTGTGAGAGATTGCATTGCATTTTTACATGGGTACCTAACATGGCCTAGTTGTCGGGACCCATCTTGCATTGTTTTCTTTTGTGTACATTCTCCCTAAGTTGCACTTAAGGGGGGGTGTTGGTGTAATTAAATATGTTTTACCTTGTGCTAGGTCATAATTACACCTTAGTTAAGTTTACTTAGGGACCACATAGGAGGTAGTTGGAGCTTTTCCACCTTTGGTGGACTTATCATGTTATCACTTTATCACTTCCACCTTTCATGGACATATCATGTGATTACCTCTCCACCTTTTGTTGGTGATCCACCATTTGTGGTGATTATCACATTATCACTTTTCCACTTTAGGTGAAGTGATAGCTTTTCACAGTTGTCTCATGTCATAATCTTATGCCCTTCTATGTTATCACCTTGGCTATATAACCAAGGGGTATCTCTCATTATAATCAATCATCTCATATCATTGAATCATATTGATGAGAATACAGTTTATTCTTGTCACATCATATTCTCTCTTCTTGTGCTTTTCATTTGGTCTCAAGATCTTGGTAGCTATAGCCAATCCTAACATGGTATCAAAGCATGTTTGATTCTAACACCCATAAACAATGTTCCAAGCCAAGGAGGAACTCAAATTCCTCCTTCCACAACAATAAAATCAATCCCTACTTACACCCCTCCCTAAGTCACAACAACAATACAACAAGGTAGTAATGTGATTCCTTCCTTGGGTATTCCTACTAGCATCCCTAGTTCCTATGTGGTATCATAAGTTATACCTCCTACTTTACCACCTATAATCATTCCATTCACTTTTCCTGCAAACACATACACTCCATCACCACTTTCACTTCCATCTCATAACACAAGAAATGACCCTCTCATAACTCAACTTTTCCAAACCATGTCATCCCTTCAAAAGTAAATTTCAACCATAAACAAAAATCAAAATGGCCCACCCACATATTATGTCAAAAGCAGTCCATTATCGTTAGAGATATTATGAACACCGATGCCACAAGGTGTAGAGGTGTCTAGATTTGAGAAATATGGAGGGAAGGGAGATCCTTCTAACCATTTTAATGCCTAGCTTATGTAGTGACTTTGTCCTTGATGATAAACTTTTGGAAAAGATATTTCATAGGACCTTAAAAGATGTTTCCTTGGAGTGGTTCTCTTCTTTACCAAATAACTTGATTCATTCATTCGATGAACTTTTTGAGGCATTTATAAATAATTTCCAAGTTTTCATATGAATCCCAAGATGACCTTGGCTAACTTGATGAGATGTAAGAAAAATGAGGCTAAAAAGATAACTAACTTTATCTCATGATATCAATCGCTTTATTTCCAAGTCGATGTCGAAATCCCTGACCCACACCTTCAAAATATGTTCATAGAAAATTTGCAAAGAAAAATGCAAGACAAGTTGACCATGATGAAATTCCCATGCTTCATGCACTTGTGCACTGCCCTCTGTGATTATCAAAATTTAGTTTCTAGTTGAGATACAAAGTCACTTCCTACCCGAATCAATATATTCAAGCCTGCACACCAAAACAATTCCCAACATTTTAGAAAAAAAATTAAAGGGTTTCTTCAATTCAACCCCCCTCAACAACCAACTCAAAATTTCAATAACCAAGTAGCTATCATCAAAGCCTCGATACCCTATAGCTATGGAGATCCAAAAAGACAATTCACTCCCTTACTTGGTACCCTTCATAATACCATGTACTAACCTCTAAACAAACAAATGATTACCTTACCTATTTTCAAAACACTTGACCCTAATAAAAATTTACCCTCGAGCTTTAAATCAAATTCTTATTGTCACTATCATCGACAAAATGGACATGACATGAAACATTGCAAGCATCTTAAACATCTTGTGCAAGAACTCATTGATTTTGGTTTTCTATCCATTGGAGGTGTTAGCGATCATGGCAATAAGTTTGTTGCCCCTCCGAACCAATACTTGCAAATTTTCACCAATCCCATGCCAAAATATAATATTTCATTTTGCAAAGCTAGTGAAACTCCAAAGAATGATGTGATGTGATGAATGTTGATACAGATGATGAAAACAATGATTTTTTTCTAACTAATTCTCTCAATGTCAATCCTATAGATGAAACGATAGGGGAGATAGATGTCATCCCTCATAAGGGTCGAATTAAGATTCCTCTTGATATTGATTTCTCCTTTAGGGATATACTTAAACATTTACCTGATGGTCCTCTCTATTTAAGCAATTGTATCTATGATAAGCCCACTAATGGGATATTAATAGATCTCACCTATGGAGAGAATGTGATCACTGAGGAATTTCTATTTTTGCATGAACTCTATCAAGATGAATATGATAAATCGAAAGCATGGATCAAGACACACAATGGTTTTGTGTGCCCCACAATTAGATTGATCACCTTACCATTACAAATAGGACCAAAAATATTAGATGTTACATTCTCCATCATCCCGTACTTAGACTAATTTCGTGTGAAGGTTGGCCACCCATGGATTCGCTCCATGAAATTTGTCCCTTTGGTTGTGCATAAATTCTTAAAGTTTCTCTTTGACAATGAGATATTCATTGTTCACCATAGTTCCTTTAACCCCTTGTCATCTAAAGGAAACTTTTCCCTGGATGCCTTTTGGCATGAGCCCATGGAACCTATAAAGTGAAGAGAAGACTTCTTTTTCTTGTCCTATCAAAAGTCCAAGGTAAAGAAGATAGCATAACTATCTCTTTGCAACAAGTCCCCATCCACCTTCGAACCTCCCATCCTTGATGAAACAATTCCTGAACCTAAACAAGGCCAAAACAACCAAGACAAACCTAAAATAGAAACTTCACCTACCTCATACAAGTGACCAAGAAGCAACGAAATCAACCTTGCCACACTTCCCAGAATAAAATAAGTTTACAAATTCAAAGAGAAAGAAGTTGAATAACCTCTCATGCTTCCTTCCATTCCTCCCCTTAGGGAAGAAAAGAAACCTATGGTTGATCAACCCGTTCCTACACAATTGCAAATTGAAAACTAAACTAAAAGAAACATAGGTGCTAGGGAGCGTAGACGTAGATGTCGTGCCCTCACTCACAAGTTACATGATGCATTAAAGAAAGAAAATCAAGATCCAAACTTGATTGAAGCAATGCAACAAATCAGATTCCAGGTAGTAATCCCTCCAGAACTCCTGCAACTTCCCATGAATCAAGGTTGTGCAGATTTGAACAAGATTTCTCCTATACATAAAATGGTGTTAGGTGATGTATTTCATGCATCCGACAAAAGAGAAATCTTGGAAATGCATTAGAAGGGAACTGAACTCATTGAAGATGCTATTAAGACTTTGCAGGTGTGTTGCCAAAAAGTGTAGTCTTTAGCACTTTTTCACTCATTTTGGCCTTTTCCGTTGGATTTTGGCCTTGTTTTGCCTTGATTTAGTCTTGAAAGCTTGTAATTAAACAACAATCTAATGATGTTTTACTAAGGTGTTGTGAAGTTTTGTAACACATCTTCCTACCTTTCTAAGACCCTTTCACCATAATTCACCTAAACAACACCCTTTTACCCCTTCCCAAGCCTTGTGTCAAGGTTTTGTAAGGAATTTTCACACTTTTCTAGGCTTATCATCAACCAATTAACCATTCTCTTATGTTAATTTGTCCCTTTAATGTACTTTTAGGCCTAACTTAAGTGTGTTTTGGGAGGCAAGCCTAATACACATCATTAATCACCATTTTATTCCCGACCACCACTTGAATTTTCCCAAGTGGACTAGGTTTCCACCTTGGGTGACCTAGTCCTTTTTGGCTTAAAATTCAAAATTAAAACAATTTATTAATGGGAATTTGCCTCGAATACCCTAGTGTCGGCCTATCATGTGACATTTTTGGGAAATTAGGGCATATGTTGTATAAATAAGGGGTTTCACCTTCATTTTCACCCCCCAAGCTCATTTTTGCATCTCTTCACAATCACTCTTGCACTCAAGCTTCCCAAGCAAGCAATAAAGAACAAGGGAATCTCAAGCAACCTCCATTGGAGCTGGTTCTTGCATGTTGCAGACTTCAACAACAAGGGATTTGGTGAGCATTTACATTGTTTATCATTCAAGCATCCTTTCCTTTCATTGCTTCTTATTTGGGTTTAAGTTACCATTAAAGGGGTTTGACTTAGGAAAACCCCAAAATTCTCTTTGTCTTTGCATGTGTTTTGTAGGTTTTACTCAGATTTAGCAAGATTCAAAGTGTTGGAGAAAGTACAAACTTTCCATCCAAGTCACATCAAGACATCAAACCCTAGAAGGAGCAAAAGGAAAAGTTGCGGGTCATTTTTGGGAGATTTAGACAGAGGCTGCTGCAAAGAAGGAAAGTACTAAATGGGACCCACAAAATTAGACCTTTAGGCTTCAGAAAGTACCAGGAGGACTAGGTCACCATTATTGGTGACCTTGTCCCTGTACCGGGCCTGAAATAGGTTTTCTGCATTTCTCAATACCCTTTTCCCCGAAACCCAGTCTGACAAAGTTTCTCAATAGAAGGACTAGGTCACCCAACTTGGAATAAGTGTCCCTCTGCTGATTTTAGATAAATTTCAAAACATTCTAGGGCTTCTCATTCACAAGTCTCCATTTTCAGGTGTGCCATCTCTACATTTTCTAGTTTAATTTTGTTTGCATACATTTAGGGCATATACTTTAGCTTGCATTTAGTTACATTTTCTTTCACTTACATCTCATAGATAACATTAGTTTCATTCAACCACACTCAATGCACACAACACAACCTAATCAATCCATCCTCCCTTTGAATGCAACCACAAAAAACAACCATATCAACAAAGCGGAAAGAGAGCCATTCCTACACCAAGTGCTCCTATGTGAAAAACCCTAAGGGCTTAGTAAAGGGAATCATATTTCCCTTGTTAGAATATCCATTTTTGGTGGTTCAGTACGATGTCACACTTGAAACATCTATGGATACATCTCTCACTCCAGTTGAGAACTTGAAACTTTTATTGGACTCCTTCAAGGAGTATGCTACCAGACTAAGTGAGGAAAAAATAGGAAGTTGAAGAGAAACTGAATGAGAAAAGGCTATTGATCCTTCATGACAAGTGTGCTTTGGCACATACCTATGTAGAAAAGAGCCTTGAATGTGCAAAGGCCTGTGAATCTGAAGCAAGATTTTTTTTTCCTAATGCATAAGGTGGCCTGATGCCACTCAAAGTATAAAAGATCTCATGGAATCCATTGAGTCCCAGTTGACTGTTGTTTCCAATACCTACAATGTATCTATGGACAAAGATAGATAAACATGGAATGCCATTTCTGCGCATAGAGAAAAATTCTTCATGTTATAGAAGTATAAGGAAGGGATAATCAAAAAATTTGGCCTAGTTGGTGACAATGTAAGGATGGAGTACGCTTCGGTATCCAATGCTTTGGCTAATGCTGAAAATTTGAATAAGATGAATCTATCCCCAGATACTTCAGATGAGGTTGAAGAAATTTTATTGCTTTAGAATCTTTGAACAAAATGTTGATATTTGCTAAGTAGAGTTGGGAGAGTGATAAAGCGGCCTGGCAAGGCATTCTTCGGGAACTACAAAGTGCTCCTTCCTCTGGGTAAAATTTTTATGGTTTTTAAATTGTTTGGGATAAACTTCGTAGGGGGAGTTTAATAGCTTAATTTTGTGTGTTGTGCATTTCGGACCCTGTGTACATACTTTTTTTCTTTTTTTTATCGACAGGTTTGTCCTTGATGTCAAAGGGGGAGAGTGGAAAGAGAAATAAAGTATACTCTATACATAGGAAGTCTATAAATTATTTTGGCACATGTTGCCATGAATGATAAAGAGGGAGATTGTTGGAAGAATGAAGAAGATCACATCTCTTGATACAATTTTTGTTGTCATTGATGTCACCATGAAATATGAGCTACAACTACAAGATTCAAATTCATGTTGATCCGATATTCTAAACAGGTAATGCAGGTTAATCCTCTGGTATTTTGCTCCAAATTTCCTATTTGGTGATAATTGCTACTTCAATTTTTGGGAAATGGATTTTGGTTGATAAAAGAATGCATGGACAGGATCTCGTGCATCCAGATGATCATGGTTGTCGATGGTATCATTCTTTTTTTTGTTTACCTTTTGTTAGGTCTATTGTTGGCCGACCTAATAAGTAGTTGAAGATGAAATGGATTAATTTTGTTTGTATAATCCATGCAAACATATAGTTGCGTGCCACACGTTTGAATTTTTTTTAAAAAGTTTTATGTTCTCTTGAAGCTTACCTGACTGTGAACTATGGGAAAATCAAATATATATATACATGATTTCTTTGGAGACAAAGGTAGGGATGTGAGTTGAGGTATGCGAATGTTAGTAGATTGTATGTCGAAGTGAAAAGAGTGAAGAGTGATCTGTTGGCATGCAAATTTCTTGAGCTTCTAAGGAACTGGATTTTCACTCTGAGGTGTACTTACATTAGTTCATTCTCTGGTTGTAATCCTTTTTTGTTTCTATATTCTGTAGGCAGTGAGCCTCCATTTTGGATAGTGGGTCCTGACAATGAGCCACCCTTTTGTAATATCTTATAATTGGTTATACTTTATTGTGAGTTAATCCTCACCGTAGTTTTTCCCATTCTGGTTTTTCCATGTAAAAATCTTGGTGTTTCTATGTTATGTGCTTCATGTTGAGTTAATGCTTCTACTTGTCTTAATTATCATAAGCATTGGATTAATTTGATGGTGTTTGATTCAATAAGTTTAAGAAGATACTGATTCATCCCCTCTCTTAGTGTCTTGGATATTTAACAGATTCATCATCGTAATTTCTTACTATTAAATTTAGTATCACCATACAAAAGGCCATCCACATAACTATCATTCAACAAATGGAGCACACCAGAAATATCCAATGAAGGCTTTATGTTCTTTTTTTATTCATTTATATTGTTATGTCATTTCTATTTTTATCTAGACTATGTGGATCTGTCCTATTTGAGCTTGATTTATATTTTTTTATTATGCATCTAACTCTCCATTTTAACTCAAATTTGATGATCATATTTCTAGAACACCTAGTGGGACTCTTTTCTTAATAAAAAGCTTTATTTTTGGCATATATTTTAGAGAATATTATTGTTTTTTATATTCTTAAATAAATTATGGTGCATGTTCCTATGCTTTGGAACTTGTACCTTAACCATCGCACCTTTTCCCTATCCTATTAAACTTATGTAATATTCCTTTCTCACATCCATAGATCATAGTTTCTTGATTTTTTTTGTGCTCCATGGGTTTTATTAATATATTCATTCTATTTTTTAGGATTTTATTAGAGTTTGATACCTATTTTATGTTTTTTGGTCACTATTTTCATTAGGTTTTGTAGATTATATCTTACAAATTTTCCCTATCATTTAGCTATATTTTATCTTTTTTAACCCTATTTTTCCTATCTCTCATCCTAAATATCCTTTCTAACCTTTGCTTTATAGTATTTGGGGTGATTTAAAAAGTAAATTTCATATCTGTTGGTTTGTGGGTTTTTTTGGCATAAACAATATTTTGCATTGCATTCATACATTTCTTGTAGAGACCCTTTGTTTCTCATCTATACCTTCCTAAGAAATATAGGCCCTTTTTATCATCTCTACATGTTTTTTTATCTTTTTCTTTTCTCATTGTTCTTTATGTATTGTGCTCAAAATACTTGTTAACGTTTATTTCACAAGACTATAAGTTATTTTTGTAATATAACCTTCATGTTTGGAGTTTCAAGCCTTTCAAAGAAAACAACATAATATGTGGCACTTTTTGTGTAGTCTCACAACACACTCCATTTTTTCTCCCAAAAATTGGGACCCCCTTGTTTACTTTTGTCTTGTGTGGCTAAAGATTTTTTTTTCATAAATCCTTCAAATATTGAATCTAGTTTTTCAATTGGATAAAATCTCATCGTAGATGAAAATATCATTGAAAAATAATATAATTTTCCTTTTGAAGTTCTCTTTAATTAATTAAAATAAGAAATTTATTCCTTTTTGGGTGTTTTTGTACCGAATTAGAAAAATGTGATGGTTCGTGTTGTCACAAGAAATTGCACACAACTTACAATGGAAATGACCTCAAGGTGTGGGACCTTTGCGTGAATGGGGTTGAATCTCTAGAGAAGGTTGACTTCCTTTTTCAGTCTCAATTCAATGTGCTAGTCCAACCCAACACAAGAAAACCTACCACTAACAGTTGATAGGGGAAAGGGTTAGAAAGGATGTGTGAAAGGAAAAGTGGAGGTGATACACAAAGATGGAAATGGTTGCTTCTTCTTGACCAAGATTGCATTGTTCATCGTTGAAGAGGGACAATAGGATTATCATAGCTCTCAATTTGGTCGAATGTCAGGGGAAAACATGGAGGTTAGGGTTTGACAAGGCGTTGGGAGGAAAGAAGGTTTCACAACTAGTAATTGAAAACCATTTAACACAACATACAGGCATAAAAACTACAAACAAACACTCAGATATGCAAGGTAATAACTTACTCAAACATAAAAGAGATGAGAAAAGGAAACTTGATCATTTCATTGAGTAGAGGCAAAAGGCCAATCTTTACAATTACAGAGATGTAAAATACAGTGCAAAAGAAAAAACCCTAGGAGCTAGAAGAAGAAGAACCCTAAAAATGAATACATTTTTTCCTTTATAGATCAAGCATAACCGAGAAGCACAAGTCAAACCCTAGCCCTAACCAGGGTTAGCCAAAAAGATTATCCATGCAAAATCTAAGCAATCTCATGAAAATCGTGACCTAGGGCATAGATCTTCCAGGAAGTCAACAAAAGGCAATAAATGGGCATGGGCACCCATGAAATCCAATTGCAAAAGGTATGGGAGGAGATTGATGTTGTCGTTGAAGTCCTAAAATTCATATTTGGGTGCTCAAACATCTAATCAAACCTCAAAAATGTCACCCAAAAACACGTCAAATCCGCATGAAGGTCGGGGCATTCGGCTTGAAAAAATGGTTGAAGCCCCAAAAATTCTTTGTTGGATGTCAGGCATCGAGGTGTTGGGAATCGGGCTTCAGGCATAATTCTTTTTTCTTACATAGAAGAAAGAAATAAAGAAGCATGACGAAGAGAGGGGACATCGAGGGGTAAGAGGGGAGGCTTATCTTTGAAAGTCGGAGGTAAGGAGGAAGCCTTGCCCCCAATACCCGAAAGCAAAGGAGATGAGATACCTCTTACCGAAGAATGTAAGAGGTAAAGAGGAAGGTTGAAGGTTGAACCCCAAAAATTCAACACTTAGTTGAATTTTAAAAGAAAAAAGGGGGAGTCATCAGACCTTAGACCTCGAACCATTGGAGGTCAAAGATCGGGAGAAGGTAAGAGGTAAGGGGTAAGGGAGAAGGCCGAAGGTTGATAGAGGAAAGATATAAGGAAGAGGAAAGGGATGAGGGAAGAGGGAAGAATGAAGACTGAAAGTCGAAAGGTGGAAGTCAAAGATGGAAGAGGGGAAGGATTGGTAAGGAGTAAAGGGTAAGGCCAAAGGTCGAAACCCAAAAAACTTAGAAGAAAACAAGGAAAGGAAGGAGCAATGGAGAAAAGAAGAAGGTATGCAAGGTAAGCAAGTAAGAGATAGAGCTCAAAAACCCGAAATCTGGGACTTTGCAAAATTTAAGAAACCTTCAAGGAGAATACATGCAAGATGGCCCATGGGGAATTTCTCAAATCGGTTATCAATGATGGGACATCAAAGGGTGGCATGAAAATGATAACATTAATGGTGACCTCTACGGGATGATTCCCTGCTAATCATGGAATCCGTAGGCTTTATTGGTCCATTGGGCATAGAGTCATGAGGGTAAAACTTCAACAGTTGGGCCTCCTCAAAGCAAAAAAACATGTGTAGCTACACTTGGAGAAAAGAATGGAAACCAAGAGCATGCATTCCCTTAAGGAGAATGTACGGTGTGCAAATGCACTTCATGGAAAAAAAATATTTACAATATGTACACTAAACTAACAAAAAGAAAAGAATGGAAGCTCGCCTTTATCAAAGATGAACCTTTGGAAGGAGCTGATCTTCCTCAAACTATAGTTTTTGACCTCACCCAGTTGCAAGCACTAAAAACCATTGCCAACATGCATGGAAAATCACACAACGCTTGCAAGGTGAAGGATTGCGTCATTGTAAATTTTTTCATTACAAGGGAACCATATGATGAAAGTGTTAGATTCATCTAACACTAGTGCCTCAGTTGAACATACAACAACAAGGGTGAACTTTTTTGAAGACAAGTCAACATCCAAGAACAAACCTTTTGTATAGGGAAAATGACTCACCTCGTAAAAGGATAGGCCAATTCTATGAACGTTGACCTCCCCAAAGCATGAACTAAAACAAAAGGAGAAATTTTCAAGCTCACATGGTGAGGCAAAATATGCCAAATATAATTTTTGATCTACATAAGGAAACACTTCTTCATGCACCTAAAAAGAGTAAATTTGAAGCTTGGATATACAATCAAATTGAGCAATGGGAGCATCACTCTCCAAACAAATTTGTGGCTACTCGATGGTGTATTTTTTAGTGTGTTGGCTCCATGTGAAGAATTCTAACTTAGTCACATTATCCCTAATGCCAAAGGTCACATCTTCATCTTTAATGAAGACCTCATATTCAACATTGCTACATTTAGGGACAACAGAAAACCAATAAACCTCATGATTACTTGAATTGGTCCACACTTCATCAACACATACCTCAATTTCTTGAGAAACTTTGGGCGAAGATTTGAATCTTCAAGTTTTCTCTATATTTTCATTCCTTCTTGGAAATTAGCTGCAAGAGAAATATACTCTTGGAATTTAATGGTTGCCATGTCCCATGTTGTTTCCACAGTATTATGTTTCTGCCCATAAAGCTCCTCTTTCGGGGGTGATGATTTGACATTTAAACCTAAATAAAAGCTTTCTTTAACATCCCAAAAGAGGTCCTCTACCTCAGAACCAAAAACTTCATTATATTAGGAATCTTCATCCACAATAATGGGGAATAAACATGTCTACTACTGCTGCTCTAAAACCATGGAGTTTTCTTCATCCATTAAGCCAAGACCAAGCTATTCAGAGGCATCAATTGATGTAGATATTGCTAATCTATCTTCCTCATCCTCAACAAGACAAGGAAGGGCATGAAATAAGAGGGTTGATTCCTCTATTGCATCAATTTTTTCTACCTTTTTGGTGTCTTGTTGTTGCAACACTATTTCATCTTCAGTTTTTTATTGCAACAAACCAAGAAACTCATTGTCTTGAGCAAATGAAGGCTCCTCCAAAACAACAGCCTCTTCACTCCTAGTCCAAAATTTCTCAATAGGAGTAAAATGTCGAGCCTCCTCAAGGATAGGTTCTTGAAAGGAATGGAAGCTTGCAAAACTTAGGATCTCCAACATAGAAGATTTAATTGATGGAACAAGAGGTGCAATAGGTGTTTCAAGGGGCTGATTCATATTCTTGAAACTAAATTTTTTATGCTTGGAAACCTCTTGCACAATAGGTTGTTCTGAAACCAAAGGGGGCTAATGGGGGCTTCAAGAGGCTTTCTAGGTTTCTTGAAACTTGGGAATTTATTCTTTCTTACCTCCTCCTTAGCAAGTTGTTTAGGAAATACCATAGGTGCTTGTTTGAAACTAGGTACACAAGGGGTTACTTGAGTCTCAGGCACTTGTGCTAGAGCAAGGGAAAGTCTGATTTTTTATTTCCTAGCAACAACATCACTTGTTGTATACTCCTCTTGTTGCTTTCTTTGTGCCTCCAACTGCTTCTCATACCTCCATTGAGCATCTAAATTTTGATGTTGCAGATAATGAGCTTGATGGAAAAGATCACCCTGTTGTGGGAAATAATCTTGTTGCCCCAGGTAGGCTTGATTTTCCCACTCTTCTTATTGTAGGTCAAGCTCTTTCTGTCTACAAATCTCCTCAAGTCATTTATTGAAATCAAGAAAAATGCTTGTGATTTCACTTGCACTTAAATTATCAAAATTCTAGGGTTGAGTTGGAGAGAAACAAGGCTAATTTTGAAAATCATAAGTCTCTTGGGATTGCTGATATGAATGTGTAGGTCTCTAAGAAGACTGATCAAGGTGGGGTGGGTGGTATGCAATGGGAGGTATAACCCGCATGATATGGTTGATTGGGAGGTGAAAATCCAACATTATCATGATATGGTGGGGTGTACATATATTTTACATTAAAATTTGACATATTTATGCATGGAAAATGCTTTGAAATCTACAAAATAAAGGAAAAGGACTGCCCAACCAAATATTTTGGGTACAACCAAAGAGTCACCCAAATGTTGCAAAGTCATTAGGTGCTTGAAGAACTGACTCTAAAGGCTGAAATGTTGAAGAGCACACCAACTCCTCAACAACATGAATGATTTAATTGGGTTGCTTGAACTAGTAGATTTTCTATGGAGTCACCATGGTGTTTGAGATATGCCTCAAAAGGCAAGATACATTGAATAAAATACCATATTCTTCAATAGAAAGAAGGAGTCCCACTGGGCGTGCTAGAAACCATTGTCACATGAAATTGCACCCTACTAAGCATGCAACTTAGCATTCTAATGACACAATGGAAATGACCTCAAGGTATGGGACCTTTACATGAATGAGGTTGAATCTCCAGAGAAGGCCAACTTCCTTTTTCAATCTCAATGCAATGTGCTAGTCCAACCCAGCACATGGAAACCTGCCACTAACAATTGATAGGGGAAATGGGTTGGAAAGGATGAGTGAAAGGAAAAGTGGAGGTGATACACCAAGATGGAAATGGTCACTTCTTCTTGACCAAGATTGTACAGTTCATCATTGAAGAGGGACAAGGGGATTATCACAACTCTCAATTTGGTCAAATCTTAGGGGAAAACATGAAGGTTAGGGTTTGAAAAGGTGCTGAGAGGAAGGAAGGTTTCACAACCAGTAACTGTAAACCATTTGACATAATATAGAAGCATGAAAATACAAACACTCAAATATGCAAGGCAATAACTTACTCAAACATAAAAGAGTTGAGAAGAGGAAACTTGATCATTTCATTGATGTAGAGGCGAAAGGCCAATCTTTACAATTGTAGAGATGTAAAATACAGTGCAAAAGAAAAAAACCCTAGAGGATCCAGAAGAAGAACCCTAAAAATAAATACATTTTTTCCGTTATAGATTAGGCATACCTGAGAAGCACAAATCGAACCCTAACCCTAACTAGGGTTATCCAAAAATATTGTGCATACAAAATTTGAGCAATCCCATGAAAATCATGACCTAGGGCATAGATCCACCAAGAAGTCAACAAAAAGGCAATAAATGGGCATGGAAACCCATGAAATCTAATTGCAAAAGGTATGGGAGGTAATTAATGTTGTCCTTGAAGCCCTAAAAATTAGATCTGGGTGCTCAAACATCCAATTGAACCTTAAAAATGTCGCCCAAAAACATGTCAAATATGTAGGAAGGTCAGGGTATTGGGCTCAAAAAAATACTTTTAAAAGCTTGAAAAAAATGGTAGGAAACCTCAAAAATGATTTGTTGGGCATTGGGTTTCGGGAATTGGGCTTCAAGCATACCTCTTGTCGCTTACTTAGAAGAGATAAAGAAAGAAGTGTGACAAAGAGAGGAGACATTCGGGGTAAGAGGGGAGGATTACCTTTGAAATTTAGAGGTGTTGGTTATTTTTTTAGAACCAAACGTATTCTCACCACAAACTTATGAACTTGCCAAGGACAATTACCAGTAAGGGCAATGATTGGCCAACACATAAGTAAAGGCTTCTGGGTCTTCACTTCAGGCTCTGCTAAACCTAGGAGGGTGATCCTAAACAATTGTTTTCATAGATACCGATGTGAATCTAGTATCAAAACACAAAGCAAATAGATGATTCTCGTTAAATGTTTAAAAGCACCATACCCTAAAAGTTTTGCAAACTTTCATAGTAGTGATTAACTTAAACAAGAGAAGATATAATATCCTTAACACTCCTACACACCTAGAAAATAAATTTGCAAGTAATTTGATTATATTATGTGATCATCAATTGACTTGGTTACCCCAATTGGAGCATGAATATTATATCGAGCCAATGCCATATTCTGGGAAATAGAGTCAAACCATAAACCTATATGATTAGATAACAATTTTGTATTTTAGAAAAATATCCACAGCCTTGAAAATATTGCATTACAATATTTCCATAAGTTATTTCCATAATTAACTTCTTACTAGCATCCTCGCACAAATTTTATATCAAACCCATTGTTAAAATCAAGCATTTACATACACTCTTTGAATGGATAAGTGAGAATGAAACAATGCATCTATTGAAATTCAATAGAGACAAATAAGATAACCATTGATTATCATATTCATAGCTTGTATAATTCGTATACATGAGAGAAAGTGTACATAAATTTAGTATTACTTAGTTATCTGTATTGTTATAAAAAACATACATATTGGTTGATTCCTTTCTAGAACATATTACTGAAAAAATTAGTATCCATTTCCCTTGTATCTATTTCCTTTGAAAATAACTACCTATTGACCTCTTGACTTCTCGACCTCTTGACTCCCTCTGTAACCAACCTTAGAATCCCTTTAATAAGACAAGGGAGCAATAAGCACCAGGCTGAATTACACTTAGCATTTCATTTCATTTTCATTTAAAAATTAATTTCAACAAAAAACAAGAGAATATTCCCCAATTTATTTGGGGAACCATAATTTTAATTCAAGTGAAAACAAAAACAAAGTTCAAGAAACCGTTAATCAGGGCAACCCCGCAAGTCATCAAAAAGTGTCGTTGTGATAGCACCAACACATGTAAATCCACTCCACTTCGAGAAGCATCACTCTTAGCACAAAAGGCATAAATGACTAGAGACCCACTTCATAACACACCGATCAAAGAAAGAAAATTAACTAACAGGACCAATTCTGAGCACCCACCAAGGAAAGAAATAGGATGTTACTTTTCCTTGTCACCAAGAGAGTAGGTGTGCCCACTCGGTGTCCTTATCTTCAGAGGAGTATCCATCACCACCTCATCCTTGGAATCAACCAAATCCTTCATGGCCATGAGATATTGACAATAGCCAAAATCAATCTCATTTCCACTGTTAGAAGAATCGTCAAAAACCTCAATGGGAGAATGATGACACCCCATGTAAGCACGGCGATACCTATTCTTTCTAGAAGCTTCCCTTTTTGGCCTCTCAACTTTATTATCCTTTCCTTTGGCCAATTCCTCCAAGATAGTTCGGCCCCTAAGGTGGTAGGCACGCTTAAGAACACCCTGTGTTGAATCTTTGATGGATTTTATTTTCTTCATTGGTGTTACAAGTATCTTTGGTCCACCTTGTTCACCCTAAGGAGGAGAATACTGAAATTCAAGAGTATTGAGCCTCTCGGATTAGTGGATCGGGTTGACATTCACACTTATCTTTCCCATTCTACTACTCTACTAATTAAAGTTCTCAAAGTAGAATTATCACCCTACTTAGAAATAACTAACTCAAAATCACTCCCTCTCTTAGACTTAAGATTTTCACAATTAGATGGTGGGAGTAATCAAGCAAGTGAACCTTATTAAATAGAAAAATTGGTGTGTTTCTACATTAATTTTCCAAGAGAGCTTGTGTGAGATCATTGGCAATCAATTAACTTGGTTTTAGATCTCAACCGTTGATCATATTTTGAACCAAATCAATGGTTAGATACTCCAGATTATTAATGATGACAAAATTAAATGCATGCATTTGATACTTGTCCCAAATCAAGAGACTCGAGTGAGATGAGTATTTTATTAACTTGCATGTTAACCATACATTTAATTTCCCAACTAGACATGTCGTGTCACATTTACCCACTTGCCCGTAGAAAATAACTCACTTGTAATTAATCATAGCAAGACAGCGGGGAACGATTATTATTTATCTTCAAAATATCTGCTCATACCCTACCTTACTTAAATTTTACCTTCCTACGTGTACTAGCCTTTGACAAATTTAACGGCCATAAAATTGTTTATCAATCTCACAAGTGTGCTCAAGAATTAGTTCTAACTTAGTTTCATTTTTATCTTGGAACTATCTCACAGCTAATATCTCCAACTGTATCCATCTTTACCAAGAGCTTTCTAAGTTTTTAGGAGTAGTATGTGTGTCACTTGCTTGCGTACCTATTGGAAAGTATGACATACTAGAAAAACTCAAGGGATGGTGGGGTGTGGTCAAGACTTGTCCATGTCACCAGCCATCTAGCGTCAATTTTAATTCTTTCAAAGAAAATCACCATTCCCAAGACTTGGCATATCTCACTTAATGACAGATGTTACTCTGCTCGCTAACCTGTATGACTATCTTTCCTTGATGTTGAAAATAGACAGGCGCACGGGGAAAAACTTTGATGTGAACACATTTCATAAAATCTGCCATTGATTTTCTTTTGAACAACATCCACTACCCTTTGGAGATACCGGTCCCACCATAAAGTAGTACTACGTGGCCATTTATTGCTAGCTCGTGTAAATAAAATAATATGAAATAAATCAAAGCAGGCACGCGGGGAGTGGTAGAGATATGGCCACTTCTTCAATTTCTCAATCATTGATCTTCTTTGAAAAGTACCAGTCATCTTTCCCAAGGAGACTAGACCCACTAGCATACCATACATGTGGTCAAAGCCTGCCAGCCTGTGTGAATAAAATAAGAAGAAATGAAACAGCGCAGGCATACGGGGAATGACTGGGATTAATTCCCACGATAAGATGACCAACTTGAAGCTTTATTTCTGCACATGCCACAAAATTTAATCATAAAAAGGGGCCATCTCTAGGTAAATGAGTCACTGACCCATAGCGACAAAGGCTAAGAATTTAAATCTTAAAGATGAAGCCTTCGATTATAGGAAATTAAGACCAAGATGAACCTAAGGTGACCGACAAACCTAAGATCAGGGGTCGGTAAGACAACAACTACGATGGGCACAAGTGAAAACTTAAGCAATCAGGAATGGGTAAAGCATGTCAATGCAATTTTGAAACAACAAAGGGTTTTTATTTATAGGCCAACTTTGGGAAGTTGTAAGGATATAAAACCCTATCATAGTGATGTGAATATGACTTAAAATCATAAACAAGGGGCGAGGTCAAACTTTGCAAAAAATTTAGAGTGGAACCAATAAAAATTTTGAGGGGTTCCATTAGGAGGTAAGAAGGAAGCCTTACCCCCGATGCCCGAAAGAAAAGGAGATGACATACCTCTTACCGAAGAACATAAGAGGAAAAGAGGAAGGTTGAAGGCTAAACCTCAAAAAATTTGACACTTAGTTGAATTTTCAAAGAAAAAGGGGGAGTTGTCGAACCTCAAACCTTGGACTGTCGAAGGTCAGAGGTCGGGAGGAAGCCTTACCTCTTACCTTTGAAGGTAAGAAGTAAGGGATAAGGGAGAAGGATGAAGGTCGATAGAGGAGAGACGTAAGGAAGAGGAAAGGGATGGGGGAAGAGGGAAGAACGAAGGCTGAAAGCCAAAAGGCCAAAGGTAAAGATGGAAGAGGGGAAGGATTGGTAAGGAGTAAAGGGGAAGACTAAAGACATAAACCCAATAAACATAGAAGAAAATAGGGAAAAGAAGGAGCGATGGAGGAAAGAAGGTATGCAAGGTAAGCAAGTAAGAGAGCTCGAAAACCTGAAATTATGGGACAACAAAATTTAGGAAACCTTAAAGCATAATACATGCAAGATGGCCATGGGGAATTTCTCAGATCGGTTATCAATGATGGGACATCAAAGGGTGGCTTGAAAATGACAACAGGTACCTTGCTTCAAAGAGGGGCAAAATGTAGACCCTTAAATTATTATGGTCAATATCACGCACCTGATGTGATTTACTAACACCATTTTCATCTTGATTCATTCATTCTTGTCTATTTAATTGAATAATCCTAATTGTTTAATTAAATTCACCATTTTCCTGTATTAATCAGGTGATCAATATTATTGGATTAATTCACCCCTTTCATGCTAACTTTCATCCCATTTGATTAAATAATGTAAATTGTTTAATTAAATCCTTTAATTCCTTTCATTTGATTAAATAATCTTAATTATTTAATTAAATACCATAAATCACACTTTTTTAATTAAATGAATTAATTGTTTAATTTAAATCCTAAATTCTATCACCTTGCACAATTAAATAATATCCTAATTATTTAATTGAGTAATTTCCTCCAAATTCTCCCACTTGCAAGAGAATATTCTTCCAATTCAAATTCAAATATTTCCCAACCAAATAGAAATATCTTCCAACATTCTTCCTAAAATTAAGGGACATGCATATCTTAATTCAATTAAAGCCCTTTATTAAATTCAATTATCAATGTCAATATTTAATCTCATCCATGGATTTGATCATTGATCCATTCCATTTTCTCACATTCATTTCTATCCATTGATTATCCAAATTGATCTTAACCATTGATTCATCTAAAAATCCTATAAATAGCTTGCATTTCTATGAGTAAATCATTCACAAAGCATTTGAGTAATCATACTATAGCCAATTTCATTCTTATTTTGAGAGTATTTCCATCAATTTCACCATTAAAGGTCATCAAATCTTTGCTTCAAAAATGGTATTAGGAAAGGGGTGATGATTCCACATCAATTCAACACTAATTACCTAATGGTATGAATTTTTTAAATTTTTAATTAGGTTTTCTATATCAATTGATTGTTGTTTCATGTTTAATGGAATCCTGGTTAGCATTTGTAATAATATCATTGGGAATATAATCTAATTAGGTTAAATGATTGGTTCATTTTCTTAATTCACTTGCATTTGGTCTAAATCTATTTCATGTTCATAGAGACTATTTATTAACCCCTTGTGCGACTCGAGTTCTAAGTGAGTGCAACTGTCCAAATCTTGAGTAGCATCTCCTTAAGGAGATTATAGATTTAGATAGAGTTTTTGATGCTTTGAAGAATAAATATTAGCCCTCTAAGGAGGAATGGATTCCTTTGAAGGCCACCCTCCAAAGGTTGTAAGTGTTGCAATTCGTCCCTTTTTTGTAGCTTTATTTATTTTATGCATACCGAAGATTTTGGGTTCTCCATCTACAAGTAGATTTCTCTGGTAACTTGTCCAAACTATGGATAAAATCCACACTTTTGAGATGTATGTACCTTGGCACCTAATTCGACATGGTTGTAAGCTGAGCATCCAACTCTATCCTTCTCTTTATTTCATTTCTTCGGTAGGATTCACTTAAAGTATGAGCTTCCCCGTTAAAAACATGTGGCACCTCATGCTCACCCACTATAAATAGTGTTCTACTATCTTTTTGGATAGTGTCAAGGTGACACATGGTGGCAGTGAAACTGTCAACTCATTAAAGGTAGGAAGATTCAAAAAAAAAACACCAACTTCCATGTGGCATCCCCACACAATTTAAAGAGTGAAAGGTTTCCCTTTGCAGGAAAAAAATGCACCATTTTTTCAATTTTCCATGAGTAGTCCAAGTGGGGTAGGCGTTGACATTTTGAGGCTATTGGGTATTAATGTAGCATCATTCCTAAGATCTATATATCACATATGTGTGTGAATTGAAACACTTCCATGATCTTATTTTATGGCCAATCTTTCATGATAGAAACATGCAGGATACTCGAAGTGTCTTCAAGACTCTAGATGTCATATTTTCTTTACCTTGGGATTCCTAACCATGCAGAGTTACATCGTCTATTTATTCTAAGATGGTCTCATTGTCAAGGGTCCCTCTAGTTTATCTCAACAAGAATATTTGTTAGGAATTTTTAGGAGGGAAAAGTTTGTAATTTTTAGTCTCATAATAGATAGAAATAGTGTATTAGTTTCATTTAAAAGACCTTATAAGGTGCCCTTTGCAAGAAGGATTGAATATTTTGTATTGTTCCTTTGGGCCTTTATAATTTGCTCGCCACCAAACAATGAAGAGGATGTGGTGTTTTATGTAGAACTATATGAGATTGATGGTTGGCTTTTATTTCTAATTCCTTGTTTTTATAAAATAATATTTCATTAATATTATAGACTTTAAATCATGCAATCGCTCTTTTAAATTGTTTGTGAGGTTTCAAAGGTTTTTGTTTATATTATGCAAGTCACTAGTGCTTGTACCAAAGTGTTTTCAATGTATTGCATTAGTTAATTTTTTTTTTTTTTTTCTTTCTCGTTTTCCCCCTCTCCTCCCAAAGCATTTGATGACCTAGCTTCTAAAATCATGGAGGTTGTTTCGCATACAAAAAAATGAGTCCCATATTTATGAAACTTCCCATAGGACATTGTTTACCTACAAGCAAGGGTTTTAAGCATCAACAACTCCACTTTGTGATAAATTTGTACATGAGTACCTACCATGGACTAGTAGTAGGGACTCATCATAAGTTAATACATTACTTAGTAAGTTACACTTAAGGGGGTGTTGGTGTTAAAATTGACTTTATCAAACTAGTTAGTTATTAATTTGATTAGGAGATTCCTATTCACATTGTTTAAGTTTCCACATAGGGACTTCTAGAGTTTTTTCTCACCTAATGTGGTTGACACAAGTTTCCTCACTTTGTGAGACCTCTTGTTGTAACATGATAGATTTTCTGCAAAATAGAATAACAAAGTTAAATCCTAATCTAAACAATAATCTAAAATCTAACAACAAAGAATGAGGAAATAAACTAAACAAACTAAACAAATTAATAGAAAGCTCTCACCAAATATGCATTCATCCCTTCGAATTATCTTGATTGTTCTTCTCCATTTTTCCTTTTCAGTATTCTTGCCCTCAGATTTATGTGTTTGAATGCAAGTATAGTTTTGTTGAATGTCTAAGCAAAATATAAAAAATGAATCTCTTCTCAAAAGTGTATGATTTCGGGAGGAGGAATAATGATAATGACAAGCCATTTTGTAGATTTTGGGTTTTCGAACGATCGGCTCAGATTGAAAGAGAGATCGACCGACAAGATTGATGAATGCCATGCGATGTGAGTTATGTCTCAGATAGAACATGAGTTAGAACATGAGTTGGAAAAGACTGCAGATAGAGACTAAGTTAGAACGTGAGTTAGAACACAAGTTCGAGATCTTAATCTCCAAAAATGGAAGAAATAGACTTTGTATGCAAAAGCCAAAGTTAGAACTCGAAGACTAATGCATTTGAATGCAAACATGACTTAATTAATTAAATAAAGATATTTAATTAATAAACACATCATGCATATGAGTTGGAACTAGTTAATCGACTAGCTGTAACAGAGAGTCTTCTCGTAGAGATAACCAGATGTTAAACCCAGAGATAACTGAAGAACTAAAAATAGATCTCAAGTCAAAAGGTGAGTGAATTATTAGATAACTGATTGACAGAGGAATGTGACATAAATAATCAAAACATGAATTAAATGTTAGTTTAATTCAACATTCGAAAATAAGAGACTTTAATTAAATAAATAAAGTAATTTATTTAATTGACCTTTGAAACAAATAATATAAATAATTAAATAATAAATATTTAATTATAGATAAAGGGGGTTAAATGAATAATTAAATAATAATATTTAATTATAGTTGAAAAAGTATGATAAAGGGGTAATTAAATAATAAATTATTTAATTGATAGATAAAGGGGGAAGAATAAATTAGTTAGGGACATAATTAAACAAATATGATTTATTTAATTATCCAAGTTGAATAAAGGTCATTTATGAATTAATGAATTAATTAAAAAGGGGTATTTAATTAATAGAGGAAATATGTGTTAGAAAGGTTAATTAAATAATAAACATTATTTAATCAATACCACGTACTATAGAAAACTATGTCAAATATGTACTCGCAGGCCTAGACCAATATTCGGTATCTACACTTGCATGGTCACTTTTCACTCACAAAACATGTGTCATGTGAGTTAACAAGTGTTCCATTATTGGAAGGGTAATTAGTCATTATGTTTGACTTTCCTACCTTTATCATCTCACCCATATAAGCAAGGTTACTATGTATATTCAATTTAACTCTTCTATAAATCTCTTTGATAATGTAAATTAGGCTCATTGTGTGAATTTTTTTGGGTTTTTGCTTTATGATCTGTGAATTTGTAACAAACACTACCACCCTCCATAACGATGTCCTTATTTAAAATTATAATTAATATAATTTAAATATAATAATAAATAAAATCATTAAAAAAAATAAAATAAAAATAAATAAAATGGAGGTTCGTACGTTGCGGAGGAAAAATTTTTGAAATGGAAATTTTTCAAAATTTCCTTTCCGTTTTGCTCTTCCTGAGGATTTTCATGGCCCGAGTAGGTTATCGTGGGTTTGTTCTGTCACCACCAATGCTGCTTTTTCCAACAGAGCTCCTGGCATTCCTTTCGAATCTAGGTTTTCTTCAAGAAAAAAGAAAACTTTCTCCAATTTTAAGGATTTTAAGGGGTCTCCTGGTTCTGTTTATCATAATGGAAAGTGGATTCTAGACAATACCGTTGTCAAGTCTTCTTTCCATCACAATCCACCTATGAAGAAATCCCTACTCAAGATTAAGCAACCTGCTTTTGACATTTGTGAGTCTCAATGTGATTCTCCTTCAGTTTCTTTATCCTCCTATCATTCGTGGGCTGATGTGACTATCAGTCGACAAACTGGTCACAAGAGTTTTTCACCCTCTTGTTCCTCGCATTTGGGGGCCCCCTTCATTCGAAATCTGGATTCGGCTCCAACCTCTTTTCCAAACAATATTCCTTTGGTTTTCCCTAAATTTTTGGCTCCACAGAACCCTCTTACTTTTCCCAAATCCATTGTTATCCCTTCTTCGAGTGATTTTCCTAAGAAGCTTGCTTCAAACCCTAATGATACCGACTTGGTTGATTCTGGTCGGAGATAGACCAATATGCAGAAGAAGACGTTAGTTCATGGAGAAAAAGGTAAGAAATGGCTTCCGAAGGTAACAAAAAAAATGCCTCTTGATCAAGTTAATGTTACGCTTCCTCATTCTATGCTTCAGTCGTAGATTGCAAATTTAAAGGATGTCGCTCTTCTTGGTAAGTTTTGGAATTTCATTCCAGATCTTGAATTTTTAAAATCATGGGTCTTCAAAACTTGGGAAGGATCTAATCAAATATTTTTCTTAGATAAATGTGGGGGCTTTTTTGTTGTAATCTTTTCTAATAAAGATTCTAGGAATACTATTTTTCAAAAGAAATCTTGGATTTGTGAGGGAAATGGTCTTTTTACGACTCTTTGGACTCTAAATTCTAGCCCTAAACGGTCTAGGGTTAAATTTATTCCTTTCTGGGTTCAGTTGTAGGGTTTACCTTTGGAATATAGAGAGTCGTGCATTATTGAGATTCTTGGCAACACATTAAGCATTTTTTAAAATCAAGATATGGATTTTTTCTCTAATCCTTCTTTACCAGTCAGGCTTTGTGTTCTCATGGATGTTTCAAAACCTATTCCAACAAATGTCAATATTAAGTCAGTCTATGGTATTTGGGAACAATGGGTGGTTCTTGAGGATCTTAAGCAAAGTTGTTATTTATGCCATTTTCCTCTTCATCCTTTCAAAAAGTGTAAGAAGCTTGATTTTTTGAAATCAGATATTAATCTTAATTCTAATAAATCATCTGAAGAATCATCTTGTCGGTCGATTCGACCGTTGCCCTATTCTCTATTTTGAATGGTAAGAGTTTGCTTGATTTTTCTTTTCTTTTCAAGATCTTTGACTTCTGTCTCAATTGGTATCAGTGTTCTTTTGGCTTAAAAAGGTATCATAATTCATATTTCAATGGTGATCTTTTAGTCTATAATCAAAGGGATCGTCATAGTGTCTCCCTTAAAGAGGAGGTTGAGGTTGTTCAATCAACTGCTACTGCCAAAGGCCTTTATTTTAATGATCTTTTGTCTTTTGAGGGTAAAAATTTACCTTCTTTTGGTAAGCCTATTGTTGTTTCTCTTGCTTTGGGTTGGGAACAAACTCTGTTAACTCCAGTAAATATTTATCTTAATCCTCTAAAGTATTTCTCTCCTCATCCTAAATTTTTCAATTGCATTCAAGCAAATCAATGTGCTTCTATGTTAACTCTTGGTGTGATAAATAATTGTGATGAGAGGTTAAATCTATTCGAAGATCAAAATCTATTCGACATTCCACAACCCCATCTAGATTTAGCTTATTTAAATAATAATTATGATGGCTTGCCTTCAGAGGAATATCGTGCTAAGTTTGTTGATCAAACTTTAGTTTTAGTAGGTGATCAATTGATAGATGATATTGCTTCTGAGGTTTTTGGTGAAGGGGGATCTATAGATGATTTATGTTCAATTTCTCAGTCTTTGTTATCTTCACCCACAAGTAAAAATTCACCTACAGAAAGAGGTAGAAAGTCTTTAGCTACAAAATTGCAAGAAGAAATATCAGCAAGATTACAATCGACACTAGATGTCAATTTAGGCTTTTCCATTAAAAAAAAGAGACCAAGGAGAGTGTGTTTCTCTCCCAAGTTGCAATGAGGCTAATATCTTGGAATGTCAGAGGCCTAAATTGTAAGACCCCTCCGTTTTTTCTCTTTTGATCGAACAGTGTTCTGTTTGGTTAGGCCTTATTTTATGTTGGTGCTTTGAATTAGAACTCAGTTGTTGTTTGATCGCTATCTATAAAGTGATGTGAATGTGATATTTTGTTGTGATGGTATTTGATCCTGATGTTATCATTATGTCATGCTTTGGATTAGCATAGTGGATAATTGAATTAATGATGTTAGATTTGTCAGTTGGTTACATTGTATTGGTGAAGAGGACGGTATTGCATCACTCGCTTGCCAACGCCCTATGATCCCATGAGTTCCTCTTCACGGTGTGTATTTTATGTTGTTCATATTATATGGTGTTGTTTACTTGATTTTCAGGTTCACAGGTACAAGACATCGACTCCACCTGGTTTCACAGGTTGGAGCATGTTCAATACCCAACGGTATTCGATTGGGAGATAGTAGCTAGGTTTCCGTGCCAAGTCATCACCCTAGTCCTAGTATGTCGTCAGGTGTTTGTCAGGTTGTGTTGCTTTGAATATTGTTCCCTTTCTTTGATTATTTAATTGCAAGTTGAAAGGGTAATTAAATGGCTTTATGTATTTAAGAGGTTGATTTAATTAATCTGGTAATGATGTAAGAAATGTTATTTAATTTATTAATTAGTTTAATTTAATTAATAAAATGATTTAATCTTGGATTAAATTAATTTTATTGATTAATTAAATTGATGATGTTTAAATCATATTAGTATTTCATTTTGAATTATGGATTTAATGTTTAAAAATTGGAAAAATTAAAATTGAAAATTTAGAAAAGAATTTAAATTGCATTTTTAGGGGTTTGAATTCAAAATTGGAAAAAAAAATTAGATATTTTCTAATTTCTGTTTTCTGGAATTGATGAGGGTGGCTGCACTGATATTGTGGAGTTATTTTTGGAATTTATTTATTATGGAATTTTTTCTTCTCAAAAAAATAAATAAAAATCATGAAGTTTTGGAGAAAATTGAAAGGATAGGAGGAAGATTTTGTTCAATTTCGTGGGTTTTGGAATGAAGCTTTGAAAATTTGTGAGGTTGAAGTTGGAATCGAGGCAGGAATCTGGGCACCAACTGGATCCTCTCAAACTCAAGAACACCAGGTTCATGTTGTTTCTTTTTAAATTTAGTTGCTTTGGAAATTTTAATTGTATATTTGGTTATTGAAAATCATGTCGAAAAAGTATTTGAAATCTGTTGTATGATTGCAAAGAAACTCAGTTAGATTCTTGTTTTCAAATTGGGAATAAAGTCTTTGTTTAGCAATGGATTGCTTCAAAATAAAAAAATGAGATTTATGATTGTTTATGCTTGCTTGTATTTTATTCTGTTTCAATTTAGGTTGCAACTTAGTTATGGAAATATGTATATATTTACACATATATATACATTTTTTTAAAAATATTTCAAAAGCGGGGGTGTTGTTAAATATTTTTGGGATAAAACCCAGCTGGAAAATCTGTGGGGAATTTTTTTTTTTTATTTTAAATTATTGTTTTAGGGTTAGGGCAGCTGGGGCTCGACCCATAGCCGCCCCTATTGGGAAGTGTTGTGGGGAGCCGCGCCAGCTGTGCCCGCACCCACTGGCCCTACGGTGGCTATGCATATTAAAAAAGACATCCCCAACTATAGAAATATTTCGGTGTCAGTGTTGCCGCCACCTAGCCGACCTCCACTCCCCCTGTGCTCTGCGCTCGACTTGCCACCACCACCTGGCCTGGCCTTCGCCCGACCACCCCACCATTAAGCCTGCCGCCCCTGCAATATGGTAATCCGCGACCGCTCAACTCGCCACTGTTGCCCAGTGTGGAATCCGCCCTCGGCCAAGAGAAAACCGCGGCCGTAGACAAGTCGGCCCAGCCAGCCCTAACCCACACACGGCCCAACCTTAATGGTTGGCACGTGGCCCGAGGCATGAGCTGAGGGTTTATTTTTTAAAATAAAATGGGATTAAGATATTTATTTATTAATATTTAATATTAGTTATATATAATATTAAAATATTCTTAAATATATATGTTAAATCAATAATATATATTTAAATATTTTATATTATATGTAAATAATATTAGAAATTAACTTAAATATTTCTATAGTTGGGGATATGTCTTTTTTAATATGCATATATATATATATATATTTTTAAATATATATATATTGAAATGATGGAGTAAAATAAAAGCATAATTTTACTATGTATTTAGAAAGGTATCAAGTTTTGAGCCAATGATTTGATTATTATCCTAATTTAAATTTAATGGAGGGATTTAAAATATTGAGTTCTTAAGCAAATTATTATTCTTTATTTTAAAATAATATATTTGAAAAGGCAAATTAATGGAAATGAAAGTAGTATGTTTTAAATAATGAAATTAATTGATTTAATTTATAATGATTTAGTTGCAAGGACAATCAGTTATTTATTTTTAAAACGATATGTTTTGAGTTATAGATGAAAATGTTTATTTTATTATTTAAAGGCATTTAGGAAATTAAATGTTTGGCTTAAGGTTCATCCTTGGTCTTGTCAAGGCCTTGTTAAATTAAGTTTAATTGATGCACTATAATACTGAATTTGATTATGGGAAATGGATTTAATATATCCAAAATCAATTTATTTCCTCGCAATTGCCTTATGTGGCTATACTCCTCGGTGTTCATGTTTTGGGGAAATAGGTTGAGTACCTTTTTAATTATAAGTCTTCCAAATAGGGATCTTACTTTATGTGGGTTGTCGTATTGTGTTTGGCAACTTATTGTTAGTTCCTTGGGTAGTGCATGGTCGAATCAATGTTTAACCCGGTTTCCACGAATAGGGATGTTTGTACCCCCTATGTAAGGAGTGGTTTTATTATTGTTGTTACCTCTAGTGTTTGGAGATGGCTTTATTTTATGTCGCCTCCTGAGAAAGGAGTGGTTGTGTTATTTTGCGTGTTGCACTTTGTACCCTTGGTGTTTGGATGATTTGTGTGTTGTCAGATAGAAGAGTGGCTTCCATAGGGGCCAGAGCCCAGAAGAGGTAAACTGGGTAGCCTTCGAATGTGGTTTAAGCAAGTGATAACTAAAACAAAACTTAGAAGATTAGGTGGTACTTCTCACTAATCAAGATAATTATGCCTCACTCATAGACACAAGGGCTCATTTAGACTTGGGATGAGTGGAAAGGCCTGGAATGGCAAGGTCATCTATCTTGTCTATACGAAAGGTATTTGATTCCGCATGAGTGAGTATGGGGGCCGGGAATTCGGTAGAGGCCACCAGGATAACCCATAGTGGGGGGCAGAGCCTAGGAAGAATCCCAAAGAATAACCCATGATGAGCTGTGTGATGACACTTTGTCTAGGACAATAGTTGGTACTTGTTTGTGGGTATGGTTTCCTTAACATACCTGATGTGACCATAGTTGGTATTCGATTATTATATGTATGGTTCTCTTAACATACTTGATCTGCTTTATTTCTGGAAGCAATGTGACCATGTAGAGTTGTCCTTGTGTGGTACTCATGATGCTCTTGAGTTGTACTTGTGTTTCTCATGTGTTTGGGTGTCAGTTTGGTTCAGTTATGATTTAGCCAGTGTCTATAGATGATGGTCTTGGCTAGGATTCCTTGTTACTATCTCCTAGCACGGGGGGTGGGCCTTTGGGTTCCACTTGGTTAGGTGGCATGCACCTAAAATCCATTGGGCCTTCTTCATGTTCATGTGGATGAGACTTCCAGTTGGAGAGCTCGTAGGATTCAGTTTCAGTTCTTGCTTTATTCTTTTCAGTTGATCTTGTATTATTTTACCCCTCTATGTTATCGAGGTAGAAAGATGTAATTTTTAATTATGTTTATTGGACTTGCCTCATTCAGGGAATGAGAGTTGTAATTGTAATATTTAATTATGGATAAATGAGATGGGAAGTTATCTATTATGCTTTGATGTAATTTATCTTGTATGGAATGTATGCGTCCTTATTATCTTGAGTTGATAAATGTTATGGATTCATTTATGTTGTTTGTGGGTTGTTAAGATATCTCAATCTCGTAACCTTAGGGGATGGTTGCATTGGGAAGTGGACTTATATATTAATTGTACTTAAACAAAAAAAAAATTAGCCTATTTAAGTAGTTGTTAGCAACATCCTCTAGGGTTGCGTGGCGGGGCATTACATAAATGCTTCTGACAAAAGTCCCAAGTAAAGCATCAATTGGATTCTTCAGGGGTAGATCTCGTTGTTTTACAAGAAACCAAAACTTCTAAGGAATCTTTTCAAGTAATTAAAAAATCATGGCATAAATGGGAAGCTTCTCATTCGCCTTCTCATGGAACTTTGGGGGGTCTGATAACTTTTTGGAATGCTAAAACAGTTAGCATTTCCGATATTTCTTGTGATCAAAATTGGCAATTATTGCGGATTACTCATTTTGATTTATCTTTTTGCTTGTTAAATGTTTATGGCCCAACTAGCACTTCTACTAAAAATTCGTTGTGGGATACTCTCAAGCTAAAAATCGATGTGCTAGTTCAAGATAAATTTGTTTTAGTAGGATATTTTTTTCTCATGAAACTTTGCATTCCATAGCTACAAATAAATTATCATAAATGATAATTAAACTTGACATGCAAAAAGCATATGATAGGGTAGATTGGTGCTTTTTAAATCATGTTCTTCTGAAATTTGGTTTTTCTCCCAAATGGTGTAAGTGGGTAATGGCATGTATATCAGGTGCTACATTTTCAATGTTATTAAATGGGTTAGCTGTGGGGTTTTTTGACTCTTCTCAAGGGGTTCATCAAGGAGATCCTTTGTCACCTTTTTTATTCATCATTCTAGCAGAAGCTTTGAGTAGATCTTTTCTTACAGCTAATGTTGAAGGGAAAATCAAGGGGATCTTGATTCCTAATACTAATATTTCAGTACTCACTTTTTATGCTTTGATGATACATTGCTCTTTGGTAAAGTTGTTTTTTCTGAAGCTTTACATACAAAATCTTTATCGGATTAATATACTAGAGTTTTAGGACAAAAAGTAAATGAAGGAAAGTAAAAAATTTACTTGTTCAATACAAATCCTGCAACTAAGAAGAGTATAGTTAAACTATTTGGCTTTAAACAAGATCAATTGCCAAGTAAGTATCTAGGAATTCCCTTTTTTTCAGAGCAAAACAAGGTTTCTTATTGGCAAAAAATTATTCATAGTATTCAATCCAAATTACTTTCATGGAAAGGGAGATGGTTATCTCTTGCAGGTAAAATTTTGTTGGTTAAAATTGTTTTATCAACTATACCCAAATATTAAATGTCTGTTTTGAAAGCTCCAAAGTCTATACTTTTTCAAATTCCAAAAATTATCAGGAAATTTCTATGGTTTGGAAATGTAGATAGCAAAAAGAGAATTCCTCTCATTTCGCTTGAAACAATGTGCCTTGAAAAGTTAAAAGGTGGAGCAGGTCTTCTTAAATTACTTGAAAGGAACTTGGCATTAGGAGCTAAAATGGTTTGGCATATGTATGCAAAACCTTCTCTCAAATGGTGTCATCTAATGCAAAGTAAGTTTTTGGATTGTTAGTGTTCATCAAGAATATTCACTGTTTCTAATCCTCTCTCAGGTTCAGTAATGTGGAATTTTCTTCTTTCGTGTAGAAAGTTAATCTTACCATATTTAACTTGGGAAATAAATGATGGTAAAGAAGCTCTTTTTTGGGAAGATTCATGGAATGGGCATAAAGACTTATTAAAAAGTGGCAATTTTGGTAATACTGTATCTTTATTAACACAAAATTGGGGTCCAAAAGTTAAAGACTATGTTCATCATGTTGATTTTTTGACTGGTAAAGTCAAGTGGAAATATTTCTTAAATGAATAAATAGATGAAAACCATAAAGCTCAAATTACTTCAATTCTTGGTGAAAGGATAGTTTATATTTCATCTTCTCCAGATAGGCTAATTTGGTCAAAAGCCCAAAATGGTTGCTATTTTGTTAAAGAGGGGTATAATTCTCTTTCTCAAGATGTTCCTCAATTAACAATTCAAAGAGCTTATAAATTTTGTTGGAATTCTAATTTTTTTCCTAAAGCAGGTTGTTTTGCTTGGCTTGCAATTCATGTCACATATTGATTTTATTGATTATTTAAATGCAATTAAACATGAGATCGATAATTATTATGTTAAATGATTATTTAAATTGAAGTGAAATTGAAATTGAAGTGAAATTGAAGTGAAATTGAAATTGAAATGCAATTGCAATGATTTGAAATGCATTTATATTTAAATTTGGGGTTTATCATTGCTGATGAAAATTCGAGTGCAAGTGAACGAAGGAATAGGTGAACGTGAATGAAGGCGAGAACAACGATCAGGTAGAGTTGTTTTAGCCATTAGACATCTATGAGGATGATGGAATCTCTCACACACACTTAGTTATATTTTAATGTATTTTTGTGATTATTGTGCTTGCAAATTTTTAAATTAAGTTTAATTGATTTATCCAATATGTGAAAAGAATATGTTGATTTTGATGTCAATTTGATTGATTTTTGAGGAAATTGATATTTATTTAAATAAATTGGATTCCTTATCTCAATATTTTTCCATTATTTAAAAATAATGACGCTCTTATTTGAAATTAATAGAATAAACTTTTAATTTCAAAATTTATTAAAATGTAATAAAAATTGTGCTACTAATTTATTTGTTTTTATTTTTCTCATTTGAAAATATGAAAGAGGAATGATTAGATTAAGAAATAAATAAATATCTAAAACTAAGTTAGTGAAATCAATTGGAAAACAAATACGTTCAAATTGGAAATTGAATGCAAACAACAGTTGAATAAATTGAAGAAAATATCTTCAATCAATTTTGAAGGAAATAAAAAATTTAGAACTTGGAGTTAGAAAATTGATCTGGAGATCAAACATAAAAGGTGGATGTGATTTCTTGTTAACATCCACCAATTGCATGAGAAGAGTCAGTCAGAGAAAGAAAATTTGAATTGGAAGGAGAGAACAAAAATTCGTTTTTGTTTGGAACAAAAAGAAAAAAGGAAGATTATTATTGATTTTTGACAGAGGATTCAGTTGATTTTGGAAGGTAAAGAGGGAGTTAGTTTCCCTTTAGGATTTTTTACTACTCACACACTCCATGTGGCCAAAGCAGAGAAGGGAAACTTAAATTCAATTTATTGTGTATGTTAGACAAACAACTGATTCCCACCAGGCACGGCCAGGAAGAGAAGGTGTGCACAAAAAGTCAAAGAAGATCTCCATTGCAGATTGAATCCTCCCCCTACTCACCACATGCATAGGAAAGAGAAAGGCATGTGCTAGGAGGGAAGGTTAAGCAGGGGGAGAATAAGAACAACAAGTTGTAAGAAGTAAGAAGTAAAGGCACGCAAGGAAAGGAAGACAGTAAGGAGAACAACGGGGAGAAGGGTGGCCTTAGGAAAGAGGAAGGTGTGCAAGTGGGAAGACAGGTAAGAGGAAGTAAAGCACGCCATAGGCAACGGGGAGGTAGGCGCCAGAGAGAAAGTGGGAGTAGGAAAGCAGTAGTGAGTAGGGAAGAAGAGAAGAAGTGGGAGAAGAAAGGAGATAGGCTGGGAGAAGGTAGAGAGAAATAGGTGTGTAGCCAGAGGGGAACGAAAATTTGCTCTCTTCATATGCAAGACAGACCAGTATTCAAACAAAGGAATGGCTACAAAAAATAGATAGAGGAAGCAACGAATTACCATTTCCAGAATTACCAGGTAGAAATTGAAAACCAATTCACAAATTTAGTAATCAGTTAAAAATTCTTCTCTAATTCTTGTATTTAGTTTTGAATTGGAAAGAGAATCTCTGTTTTATTTAATATAGAAAAGAGAATAAACTCCAGATCTTGTTTGTAAATCTATTAAAAATATCACTGTTCCATTACATTCTGTTGAAATTTCATAATCAAACTGTGATTTTTCCAGAAAACTATTGAAATTAGAAACGAAAAATTATAGGAAGAATTTGATTAGAAAACAATGAAAAACAAATTTATAAATTTAGGAGAAATTCAGACTTAGAAAAAGATTTTGACAGAAAACGTTATTTTAAATTAGATTTGAAAAGAATTCAAAACAGAAAAGATTTTGATAAAATATCTTTTAAATTTTAAACGTGATTCCAAAATAAAAGTCTAAAATCAGTAAATTTTGCAAAAAACTCGAAATATTCGAAACAAAAATGAAATGATTTATTTTAATTTTGTTCTTGAAAAAGTAATTATATATTTTCTAAAAATATAAAGTAAATCAATTATATTAAAAATATGATTTACTTGAAAACAAAACAAATTAGGATTATTTCAAGTGGAAACAAATTAAATGAGTAAATAGAATGAAAGAACATGTGCTCATTTAATGCCTATTTATATATGTATTTAATTTACTTACTTGAGATACACCTCCTTTTTGGTTATTTAATTTATTCGATTTAAATATTAATTTAGTGTCATTTATGGTAAAATGATGAAAATACAACATTTAAACTGTTTTTGCTTGAAACAAGATTTTCGATAAATTGTTTTTGAAAGATTGTATTTATTTGATTGGAACCATGCATGCTTGATAAATGAATGTGCATGTCATGTGTTTGGAAAGTTACCTTCTGGGACGGGTGCTAAATATGGGTTATTAGAGAGTGTAGTTTTGCTTTTCCAAAACTGCTTTTATTTGTCGTGCATGACATTTTACTTGGCCAAGTAACTTAAGGACCATTGAAATAGATGGAATGAATGAACTCTCTACCATATCCTAGTATCGAACTTTCTTTTTTCTTAAATGAATTAGAAAAATGAAAATGCTTGTGGTTTTACTAGTTATACTAGGCACGCACTAGATTCCATCTTGCTTGTCGACTTCTTTTTGCAAAGCAATTCGTGCAGGGTCAGGTATTCTTTGAATGACTAAAGAATTCCGGGGAAGCGTAATCTTCGAGGTTGGGCGGAAAAAGTGCCTAATCCTTGTTCTCATCTTCATTATTGAAGACATGCTATTGGATTGAAGATCAAAGGATGTCATCTTCATTTACATATTATTGTAATCTTTAATTATGTACTGAAGAGCTTAAGGCAACTGAATGCCTAAGTCTCGAATTGTAACTTATATTACAACTTCTTTTGTATTACTATCAATGTCGTGTAATATGAAACGTGCATGTATTTAAACTGGAAATGTATATTGAATCTATTTATCGACTTTAAGTCATTTTTTCGGAATCGAATGGATTTTATGATGTCTAAATGAATGAAATGTCGACTTTATTTTGAATATAAATGAAATTATTTAAAGTTTTGTCGATTTTTTGATTTAAAGAGTTTTGATCTTTACATTTGGTATTAGATCAACCAGTTTCTACACTGCAACCTATGAGCTCATTACGCAATAATGCGTAAACCTTATTAGAAGATAAAGGTTGAAAATTTCTTGTGTCAGAACGGCAAGAGAAGAGAACTTAAGGAAGTAAAAAGGAAGATGTAAGCATTAGTAACTTGTGTAAATTGGAGCTAGTTAAAGATTCATCCCTGGAATCAGAATTCCTAAACCAACAACTTATGATAAAACCTAGGATTGAGAAAGATTATGCAATCAAGTTATGTAGGAAGGTTAGGAAGAATAACCTATACTTGCATGACTCTATGAAAAAGAGAATGAGTAGGAATGAGATAAATTAAACTGTAGCAACCTACAATTGTGAAAGAGTCGGGAACTCTTGGATTAGTGTTAACACTACGAATCTAAGTATGCAAAGTCAACATAAATTAGAATGTTCAAGTAGGATATGAACAAAGGAAGTATCCTCAAGGGTTGGGGAACTCATGACTTAAACTTTTGTGTTAAGATAAAGATCTCGTTAGAAAAGAGTTAGTATCGAGGAATTGACAAAAGACCAGAACGGTCAGAGGAAACAATCAATGAGGTTATTGAAGTTTTTTGGAATCAAAAAACTTATGAATAATAGTTCTAAAGGGAATAGGAATACAACATGGCTCTATGTGTCAGGACACTAGAAGTTGCAAAGAAAGCAACACTCTGAGTTGAGAAGTATATCAACAAAAGAGGTTTGTGGGCATGGATATTCCTCCATTAAAAAGGATATTAGAAAGAAGATGGAATGTTATTTGTTGCTGATTATTCATTGGATCTCCTACTAAATGATCCAATATGTTGAATCTGTGAGATAAAATAAAACAATGAAAAATATAACTTTGAGAAAAGTGTATTTAAGGTATGCCATGAGGTAAGGGAAGGCAATGAAAAGTCAACAAGAAGCAATGACAAACCCTTTCCATAGAAGTAAGTAAATTGCTAGAAGTTCAACATGAGAAGAATGAAAGTTGCAGAAACACTAAGGTTGGGGGGAGGAAGAGAGTGGGTATACTCAAGCTAAGTACCCCACCCAGTAAAAACTTGGTTATGACTTATTTGCAAGTCATAAGGACATTTAAGTCATACATTTTATGACCACAAGGGAAAAAGGACATGTGGAAAGGTTAAGAACTATGACCTTTATATCTTATGATTATCTGATCTAAAGATCAAAGGATATTATTATCAATGCCTTAGAAAAGGATAGGCAGATAACTTGATCATGACAAGGAAGATCTAAGAGACTCGTGATTGGAAGAAAGTGTCTCTATTCTCCTATATACTTTATATAGAGAATTCAAATAACAATGTTATTTATATGTGAAAAATAAAGTAAGATGTGACATTATGTGAACCACACCAAAATCTCTTAATGAGAATGATTAAACCACTTAATCACTACCGTACTCTTGAATGCAACCTTGGGTTAAAGATAACCTAATTTGGATAGGAAGTTCATTCAATAAAGAGAGAGATCATATGATGAGACTAAAACCTATTAAGCTGGATTACATATTGGAATTACTCTTTAACACCTATAAGTAGGAATTAAACTTGAATGAGTTGTACAATGGGTCTTGACTATAGCCACATAAAGAGGAGAAATCTATAAACAATCAGATTAGTCAACAATTAAGGATTCCATCCCGAGAATTGGAAGGAATTATGGGGTTTAAGATTTTCCCATGTGATTGAGTATCATTGGATATAATGAAACTCTGTAAGGATAGAAACATAGAAGGGATGCCTAGTAAGTTAAAGGAAGTCGTATTATTGACAAGACTTTAATTTAAGTAGCTCTTATATTAAAAGAGAAACATATTCAAAAGGAAGTGTCTATTGTCATGATAGAACATCATAAAACTTTCACTTAGCAAGAAATGCTGAAAATTTTATGGAGAAGAACATCAGAATTGTTTCTTGTGCTCAAATGAAATATTGAAGTTGAGACTCTCTTATAATTAAGAAATTCATGGAGTTGAATGCTTATGCTTGATGATTAGGTATGCAATTAAATTGGTTATTATCTATTTATCAACGCGATTGAACAAGGATTAATATTCAAAAATTAATATCAGATTAAATCAAGGAAATTAGATTGAGTTAAAAGATGAATTGCATTTTTGAAAATAATCCAAGGACAAAAGAAAATCCATGGTAAGGATGTCCTAAGATAAATGGGAATTATCTCCACAAAAACTTATAACCATTTACATGAAGATTAATAAGGACGTAAGATCAAAATAGGTTATCACTTAGTCAAAGGATAGACTATTGTTGGATATAAAATAACCTATGTGTCCAAAATTTGGAAGATTTGAGAATGGAATGAGGGAAATAATTTCAAAGTTAGAACATCAAAATGACAAATGGAATTGTCGGATAAGGATCCACTATCATCCGGAAGAAGGAGTAAGAAGCTGCACAGAATATAGCAAGGTAATGACTAGTATGCCAGGAAATGAAGACCAGAAGTCATCGTTGGTAGGACATGTAACTCTCTTTGAGATTCTAGAAGGAAAATGATAAAACACAAGACAAATTGATCTATCAGTGTTAGTAGAATAACATAATGTTTTGGTGGATAGACTCATCAAAGGAACCAACAGTTTTTGGAAACTCGACTTATAGGATTTTGATCCTAAATAATATATTATGGGTAAGCAGCTGCTTAGGAAACCTGAAAAGTTATTTCAGTTTAGCAAATAATGATAGGGTTGAGTAAACCAAAATCATACCATGATACATTCATTTGAATAAATGTGCAATATATTATTTTAGTCAAATAAGTAAAATGGTGGACTAAATATTGAATGATGTGTAAACTTCTAAAATTGACGTTTGGACAATTATATGAAAAGAAAGGAAACTCTATTAAAGCTAAAAAAGGGTTGGATATAATCATAGACTTGATAAATGTCAAAAAGGAATAATAGAATGAAGTGATCAATGAAACTTAATTTATAATAAAGCTTAAGTGTGGAGCAGTATCAAAATTTATAATTGTCTAGGAGCAAGGTTACGCTCGAGATAGACAAGTAATTAAGGGAAAGTACTTAATGGTAAGGATAATGAATGTGTAAGTGGCAGATGGACTCAGTTTATGAGTTGTCTAAAAGTGTAATTCAAAGGAAAAGGATTGGACCCACGATGTAGTGTACAATACATCGACATTCCTATTCAATTTGGGTTATACTGAGGATAAATGCATGGACCAATGAATTTCTATCACTAAGTATAGTTATTATTATATATCGGGTGTATTTATGGAATAAAGCTCTTAGGGAGAGTAAGTATGTGTGAAGCATATGAGATTTCCCTATGTGATAGTAAGGACACTTGAAGTAAGGTCTAGAAAGGACAAGATTACTACATAGGATGAATGTTTTGTAAATCTTATGTATATTGGGAAATCATCAAAGTTGGCTCCGAGATTTGTGGGACCCTTTGATGTACTGAAAGTCATGAATCTAGTTGCTTATAGACTAGCGTTAACAAGGATTGTACTCAGTACAAGGTCCAGTGGGACCAGTATACTGAGGATGGTGCTACATGGGAGGATTTTGTGACGATTGACCGTCATTTTCCTCATTTCCTTTCTTAGAGTAGTATTTGCTTAATGCATGAGATACTTGATACTCTGGTTTTTTATTCACATGTTGTGAACTTTGATAGCGTGGATGCTACTATGATTTTTTTATGCTTATGTTTTTTAGAACTATGTTGTTAGTTACTATTTCATTATGATCGAGATACTATGTTTACCTATTGAGATACTATGTTTTATTGATTGAGATAGTATGTTCTGTTGATTGAGATGCTATGCTTATTGAATGATTAATAAGACATCGAGACGATGTCTCTTCCAAGAGGGGAAGGATGTCATGTATTGATTTTATTGATTATTTAAATGCAAATTATTAAACATGAGATTGATAATTATTATGTTAAATGATTATTTAAATTGAAATTAAATTGAAATTGAAGTGAAATTGAAATTGAAATGCAATTGCAATGATTTGAAATGCATTTATATTTAAATTTGGGGTTTGTCATTGCTGATGAAAATTCGAGTGCAAGTGAATGCAAGAACAGGTGAACGTGAATGAAGGCGAGAACAACGATTAGGTAGAGTCATTTTAGCCATTAGACGTCTATGAGGATGATGGAATCTCACACACACACTTAGTTATATTTTAATGTATTTTTGTGATTATTGTGCTTGCAAATTTTAAAATTAAGTTTAATTGATTTATCCAATATGTGAAAAGAATATGTAGATTTTAATGTCGATTTGATTAATTTTTGAGGAAATTGATTTTTATTTAAATAAATTGGATTCCTTATCTCAATATTTTTCCATTATTTAAAAATAATGAAGCTCTTATTTCAAATTAATAGAATAGACTTTTAATTGCGAAATTTATTAAAATGTAATAAAAATTGTGTTATAAATTTATTTATTTTTATTTTTCTCATTTGAAAATATGAAAGAGGAATGATTAGATGAAGAAATAAATAAATATTTAAAACTAAGTTGGTGAAATCAATTGGAAAACAAATACGTTCAAATTGGAAATTGAATGCAAACAACAGTTGAACAAATTGAAGAAAATATCTTCAATCAATTTTGAAGGCAATCAAAAATTTAGAACTTGGAGTTAGAAAATTCATCTGGAGATCAAACATAAAAGGTGTATCTAATTTCTTGTTAACATCCACCAATTGCATGAGAAAAGTCAGTCAAAGAAAGAAATTTTGAATTAGAAGGAGATCACAAAAATCCATTTTTGTTTGGAACAGAAAGAAAAGAGACACAGATTATTGATTTTTGATAGAGGATTCAGCTGATTTTGGAAGGCAGAGAGGGAGTTAGTTTCCCTTTAGGATTTTCTTACTACTCACACACTCCACGCGACCAGAGCAAAGAAGGGAAACTTAAATTCAATTTCTTTTTTATGCTGGACAAACAACTGATTCCCATCAGGCACGACCATGAAGAGAAGGTGCATAGGAAAAGTCAAAGAAGATCTCCATTGCAGATTGAATCCTCCCCCTACTCACCACACACATAGGAAAGAGAAAGGCATGCACTTGGAGGGAAGGTTAAGCAGGGGGAGAATAAGAACAACAGGTTGGAAGAAGTAAAGGCGTGCAAGGAAAGGAAGACAATAAGGAGAATAGCAGGGAGAAGGGCGGCCTTAGGAAAGAGCAAGGTGCATAGGTGGGAAGACAGGTAAGTGGAAGTAAAGCATGCCATAGGCAATAGGGAGGTAGGCACCAGAGAGAAAGTGGGAGTAGGAAAGAAGCAGGGAGTAGGGAAGAAGAGAAGAAGTGGGAGAAGAAAGGAGATAGGTTGGGAGAAGGCAAAGAGAAACAGGTGTGCAACCATAGAGAGGAACAGAAAGTTGCTCTCTTCATACGCAAGACAGATCAATATTCAAACAAAGAAATAGCTATAGAAAATAAACAGAGGAATCAACGAATTACCATTTCCAGAATGACCAGGTAGAAATTGAAAACCAATTCACAAATTTAGTAATGAGTTAAAAATTCTTCTCTAATTCTTGTATTTAGTTTTGAATTGGAAAGAGAATCTCTATTTTATTTAATGTAGAAAAAAGAATAAACACCAGATTTTGTTTGTAAATCTATTTAAAATATCATTGTTCCATTACATTATGTTGAAATTTCAAACAATCAAATTGTGATTTTTCCAGAAAACTATTGAAACTAGAAACAAAAAATTAGAGGAAGAATTTGATTAGAAAACAATGAAAAATAATTGATTTATAAATTCAGGAGAAATTTAGACTTGGATTTTTTTTTTTGACAAAAAACATTATTTTAAATTATATTTGAAAAGAATTCAAAACATAAAATATTTTGATAAAATATTTTTAAATTTTAAACGTGATTCCAAAATAGAAGTCTAAAATCAGTAAATTTTGCAAATAAAACTTGAAATATTCAAAACCAAAATGAAATGATTTATTTTAATTTTGTTCTTGAAAAAGTAATTATTTATTTTCTGAAAAATATAAAGAAAAAAATAGAAAGTAAATCAATTAAATTAAAAATATGATTTACTTGAAAACAAAACAAATTAGGATTATTTCAAGTGGAAACAAATTAAATGAGTAAATAGAACGAAAGAACGTGTGCTCATTTAATGCCTGTTTATATATGTATTTAATTTGCATACTTGAGATACACCTTCTTTTTGGTTATTTAATTTATTCAATTTAAATATTAATTTAATGTCATTTATGTTAAAACGATGAAAATACAACATTTAAACTGTTTTTGCTTGAAACAAGATTTTCGATAAATTGTTTTTGAAAGATTGTATTTATTTGATTGGAACCATGCATGCTTGATAAATGAATGTGCATGTCATGTGTTTGGAAAGTTACCTTCCGGGATGGGTGCCGAATATGGGTTATTAGAGAGTGTAGTTTTTCTTTTTCTAAAACTGCTTTTATTTGTCGTGCATGACATTTTACTTGGCCAAGTAACTTAAGGACCATTGAAATAGATGGAATGAATGAAATCTCTACCATATCCTAGTATCAAACTTTCTTGTTTCTTAAATGAATTAGAAAAATGAAAATGCTTGTGGTTTTACTAGTTATACTAGGCACGCACTAGATTCCATCTTGCTTGTCGACTGCTTTTTGCTAAGCGATTCGTGCAGGGTCAGGTATTCTTTGAATGACTAAAGAATTTTGGGGAAGCGTAAGCTTTGAGGTTGGGCGGAAAAAGCACCTGATCCTTGTTCTCGTCTTCATTATTGAAGATATGCTATTTGATTGAAGATCAAAGGATGTCATCTTCATTTACATATTATTGTAATCTTTAATTATGTATTGAAGAGCTTAAGGTGACTGAATGCCTAAGTCTCGAATTGTAACTTATATTACAACTTATTTTGTATTATTATCAATGTCGTGTAATATGACACATGTATGTATTTAAACTGGAAATGTATATTGAATCTATTTATCGACTTTAAGTCATTTTTTTGGAATCGACTAGATTTTATGATGTCTAAATGAATGACGTGTCGACCTTAGTTTGAATATAAATTAAATTATTTAAAGTTTTGTCGATGTTTTGATTTAAAGAGTTTCACTCTTTACAATTCAAAATAAAATTCTAACAAGTGATAAATTGACAAAGTTAAAAAAATTTGCACCTTTTAAATGTGTGATTTGTGAGCAAGAGTTAGAAGATATCAATCATATTTTTCTTTTGTGTCCAATAGCACAAACTTGTTGTTTGTTTGTTATGGCAAAAATGAACTGGCAGGCAACTTTGCCAAATTCTATCTAGAAGTATTTACTAGTTGGCCTTAGCTTTATTCTTCATCTTTTTTTGCTAGCATCTGGTCTGTCATCCCTTCCTCAGTTTTGTGGGCTATTTGGTGGGCAAGAAACAAATGCATATTTAAGAAGGAAAAGTTGAATATTGATTATATGTTAGTATTACTGAAAAATTCAATTTTAGAAACTGTTAATGCTTTTGTGGCTAAAACAAGAAATATTGGCTCAATTTTTTCAGATTGGGATTCAAAAATGTTGCTAGCATGGTCTCTTTTAACTCTACCTTTCAAAGGTAACCTTCATCAGGCATATAAAAAAGTAAATAGAACTGATATTGTTTAGATATCACCTTGCTTGGGTTTTTTTAAGTTAAACTTCGATGGAGCCTCTAAAGGGAATCCAGGCATCTCTGGTGCTGGGTTCATTATAAGGGATCATACGGGGATAGTTTTATGTGATAAATATTTTAAATTGGAATTTGGGTCTAACAATGTTGTTGAATCACAAGCCTTGTTAAAAGGTTTAAAATTAGTTCTCAATTTTCAAATTCCAAAAGTTCAGATTGAAGGGGATTCTCTAATTTTAGTCAATGCTTGTCGGGATTGAAAAATTCAAAACTGGAAATTGGAATACATTGTCAAATAAATTTGGGCTATGCTTGACAAATTGGATAACTTTCAAATCTTACACACTTACAGGGAAGGTAATATGGTTGCAGATTTTATAGCCAATTTAGGTTGTGATCAAACAAAAAAGGAAGTAACTCATGTGGTCAAAATTGGTAAAATAAATCATGCTTTGGAAGCTTTAATTGCAAAAGAGGAAAATATGTGATGGTTTATCATTGAATTACCTACGAATTATCATCAATAAATGCAATAATATGGATTTGCATATGTAATTGTCAAGTATAGAGGTGCACGATCAAAATTACATTCTTGAAAATGTTTAAAACTTTATTGAATTATAATCAATCTACATGTTTATATTTGGCAATTACATGTGTGATAAATTGCACTTCCTATGATCATAAATTGCAAAATGGTAAATTTTAATTGTTGTCAAAATCAATAACAATGGAAAGTGATGACTAGTTGTGATTTCATGTGGTAAGCATCATGTCAAAACCAGTGAAAGATATTTATTATTTGAATAGTGTTATGGGCATGAAAAGCATGGAAAAGCATGCCAAGAATATTTGAAATCCGATAACGTCATGTTATCTATTCAATATGATGTAAGCGTGGATTTGCTTACAGGTTAAGGCAATCTTGGTTACTAATGTGTTAATATTGTAAATACTATTGGGTATTTGGAATTTATTTCGCAGCATCTTGAAATAGCTTTGGCACGTATGGTTTATTCTCCTTCAACAGATAAACAACATGTGCTTTTTTTGATGAACAGGTGACTTGTTATGAATATAGTACAAGAAATTGTCACATTGGTGAGCACGATTTTATTCTTTGAAATAAAAAGTTTAAAGTTTCAATAAAATCAGCATGCTAATGCATGTGCTAATAGTCATTTCAAATGACTATGCAAAGAAATAAAGGACTATTTTTATTGGTATCAACCAAGCATTCGCCTATATATCTGGGCAACAATAGTTGTTTTGTTTTCATAAAAGTTAGCTATCTTTCTTAGTGGAGTTGTTGGATGTCTTTTTCTGGTTCAAATTTGGAAATGGATTATCGTCCAAAAAATCACAGAATGTGATTTCCAGTGCAAGTTGGGAAGCTCCAATTTCTGGTAAGATTGAAGTAGAGCATTTGCAAATAGTGTTTAAGTTTCATTGTCCATGTGATTTCAGATGTCTTAAATGTGTCATTGGGAGTGAAGTTCTTCAGTCGAAAACAAAAAGGTTGATTTTTCCTTCGAATATTCTCCCAATCTTCATTTCTAATCTAATGGACATATTTCAATATCTAGATTCTATGACTTTCATTATAGAAAAAATGGTCGATGCGATTTTTTTGCAGAATGATGCGCTACTTACCAGTGCTCAGAAGTATGTTTTCTCTAGAGGAGAAGGATATGTGGGTGGTATTTCCCCTCCACATTTCTTACCACGCAACAAAGCTTTTGTGAATGTTTATGATGCTCTTAAGCAGTCATTAGAATTCTCTAATCCCAGTCATCTGAATAGAGCCTTAACACGATATAGCCATCATTTGGGAAGGGAAATATTTTAAATTTTCAGAGAAAAATATCACTATACTTCTTTTCTGCTTCACCATAATTGTTATCATGTAACTCCTTTTTTGTAGCGTTATCTAGGTACTCTTCAAACAAGCTCACAAGGTCCAAAACAAAACCTCTATCACAACTTGTCTCGGCCACAAAATCAAGGAGTAAGTTGTGATGGGACTTTCAATTTTCTAAGTGATGTGAGATGGGGTTTTGGGGTTTCAAAGTTACCTATGGTGATTTTAATTATCGAATTTTGAAAACCCTCTTGTTATGTTTCAAGAGTGACTTACTATCGAGGGTAACCAGTCATTTAAATAAGGTTTTATCCCTCTCGGGTTGTGTCTTTACTGGCCCCTTTCACCTAGTTTGCCGGTCTTTCTGCCGAGACGGCTTATGTTTTTATACCGCTGAGGGTTTCACTGGCCGGTCCCAACTGAATGTTTCATCTAGAGTCTAGCTAACCATCCAATCGCATGTTTTGATCTGGGCCGTCTCTTGCCAACCTCGCAGGTTTTCCTGCTAACGTCACCAAAGTGGTGCGAGGTTTGCGAGATGTCGCCATCTGGCATGAACAGATGTGTGGTGTTTTTCCCAAGGTGTTGGCGGTGGCGTATGGTCGTCTCTTCACTGGCTATGGTCTTTAATAACAGGGTTAATTATGACCTCTCGCACACCTTGCATGATCAGAGTAAATATTCCTAAAGGTACTAGGAGGTCTGTGAGGGGGTGACATATGGTTTTTCTTCCTAGGCCAATGGGTCTATATGGGCCCCACTGTATGGTTTAGACCTCCTTTTTTCATGGTTTTGATTGGATGTCTTCTCCCAGGCACTGAGGTGGATTGCCAATACTCATTGACTTGATCTCAACCCTCCGATTCACCAGATGTGTTCTGAATCAGTGGTTCAAATTCAAAGGAGGGGTGTGCGATTCGTCTGTGTGGCATATACTGCCTTGTTGTTGCTAGTTTCATTAATGGCACGGATTTTCTTTTTCCAAAGGATCTCCTCCTGATCTTCTTCGGTGTGTGAACAGTGCCATCTTGCTGAAAACACTCATGGTTGTATTAACCATTAATTGTTCAAGTGCTTGAATTTCTTTCAAGCAATTATATCCTGCACACTAAGCCATTCTATAAATGCTAACTAAGTTACATGCAATTAGCATTGCATTTTCTTTTGTTTTTGTGTAGGAAGGTTTCTTCTCCGGTGTATTGTAAGGCTTTGTTTTTCTCTATGCACAAATCGACTGAACGCAAAAGTGTGAGGTTGGGAGCCCGAAGGTTGTCGGTCGTGATGGAGCCAATTATTCCCATAGCGCCCAGGGGTACTACTAGGAGTATTGGAAAGAATCTAATACGTTGCTCATCCCCTGTGGTCATATCTGATTCTGATGGTAATGATTCTGACACCGATTCAAACTACCAGTGTTACTTGGCCACCTTAACAGAGCTCATGGGAGTAAATGAGGAGGTCTTGGCCGTTGAACCTGTAATTGCTTTGCCATCGAGTCCGGTTGTTAGGGGTTGTGCTGACAAGGCTGGTAAGGGGAAGGTGGTTCCATCACTATCTCAGGCGCGAACTCGAAGTGGTCGCCTGTACCGAGGCCATGTGTTTTCTTGATGGTTATCGGTGGTGGGTTTTTTGGACATTTCTTTTCCTGTTGTTTCATCATGTGGATGTGGACGTGCACGTGCTTTGCACAAAATTTTGTTCTCCGACTGGTTACTGTGTAACTATTTTTGATTCCTTTGATCATGCACGATGTTAGCGAATGATCAGGATTGTGAATTTGAATTTCACTCTAGGATGAAATTCAGTTTTGATACTCACAATGTAGCTTAATGCTTGTTGCTCTCCTATTATATAAAGGAGATTTCACGACTCATTGTAGAGTCAGAATTTTGGGTTCGAAACCTTGGAGTTTGTACAGTTAGTTTTAATGTTGAAATTTTGTGAACATTGTTTAGGAAATCATCCCGAGTGGGGATTTGTATAAAGTTAGTATGCTATGCTTTTTAATTAATGATATCGAAAGAAATCTACAAAATTAAGATGGTTTTCTCTCCTGAGTGTGTGCCATGGATTATGAATGGATTTATCAAGGGTTTCTCTCTTGAATTTCAATGATTAATTGAAAGTGTAATTTGTTTTCTTGCTTTAACTTAATGAGTTAATCAAATACTTGAAAAGCTAAATTACATGTTCATGGTTGTATATACTCAAGATTCGCTAGGAAGTACTGTTTTAATATACTGAAACATCTCATGGTAGTAAGGTTACATGAAGATAAGTTCACAATATCTGAATTATACTTTGTATGACTCCGTTGCCCAATGGATGAGGCATTGAATAATGTTTGCAACCTTTCTCTTTGGTGTAAGACTGTAGTTCTAAGCATGGTGATCCAAGTGCTGAACATAACCACATATTAAACCTTGTCTTCCTATGGGAAGTAATTCTTACATTGAGTTGGTCAATTCCGTTGCTCTTTGGTGCCTGTAATTATTCTTTGTTCTACCAATACCAAGAATAATGACTATCCCCTTGAGTGTGTAGGGATTGTAATTTTTATACAGAAAGTGTTATTACTAGTTATAAGGAATTTTTATGAACACGTTTAGGTTTACCCACCTTGGTCCTACAGAGACAAAAGTGTAGGAGAGGTCAGTCTTTAACGGACTCTCGTTAGTTGGCCACTAGCCTTTTGCAGTCATCCACAATAGGGGTTGGCAACCTCTTAGAGAACTGCAATCTCTATGTGGGACAAAACACCAACAGAATGGCGACTCCGCTGGGGATGAACTCAGTAGGTTTGGTTGTAGACAGTGCTGGTATAGAGTCATTAAAGTGTTGAATTATTTCTGTAATCATAGGTCAAATTTTTTTAAATTATTTCTCCTACTAGGGAAAATTTTTGAATCACCGGTTGCAAATGGTTATAGAGTCATATTAAATGATATGTTGTTTTGAATTTACATAGTGAATGTTTTCAACCCTAGCGGAGGGAGGCAGTTCAAAATAATCCTGATAGTCTTGTGGTCTATGGTTTCTTGTAAGCAAAAAATTCAGGAGTTCTACAGTTATTCATTGAAGGATGATTTTATTGGGGAGAACTTTTGAGAATTTTTTTTTTTTAAAAGAGAGAGAGAAGGAAGATAGAGGAACCATAGGGGTTGGAGGTGCTTATCCTGAACTACTTGTTTGAAGCGAAAATAAGTGTTAGACTTCCATGGTAATGGATTATGATTGTGAAAGATATTACTGGTGGTGTGATGCGACTCTATAATGGGTAGTGAAACCTAGAATTTAGCAGAACTTAGAGAACATAATGTCAAAGTTTTTTAAAATATTGTCCTCTGTTGATGAGGTGGCAACTCTGTCTGAAGAACCAGTGAATAAATGAAGGAATAGTCCCAGATTTGTGCTATTTACAGTCTGGAAAAGAGATTGATACATGCTGCAAACAACTACCAGGTATTTCATCAAAACTAAAACAGTTCACTATTTCTAATGATAATGGGTGTGTGTAATTAAGGATAAAAATGGTTCCAAATTAGATGTCGAGCATTAAAAGAGGGAACAATGATTGGTTTTACCGTACTTCTAGTAGTGCAACATGTAAAAGGATTTATGAAACACGTTTGTATTGCATAAAATCTTGGAAAGCAAGGAATGCTATTGTCAGTCATTAATAAACTCCTGGTTGAGATAATAAGTGATGTGCCTGATAATTATATGTTGTTGAGTAGTCTCCCATGTGTAAGGTCAGACATAAATATACAAAAAAGGCACGTTGTATTAAGCCCTTTGGGGAGTTTTATAACTCAAAGGTATATGCCTTTTATGTTTAGTGGTATCAGTGATTACCCTAATTCAATTCCTAAGAAAATTAGGAAGTGTTTTCCTCAATATACAGGGCAAGTTGCAGAATCGGCTTCTAAGCATTTACAACATTTTGTAGATGTAATGGGTGATTATGAAATCAGTCATGAGGATGTTGTCATGAAACTATTTGTGCAATCCTTAAAAGGTGATGCTAGGGATTGGTTTTCCTATCTACCAGCCTTTTCTGTTAATTCATGGAATCAGTTGGTGATGGCTTTTATGGAACAATTTGGTGAAAGAATCAATCCCAACACATTGAGAAAAGGATTTATGGGAATTCACATACAAGAGGAGGAATTAGTCTTGTATTTTAATCTCAGGTTTTCAAGAGCTTTAAGGGAAATCCCTCAAGAAATAAGACCAAATGAGGCTGAAAGCTTGGTTGTGTATCTTGGTGCTTTCGACAAGAGGATGAGTTTTTTATTAAGGGATAAAGAGCCTACTACTCTGCACCAAGCATACCAACTAGCTATGGAAATTGAAAATAATATGAAATTTTCAATGATGAAGAGGTATCCGGCTGCAAGTATTGATTACCCTAGCTTAACCAGTACTAATAGAATGTCAAAGCCGACTATTCAAAAAAATGATGATGATAAAATTCTTGCTAGAACTGTTATAACTCCACCAATGCAGTTTGATGATAATGAGACCCAAGTTGAAACCCAATCAAATTTGAGTGATGATGATCAAGTTTCTTGTGTATCAGAACTGTATGATATGAAAAGGAAAGAGAAGGAATCACCATATGAGTTTTACTTGAGATTTATGGGAATCTTAATACAAATTCCTATAGATCAAAGACCTAATGATTATGAATGCATTTATCTATTTTGTGAACTATATGAACCAGGACTGAGTTCTTTATCAGAGGAATTGAAACCTGCTAATTTGGCTCAAGTGATTCAATGGATAGAGATTGAAGAATCGACCAGGAATGCATCTACACAAAATAAAGGTAATGCTCATTCATTACAAATTTTTTGCATGAATATTGAAGAAATTGAGGGGCAAAATGATGCAAGATTGTATGAAACACCTATTGTGTTTAATAATCCTAATTGTGATTCTCATGTCACTGAAATTTTATTGCAAGCTAGTGATTGTGATTTTAAGGGTGATGATTGCAATACTGAGAATGCAACTGAGTTTTTATTTTTACCAGAGTTGTGTGGGAATGAAGAGCCCCATGTTGGTTTCCAAGTGAAGGAACAATTGTCAGATGACGTATATCTGGAGTGTGCCCTAGATATATTAGCAGTGGAACAGGGAAGCTGTATAAATGTTGAGCAATCTAAGGATAATGATGTGTGTCATCAGAAGAGCACAATTGGAGGTAGCCATTATATTGATGAACACATTAGTACTATGGTCTTTCCTGAATATCTATGTGAAGTGGAGATGGATGTGTTATTTCCTTCTGGCATTGATGTGGTCAGTAAAAGGTTTCCAGATTGTGTTGAAATATTCACTTATAAATCAACATATTCAGCAGGTAGTGCTGAGAACAAGGAAGCTGGTACGTATTGTTCTGTCTTTTCTAATCCAGGTGAAATTGATGCTTTTAAATCTGTCTCTGAGAGTTTTCATATAGAAATGAAGGAAGAGGTACAAGAAAGGATGTATATGGAGTGATTGGAGATGAATGTGTTTGTGCATTCCCTGAAGAATGATGTAGCCAATACTGCTAAATTTTGTAATGCCCTGGTGTACTCCCAATTGATAGATTTCATAGGGTGGCAACTAAACTTGAATAGAAAATTCCAGGAGGGAAATTCCTAGAGCTATGTACCATCTTTGTTAGGTAATGGAAGTAAGGATACCATGCACACCGTTCTATATGACAACTTTCAGTTCAATGTGCAAACTGATGATACCAGAATGGATGATGTTACAGACCAGGTAAGTTATGAAAGTTTCTATTTCCTAGTACAGTTAAGCCAGCATCCTATGAAATATGACCAGGAGCAGGATAAGGTGAAGTATTATCATGGTTATATGTTGCTCTTAAAATGGTGGGGCAAAGCATTGATTAAATCAGTACAGGGGCAGAGTATAGGTAGCCACCATAGTATTCTCAAAGGTATTGGTCATCCCATGAGTTCTGAAACATCAAATAGTGAATGTTGCAAGCTATTTTTATGTCAGCAAACGGAGAATTTTATTTTTGCTAGGGGTAGACCTTGATTTTATCTTGTTTGGTGGCTTGGGGCTACCAAGTTTGTACACATAAGTCCAGTTGATGGAACAAGGTAATATATCTGTTAAAAGGCTTGTGTAATTCAGTAATCTGGTCTACAAAATTGGAGATTCTAGATTCTTGTTATGCCCACAGGGGCATACATCCCCAGTCAAAGCCACTGATGGGACTTTCAATTTTCTAAGTGATGCGAGCTGGGGTTTTGGGGTTTCAAAGTTACCTATGGTGATTTTAATTATCGAATTTTGAAAACCCTATTGTTATGTTTCAACAGTGACTTACTATCGAGGCTAACCGGACATTTAAATAAGGTTTTATCCCTCTCGGGTTGTGTCTTTACCGACCCCTTTCACTTGGCTTGTTGGTCTTTCTGCCAAGATGACTTATGTTTTTATACTACCGGGGGTTTCACTGTTCGGTCCCACCTGAATGTTTCATCTGAAGTCTGGCTAACCGTCCGATTGCAGGTTTTGATCTGGGTCATCTCTCGCCGACCTCACAGGTTTTCCTGCTAACGTCACCAAAGTGGTGTGAGGTTTGCAAGATGTCACCATCTGGCATGAACGGATGTGTGGTGTTTTTCCCAAGGTGTTGGCGGTGACGTATGGCCGTCACTTCACTGGAGATGGTCTTTAATAACGGGGTTAATTATGACCTCTCGCACACCTTGCATGATCAGAGTAAATATTCCTAAAGGTACTGCAAGGTCTGCGAGGGGGTGACATGTGGTTTTTCTTCCTAAGCCAATGGGTCTATGTGGGCCCCACTTGTATGGTTCAGACCTCCTATTTTCGTGGGTTTTGATTGGATTTCTTCTCCCAAGCGCTGAGGTGGATTGTCAACACTCATTGACTTGATCTCAACCCTTCAATTCGCCAGATGTGTTCTAAATCGGGTGTTCAAATTCAAAGGAGCGGTGTGCGATTCGTCTGTGTGGCATATACTGCCTTACTGTTGCTAGTTTCATTAATGTCACAGATTTTCTTTTTCCAAAGGATCTCCTCCTGATCTTCTTCGGCGTGTGAATAGTGTCATCCTGCTGAAAAAACTCATGGTTGTATTAACCATTAATTGTTCAAGTGTTTGAATTGCTTTCAAGCAATTATATCTTGCACACTAAGTCATTCTATAAATGCTGACTAAGTTACGTGCAATTAGCATTGCATTTTCTTTTGTTTTTGTGCAGGAAGGTTTCTTCTCCGGTGTATTGTAAGGCTTTATTTTTCTCTATGGACAAATCGACTGAACGCAGGAGTGTGAGGCTGGGAGCCCGGAGGTTGTCGATCGTGATGGAGTCAATTACTCCCATAGCGCCTAGGGGTACTACTAGGAGTACTGGAAAGAAGCTAATACGTTGCTCATCCCCTGTGGTCATATCTAATTCTGATGGTATGAATTTGACACCGATTCAGACTACCAGTGTTACTTGTCCACCTTAACAAAGCTCATGGGAATAAATGAGGAGCACCTAGCAGTTGAACCTGTAACCGATTTGCCACCGGGTTCGGTTGTTAGGGGTTGTGCTGACAAGGCTGGTAAGGGGAAGGTGGTTCCGTCGCTGTCTCAGGCACAAACTTGAAGTGGTCGCCTGTACTGGGGCTATGTGTTTTCTTGATGGTTACCGGTGGTGGGTTTGTTGGACGTTTCTTTTCCTACTATTTCATCATGTGGACGTGGACGTGCACGTGCTTTGCACAAAATTTTGTTCTCCGACTAGTTACTGTGTAACTATTTTTTATTCCTTTGATCATGCATGATGTTATTGAATGATGAGGAATGTGAATTTGAATTTCACTCTGGGATGAAATTCAGTTTTTATACTCACAATGTAGCCTAATGCTTGTTGCTCTCCTATTATATAAAGGAGATTTCACGGCTCATTGTAGAGTCAGAATTTTGGGCCCGAAACCTTGGAGTCTGTACAGTTAGTTTTAATGTTGGAATTTTGTGAACATTGTTCAGGAAATCATCCTAGGTGGGGATTTGTACAAAATTAGTATGTTATGCTTTTTAATTACTGATATCGAAAGAAATCTACAAAATTAAGATGGTTTGCTCTCCTATGTGTGTGCCATGGATTATGAATGGATTTATTAAGGGTTTCTCTCTTCAGTTTCAATGATTAATTGAAAGTGTAATTTGTTTTCTTGCTTTAACTTAATGAGTTAATCAAATGCTTGAAAAGCTAAATTACATGTTCATGGTTGTATATACTCAGGATTCGCTAAGAAGTACTGTTTTAATATATTGAAACATCTCATGGTAGTAAGGCTACATGAAGATAAGTTCATAATATCCAAATTATACTTTGTATGACTTTGTCGCCCAATGGATGAGGCACTAAATAATGTTTGCAACCTTTCTCTTTGGTGTAAGACTATAGTTCTAAGCATGGTGATCTAAGTGCTGAAGATAACCACATATTAAACCTTGTCTTCCTACGGGAAGTAATTCTTGCATTGAGTTGGTCAATTTCGTTGCTCTTTGGTGCCTGTAATTATTCTTCGGTCTACCAATACCAAGAATAATGACTATCCCCTTGAGTGTGTAGGGATTGTAATCTGTATACAGAAAGTGTTCTTACTAGTTATAAGGCATTTTTATGAACACATTTAGGTTTACCCACCTTGGTTCTACAGAGCCAAAAGTGTAGGAGAGGTCAATCTTTAATGGACTCTCGTTAGTTGGCCACTAGCCTTTTGTAGTCATCCACAATAGGGGTTGGCTACCTCTTAGAGAACTGCAATCTCTATGTGGGAAAAAACACTAACAAGTTGCAGGAGGGTTGACATGGTTGTTGTTCCAGATATGAATATTGCTATAAATTCTCAAAACAAGGAAGAAGGAACTGAAGATCAAGGTGACAATTTGATGGAAATCATGCAGATGGAGGAATAAACTAATCAAAGTAAAGTGTTGGTTTTTTAATATACTACATAAAGATGATCCAAATGTTTTCTTTTGCCAAGACGCTGAAGATTACAAACCAAGACATATGATGCAAATTCGGTTTTGATGTTTGAAGCATATATGTAATGTTTTTTTATGTAAAATGGTATTTTGTACTTACCGAATATATAAGTTTCGAAAGGCAAAATTAGTGTATATTGTAAAGATGAAAACATTGTAAAAATGATCAATTTAATTGATCATAGGTTAGATTTCTTTTTTTTGCATTTTAAGAGCTATAACCGAAGGTTTTCTCGCTAGCTCTTTCTTGCCGGTATGCTCCTTGAGCCAATTTTTGTACAAAAATATTTACTTATAATATATTAATATATAGTGGTATGCCACTTTTGTTTAAAGTATATATATATATATATACGAAAGATATAAATCCCCTAATTATAAACATTTATTATTTATGTTCAAAAAATTATTTTATTTCTAGTTTATGTTATGCGAAGTGACTATTTTTTTACTAATTAAACATATTATAAAGTACAAGAAATAAGTTATTAACAAATCTTTAAAAAATGAGGCAAATTCTTTTTCAATATTTTAATAATAATAATCTATATATATAAAGTCTCAATATCATGTGTTTATATGATTTTTAATTTCTTAACAATTTATTTGTTATAGGTGATAAAAAGTCACAATTTGGTTAAATACGTTTATTTGAGTGCCACACTTAGATCAAAAGGTGGGATAAATCTTTATGTTGTCACCTGACTAATTGTTGATCTAAAGTAAAATTGAAAAAGGAATCCACGTGAAACACATGTTTTGTAAGTAACTAATGCATTTGAAGAGAGAAAAAACTCGCTGCTTTCATAATTCACTACTTTTAGCAAATTTGAAATTGTCACTCTTAAATCCTAATCACTAGAACAAATGCATGATCATTGCCTACTTAACATGAAAAAATCATAATTGATGAAATGATACAAAAGATTTTTAAAATACAAATACATGAAGTAGATAAAAGACCAATATCAAATTGAGAATGTGCCTCAACTAAGATATTCTAAAAAGGTTGACAATTAGAATCTTCCTTTGATAAATGCTAGAGATACACATCATTTTATTTTATATTTTTTTACATACTTTCATGATTTCAATCATCATCAAACTTCTTAAATTAATAAATTCTATTTTGAACACTTACAATTTATAAGAAAAAATAATAAAAATATATTCAAATAAATTTATGAATCAAAATTAGGACAAAATAATAGAAATATATTGAAATAAATTTGTGAATGAAAATTAGGACAAAATATGTCATTAATAAAGTTATTGTTGTGTAAAAGGCAATCTAATCAGACTGATCTAAAATATCAGGGAAAAAGGCATAGCATGTGACTAACTATTACCAACTTAAATCCTTTAAGAATGAATATCTTTCAAACAATTTAAAAAATAGAAACGATAGATTAGTTACACTAAACATTCATTCTTGAGATGCCATACATCATAACATTGCAGTCTGTCCGCGAACTGCATAATAGTTCGCTCTATGGAACACACACATTGAATAACACTTAGTGAATTGAGGACCTAAGTACTGCCACAGGGACAACAAAAAGAAGCTTCTAGATTTATTGACACACTTACATCGCAATTCCTTCTAAATCACTATCCGAGAAACAGGAGCTAAAAGAAAACTATCCCAAATGTTGAACTATTGCTGAGCCGTTCCCCTCTTTGGTTCGCTCCTCTCTTCGGTCTTCAGATTTTCTATGATTTTTCTTGCCTTTCCTGCTGTAAAAAGTGCTTTGGCAATCTCTCTTTCATCACTGTTTATGGCCCATTTCCTGCAGTCGAGCATGAGGAGATGTTGAATTTTCGCTAGGCATTCGATTATTATATCTGCCAAGGAGCTCTGTAATTCCTTGAGTAGATCATGCACATCGGTTTCTTCATTGCACTCAATGCTGTTACATAACTTGTAAACGGCACTGCCTACTGCTTCTGCGTTCCAGTCGATGGAGTCGCTGCCATTCCATCTCTGTGGACAGCCTTGTGTTTTATCCTTGCCTTTTAACCCATCTAGCTTTATACTTGCCGGCGTTTCTGTTTTGCGTTTACTTTCCGTTCTGAGGGGGGTCAATGCTGCAGTCACTTTCTGAGGAACTGTTGCTTCCCTGGGTTCGTTTACCTTCTCCCGTAGCGTAGCAAAGTACATGTCGGCTGCCTCGCTGGTGATGTCGGCTTCTGTATCTGCCTTGTCAACGAAATCTATGATTTCCCATGCTTGAGAATATGCCTTAAAACAATCTTGAACGACACTTGGAGGGAGAGAGCCAGAAGTGGAAGCGCGTTCCTTGTCACTTTGAACATAATTTAAAGAGAGCTGAACGATGACACTCAACAGGGACACTGCAGACATTTTCCATGGTTTTACCAATGCTTGTGAACTCCTCTTCTGGAGGTTGCTGAGCCCCCTCGATTGTTGTTCTCTTGCACAGATACTTTAATCCTGTCTGGGCAAACAACTTAACTGAGGGCTGCCCGTTTTCTTGCTAGCCAGAAAGTCAACCAGATCTTGACACTTCAATTCACCGTGTACTTTGCCTTGTTGAACGAGGATCACGGCGTTTTTAATGGACTTGTGGTTAGATAACCACAGGCTCTCCCGAGTGTCGCCTAACATCAGCACACCCTTCAATATTTTTCTGTGATATTTAAAATTCTCATTTTGGAGCTCTGATATTTTTGAGGACAGCATTTTATCCTTCAATTTGTTGCTGAAAGGTATCTGAGACACGAGCAAACAAGCTTTGCTGAACGAAACGGTGAACAACTGGAGCCAAATCACTGGATACAATAATAATCTTGGTAGCGTGATCTTTGTCGACTGATTGACAACCAGCTTTTCGATTTTAGCGTGAAGCAATTGTGACAGGGGCAGATCGTACTTCTGCGCCTGCTGCAACTCTCTGAGATGCCTTGTCCAGAAATCCTCTTTCGTGAAACGGCTACTCCAACTTCCGTAATAAGCCACTGCTGTAACCCACCTCCACAGAATCATTGACCATCCGATCAAGATGAATACACATTGGAGCATAGTTACACTAAACCTTAACCTATCACGTGCATTGCATAGCACCAGTTTGGGACTATGCTGAACCCCTGCTGCAATCGTAATTGTAATTTGAAATGTAACTATGATTGCAGAAGAGGAGGCCAAGGCCGACCTGGCAACGACATATTCAAGAGAGTAGGCGCGAGCAACAATCGACGCTCTCAGCAATGCAACTTCTACTCTCTGCCAAGGATGATGATCCTCCTCTGCATCTTCATCAGAGTGGTGTTGCGGATGCTGATCAACCACCTCCGCTTGCCCCTTGAGAATTAGAGGAACCTTTTTCGCTTTGATGCGTTCAATGCCTCGGCCTGCGATATTAGCGCAGGCAAGGAGGAAGAGGAGCATACAAAAGGAGGAGAATATTAGGGCGGCAAAAATACAGTAGAGATGAAAGGGAGTACCTGGCTGTCTGGGCCATAGGGCTTTTAGGATAGATGACGCAGAATCGGGATTTATAACATACAACTCAGATATTACATGAAGAAAGACAGTTAACGCCAAAGACACAATCTTACCCCAGAAATCCTCAGCGCCGGGATTGGCCATTGCAGGCATCAAATAAGCTATAACAACACACAGCATTATTCGACTGGTATGGATCATCCAAAACTCGTTCAAGGAAATCAATCTCCTCTCCCAGTTCAATGGCTCGCCCTGAGTACTAATCAAGTTTAGCAATTGGATTGTCAAAGCGCTGAGCACAAGAAAATCACCGGGAATCCAAGGTGCTCTAATCTTCAAACCCTTCACTCCATCCTTCAAAAGGAGAAAAATAAATAAAATAACTGCTGACACCAATAAAACTACATTGATCGTACTTCGATCAGAGGACTCCCCAAAAAAATCGTTGAACTTATTACATTCCACGCCCAGACTACAATTTTCCAGGATCTTATTACATTCCACGCGCAGACTACAATTTTCCAGGATCTTATAACAATCATCGAATGTCATGTTCTTGGCACAGGCCGTACAAAACTTCTGGTTCCCTGACATGATTCAACACTCTCACACTCACACTGATCGACGCTCTTTACCCCTTCCAAACTAAAATATAATTCAGTGGCAGGAGACTGAAATTGAAAGCATGCATTACTCTCCCTTCTCTAGGTTTTTAAAGTTCTCCACAGCATGATTTGGGTGGTTTGAAACCTGCTTCTTGACCAAGGGCTTAGATTGTGACATTTCTTATCACGGTAATCCAGTCAAAGTTTCCCACTAAATGATGTTCAGAACATGCTCAAAGAAACAAAAACTGTAGATTAAATATAATCTTCAATGATGTCTAATAATCTGTCAGAAACTTTCCCCTCCAGTTACTTTTTTAATTTTCAGTTTGCAGAAAACATTAAATACAGCTAGACGGGCATCAAGCTTTTCAAT
>CM021108.1:232137005-232355293 GCA_007115665.2 Sequoiadendron giganteum | reverse complement strand
CATCCCTTCCTCAGTTTTGTGGGCTATTTGGTGGGCAAGAAACAAATGCATATTTAAGAAGGAAAAGTTGAATATTGATTATATGTTAGTATTACTGAAAAATTCAATTTTAGAAACTGTTAATGCTTTTGTGGCTAAAACAAGAAATATTGGCTCAATTTTTTCAGATTGGGATTCAAAAATGTTGCTAGCATGGTCTCTTTTAACTCTACCTTTCAAAGGTAACCTTCATCAGGCATATAAAAAAGTAAATAGAACTGATATTGTTTAGATATCACCTTGCTTGGGTTTTTTTAAGTTAAACTTCGATGGAGCCTCTAAAGGGAATCCAGGCATCTCTGGTGCTGGGTTCATTATAAGGGATCATACGGGGATAGTTTTATGTGATAAATATTTTAAATTGGAATTTGGGTCTAACAATGTTGTTGAATCACAAGCCTTGTTAAAAGGTTTAAAATTAGTTCTCAATTTTCAAATTCCAAAAGTTCAGATTGAAGGGGATTCTCTAATTTTAGTCAATGCTTGTCGGGATTGAAAAATTCAAAACTGGAAATTGGAATACATTGTCAAATAAATTTGGGCTATGCTTGACAAATTGGATAACTTTCAAATCTTACACACTTACAGGGAAGGTAATATGGTTGCAGATTTTATAGCCAATTTAGGTTGTGATCAAACAAAAAAGGAAGTAACTCATGTGGTCAAAATTGGTAAAATAAATCATGCTTTGGAAGCTTTAATTGCAAAAGAGGAAAATATGTGATGGTTTATCATTGAATTACCTACGAATTATCATCAATAAATGCAATAATATGGATTTGCATATGTAATTGTCAAGTATAGAGGTGCACGATCAAAATTACATTCTTGAAAATGTTTAAAACTTTATTGAATTATAATCAATCTACATGTTTATATTTGGCAATTACATGTGTGATAAATTGCACTTCCTATGATCATAAATTGCAAAATGGTAAATTTTAATTGTTGTCAAAATCAATAACAATGGAAAGTGATGACTAGTTGTGATTTCATGTGGTAAGCATCATGTCAAAACCAGTGAAAGATATTTATTATTTGAATAGTGTTATGGGCATGAAAAGCATGGAAAAGCATGCCAAGAATATTTGAAATCCGATAACGTCATGTTATCTATTCAATATGATGTAAGCGTGGATTTGCTTACAGGTTAAGGCAATCTTGGTTACTAATGTGTTAATATTGTAAATACTATTGGGTATTTGGAATTTATTTCGCAGCATCTTGAAATAGCTTTGGCACGTATGGTTTATTCTCCTTCAACAGATAAACAACATGTGCTTTTTTTGATGAACAGGTGACTTGTTATGAATATAGTACAAGAAATTGTCACATTGGTGAGCACGATTTTATTCTTTGAAATAAAAAGTTTAAAGTTTCAATAAAATCAGCATGCTAATGCATGTGCTAATAGTCATTTCAAATGACTATGCAAAGAAATAAAGGACTATTTTTATTGGTATCAACCAAGCATTCGCCTATATATCTGGGCAACAATAGTTGTTTTGTTTTCATAAAAGTTAGCTATCTTTCTTAGTGGAGTTGTTGGATGTCTTTTTCTGGTTCAAATTTGGAAATGGATTATCGTCCAAAAAATCACAGAATGTGATTTCCAGTGCAAGTTGGGAAGCTCCAATTTCTGGTAAGATTGAAGTAGAGCATTTGCAAATAGTGTTTAAGTTTCATTGTCCATGTGATTTCAGATGTCTTAAATGTGTCATTGGGAGTGAAGTTCTTCAGTCGAAAACAAAAAGGTTGATTTTTCCTTCGAATATTCTCCCAATCTTCATTTCTAATCTAATGGACATATTTCAATATCTAGATTCTATGACTTTCATTATAGAAAAAATGGTCGATGCGATTTTTTTGCAGAATGATGCGCTACTTACCAGTGCTCAGAAGTATGTTTTCTCTAGAGGAGAAGGATATGTGGGTGGTATTTCCCCTCCACATTTCTTACCACGCAACAAAGCTTTTGTGAATGTTTATGATGCTCTTAAGCAGTCATTAGAATTCTCTAATCCCAGTCATCTGAATAGAGCCTTAACACGATATAGCCATCATTTGGGAAGGGAAATATTTTAAATTTTCAGAGAAAAATATCACTATACTTCTTTTCTGCTTCACCATAATTGTTATCATGTAACTCCTTTTTTGTAGCGTTATCTAGGTACTCTTCAAACAAGCTCACAAGGTCCAAAACAAAACCTCTATCACAACTTGTCTCGGCCACAAAATCAAGGAGTAAGTTGTGATGGGACTTTCAATTTTCTAAGTGATGTGAGATGGGGTTTTGGGGTTTCAAAGTTACCTATGGTGATTTTAATTATCGAATTTTGAAAACCCTCTTGTTATGTTTCAAGAGTGACTTACTATCGAGGGTAACCAGTCATTTAAATAAGGTTTTATCCCTCTCGGGTTGTGTCTTTACTGGCCCCTTTCACCTAGTTTGCCGGTCTTTCTGCCGAGACGGCTTATGTTTTTATACCGCTGAGGGTTTCACTGGCCGGTCCCAACTGAATGTTTCATCTAGAGTCTAGCTAACCATCCAATCGCATGTTTTGATCTGGGCCGTCTCTTGCCAACCTCGCAGGTTTTCCTGCTAACGTCACCAAAGTGGTGCGAGGTTTGCGAGATGTCGCCATCTGGCATGAACAGATGTGTGGTGTTTTTCCCAAGGTGTTGGCGGTGGCGTATGGTCGTCTCTTCACTGGCTATGGTCTTTAATAACAGGGTTAATTATGACCTCTCGCACACCTTGCATGATCAGAGTAAATATTCCTAAAGGTACTAGGAGGTCTGTGAGGGGGTGACATATGGTTTTTCTTCCTAGGCCAATGGGTCTATATGGGCCCCACTGTATGGTTTAGACCTCCTTTTTTCATGGTTTTGATTGGATGTCTTCTCCCAGGCACTGAGGTGGATTGCCAATACTCATTGACTTGATCTCAACCCTCCGATTCACCAGATGTGTTCTGAATCAGTGGTTCAAATTCAAAGGAGGGGTGTGCGATTCGTCTGTGTGGCATATACTGCCTTGTTGTTGCTAGTTTCATTAATGGCACGGATTTTCTTTTTCCAAAGGATCTCCTCCTGATCTTCTTCGGTGTGTGAACAGTGCCATCTTGCTGAAAACACTCATGGTTGTATTAACCATTAATTGTTCAAGTGCTTGAATTTCTTTCAAGCAATTATATCCTGCACACTAAGCCATTCTATAAATGCTAACTAAGTTACATGCAATTAGCATTGCATTTTCTTTTGTTTTTGTGTAGGAAGGTTTCTTCTCCGGTGTATTGTAAGGCTTTGTTTTTCTCTATGCACAAATCGACTGAACGCAAAAGTGTGAGGTTGGGAGCCCGAAGGTTGTCGGTCGTGATGGAGCCAATTATTCCCATAGCGCCCAGGGGTACTACTAGGAGTATTGGAAAGAATCTAATACGTTGCTCATCCCCTGTGGTCATATCTGATTCTGATGGTAATGATTCTGACACCGATTCAAACTACCAGTGTTACTTGGCCACCTTAACAGAGCTCATGGGAGTAAATGAGGAGGTCTTGGCCGTTGAACCTGTAATTGCTTTGCCATCGAGTCCGGTTGTTAGGGGTTGTGCTGACAAGGCTGGTAAGGGGAAGGTGGTTCCATCACTATCTCAGGCGCGAACTCGAAGTGGTCGCCTGTACCGAGGCCATGTGTTTTCTTGATGGTTATCGGTGGTGGGTTTTTTGGACATTTCTTTTCCTGTTGTTTCATCATGTGGATGTGGACGTGCACGTGCTTTGCACAAAATTTTGTTCTCCGACTGGTTACTGTGTAACTATTTTTGATTCCTTTGATCATGCACGATGTTAGCGAATGATCAGGATTGTGAATTTGAATTTCACTCTAGGATGAAATTCAGTTTTGATACTCACAATGTAGCTTAATGCTTGTTGCTCTCCTATTATATAAAGGAGATTTCACGACTCATTGTAGAGTCAGAATTTTGGGTTCGAAACCTTGGAGTTTGTACAGTTAGTTTTAATGTTGAAATTTTGTGAACATTGTTTAGGAAATCATCCCGAGTGGGGATTTGTATAAAGTTAGTATGCTATGCTTTTTAATTAATGATATCGAAAGAAATCTACAAAATTAAGATGGTTTTCTCTCCTGAGTGTGTGCCATGGATTATGAATGGATTTATCAAGGGTTTCTCTCTTGAATTTCAATGATTAATTGAAAGTGTAATTTGTTTTCTTGCTTTAACTTAATGAGTTAATCAAATACTTGAAAAGCTAAATTACATGTTCATGGTTGTATATACTCAAGATTCGCTAGGAAGTACTGTTTTAATATACTGAAACATCTCATGGTAGTAAGGTTACATGAAGATAAGTTCACAATATCTGAATTATACTTTGTATGACTCCGTTGCCCAATGGATGAGGCATTGAATAATGTTTGCAACCTTTCTCTTTGGTGTAAGACTGTAGTTCTAAGCATGGTGATCCAAGTGCTGAACATAACCACATATTAAACCTTGTCTTCCTATGGGAAGTAATTCTTACATTGAGTTGGTCAATTCCGTTGCTCTTTGGTGCCTGTAATTATTCTTTGTTCTACCAATACCAAGAATAATGACTATCCCCTTGAGTGTGTAGGGATTGTAATTTTTATACAGAAAGTGTTATTACTAGTTATAAGGAATTTTTATGAACACGTTTAGGTTTACCCACCTTGGTCCTACAGAGACAAAAGTGTAGGAGAGGTCAGTCTTTAACGGACTCTCGTTAGTTGGCCACTAGCCTTTTGCAGTCATCCACAATAGGGGTTGGCAACCTCTTAGAGAACTGCAATCTCTATGTGGGACAAAACACCAACAGAATGGCGACTCCGCTGGGGATGAACTCAGTAGGTTTGGTTGTAGACAGTGCTGGTATAGAGTCATTAAAGTGTTGAATTATTTCTGTAATCATAGGTCAAATTTTTTTAAATTATTTCTCCTACTAGGGAAAATTTTTGAATCACCGGTTGCAAATGGTTATAGAGTCATATTAAATGATATGTTGTTTTGAATTTACATAGTGAATGTTTTCAACCCTAGCGGAGGGAGGCAGTTCAAAATAATCCTGATAGTCTTGTGGTCTATGGTTTCTTGTAAGCAAAAAATTCAGGAGTTCTACAGTTATTCATTGAAGGATGATTTTATTGGGGAGAACTTTTGAGAATTTTTTTTTTTTAAAAGAGAGAGAGAAGGAAGATAGAGGAACCATAGGGGTTGGAGGTGCTTATCCTGAACTACTTGTTTGAAGCGAAAATAAGTGTTAGACTTCCATGGTAATGGATTATGATTGTGAAAGATATTACTGGTGGTGTGATGCGACTCTATAATGGGTAGTGAAACCTAGAATTTAGCAGAACTTAGAGAACATAATGTCAAAGTTTTTTAAAATATTGTCCTCTGTTGATGAGGTGGCAACTCTGTCTGAAGAACCAGTGAATAAATGAAGGAATAGTCCCAGATTTGTGCTATTTACAGTCTGGAAAAGAGATTGATACATGCTGCAAACAACTACCAGGTATTTCATCAAAACTAAAACAGTTCACTATTTCTAATGATAATGGGTGTGTGTAATTAAGGATAAAAATGGTTCCAAATTAGATGTCGAGCATTAAAAGAGGGAACAATGATTGGTTTTACCGTACTTCTAGTAGTGCAACATGTAAAAGGATTTATGAAACACGTTTGTATTGCATAAAATCTTGGAAAGCAAGGAATGCTATTGTCAGTCATTAATAAACTCCTGGTTGAGATAATAAGTGATGTGCCTGATAATTATATGTTGTTGAGTAGTCTCCCATGTGTAAGGTCAGACATAAATATACAAAAAAGGCACGTTGTATTAAGCCCTTTGGGGAGTTTTATAACTCAAAGGTATATGCCTTTTATGTTTAGTGGTATCAGTGATTACCCTAATTCAATTCCTAAGAAAATTAGGAAGTGTTTTCCTCAATATACAGGGCAAGTTGCAGAATCGGCTTCTAAGCATTTACAACATTTTGTAGATGTAATGGGTGATTATGAAATCAGTCATGAGGATGTTGTCATGAAACTATTTGTGCAATCCTTAAAAGGTGATGCTAGGGATTGGTTTTCCTATCTACCAGCCTTTTCTGTTAATTCATGGAATCAGTTGGTGATGGCTTTTATGGAACAATTTGGTGAAAGAATCAATCCCAACACATTGAGAAAAGGATTTATGGGAATTCACATACAAGAGGAGGAATTAGTCTTGTATTTTAATCTCAGGTTTTCAAGAGCTTTAAGGGAAATCCCTCAAGAAATAAGACCAAATGAGGCTGAAAGCTTGGTTGTGTATCTTGGTGCTTTCGACAAGAGGATGAGTTTTTTATTAAGGGATAAAGAGCCTACTACTCTGCACCAAGCATACCAACTAGCTATGGAAATTGAAAATAATATGAAATTTTCAATGATGAAGAGGTATCCGGCTGCAAGTATTGATTACCCTAGCTTAACCAGTACTAATAGAATGTCAAAGCCGACTATTCAAAAAAATGATGATGATAAAATTCTTGCTAGAACTGTTATAACTCCACCAATGCAGTTTGATGATAATGAGACCCAAGTTGAAACCCAATCAAATTTGAGTGATGATGATCAAGTTTCTTGTGTATCAGAACTGTATGATATGAAAAGGAAAGAGAAGGAATCACCATATGAGTTTTACTTGAGATTTATGGGAATCTTAATACAAATTCCTATAGATCAAAGACCTAATGATTATGAATGCATTTATCTATTTTGTGAACTATATGAACCAGGACTGAGTTCTTTATCAGAGGAATTGAAACCTGCTAATTTGGCTCAAGTGATTCAATGGATAGAGATTGAAGAATCGACCAGGAATGCATCTACACAAAATAAAGGTAATGCTCATTCATTACAAATTTTTTGCATGAATATTGAAGAAATTGAGGGGCAAAATGATGCAAGATTGTATGAAACACCTATTGTGTTTAATAATCCTAATTGTGATTCTCATGTCACTGAAATTTTATTGCAAGCTAGTGATTGTGATTTTAAGGGTGATGATTGCAATACTGAGAATGCAACTGAGTTTTTATTTTTACCAGAGTTGTGTGGGAATGAAGAGCCCCATGTTGGTTTCCAAGTGAAGGAACAATTGTCAGATGACGTATATCTGGAGTGTGCCCTAGATATATTAGCAGTGGAACAGGGAAGCTGTATAAATGTTGAGCAATCTAAGGATAATGATGTGTGTCATCAGAAGAGCACAATTGGAGGTAGCCATTATATTGATGAACACATTAGTACTATGGTCTTTCCTGAATATCTATGTGAAGTGGAGATGGATGTGTTATTTCCTTCTGGCATTGATGTGGTCAGTAAAAGGTTTCCAGATTGTGTTGAAATATTCACTTATAAATCAACATATTCAGCAGGTAGTGCTGAGAACAAGGAAGCTGGTACGTATTGTTCTGTCTTTTCTAATCCAGGTGAAATTGATGCTTTTAAATCTGTCTCTGAGAGTTTTCATATAGAAATGAAGGAAGAGGTACAAGAAAGGATGTATATGGAGTGATTGGAGATGAATGTGTTTGTGCATTCCCTGAAGAATGATGTAGCCAATACTGCTAAATTTTGTAATGCCCTGGTGTACTCCCAATTGATAGATTTCATAGGGTGGCAACTAAACTTGAATAGAAAATTCCAGGAGGGAAATTCCTAGAGCTATGTACCATCTTTGTTAGGTAATGGAAGTAAGGATACCATGCACACCGTTCTATATGACAACTTTCAGTTCAATGTGCAAACTGATGATACCAGAATGGATGATGTTACAGACCAGGTAAGTTATGAAAGTTTCTATTTCCTAGTACAGTTAAGCCAGCATCCTATGAAATATGACCAGGAGCAGGATAAGGTGAAGTATTATCATGGTTATATGTTGCTCTTAAAATGGTGGGGCAAAGCATTGATTAAATCAGTACAGGGGCAGAGTATAGGTAGCCACCATAGTATTCTCAAAGGTATTGGTCATCCCATGAGTTCTGAAACATCAAATAGTGAATGTTGCAAGCTATTTTTATGTCAGCAAACGGAGAATTTTATTTTTGCTAGGGGTAGACCTTGATTTTATCTTGTTTGGTGGCTTGGGGCTACCAAGTTTGTACACATAAGTCCAGTTGATGGAACAAGGTAATATATCTGTTAAAAGGCTTGTGTAATTCAGTAATCTGGTCTACAAAATTGGAGATTCTAGATTCTTGTTATGCCCACAGGGGCATACATCCCCAGTCAAAGCCACTGATGGGACTTTCAATTTTCTAAGTGATGCGAGCTGGGGTTTTGGGGTTTCAAAGTTACCTATGGTGATTTTAATTATCGAATTTTGAAAACCCTATTGTTATGTTTCAACAGTGACTTACTATCGAGGCTAACCGGACATTTAAATAAGGTTTTATCCCTCTCGGGTTGTGTCTTTACCGACCCCTTTCACTTGGCTTGTTGGTCTTTCTGCCAAGATGACTTATGTTTTTATACTACCGGGGGTTTCACTGTTCGGTCCCACCTGAATGTTTCATCTGAAGTCTGGCTAACCGTCCGATTGCAGGTTTTGATCTGGGTCATCTCTCGCCGACCTCACAGGTTTTCCTGCTAACGTCACCAAAGTGGTGTGAGGTTTGCAAGATGTCACCATCTGGCATGAACGGATGTGTGGTGTTTTTCCCAAGGTGTTGGCGGTGACGTATGGCCGTCACTTCACTGGAGATGGTCTTTAATAACGGGGTTAATTATGACCTCTCGCACACCTTGCATGATCAGAGTAAATATTCCTAAAGGTACTGCAAGGTCTGCGAGGGGGTGACATGTGGTTTTTCTTCCTAAGCCAATGGGTCTATGTGGGCCCCACTTGTATGGTTCAGACCTCCTATTTTCGTGGGTTTTGATTGGATTTCTTCTCCCAAGCGCTGAGGTGGATTGTCAACACTCATTGACTTGATCTCAACCCTTCAATTCGCCAGATGTGTTCTAAATCGGGTGTTCAAATTCAAAGGAGCGGTGTGCGATTCGTCTGTGTGGCATATACTGCCTTACTGTTGCTAGTTTCATTAATGTCACAGATTTTCTTTTTCCAAAGGATCTCCTCCTGATCTTCTTCGGCGTGTGAATAGTGTCATCCTGCTGAAAAAACTCATGGTTGTATTAACCATTAATTGTTCAAGTGTTTGAATTGCTTTCAAGCAATTATATCTTGCACACTAAGTCATTCTATAAATGCTGACTAAGTTACGTGCAATTAGCATTGCATTTTCTTTTGTTTTTGTGCAGGAAGGTTTCTTCTCCGGTGTATTGTAAGGCTTTATTTTTCTCTATGGACAAATCGACTGAACGCAGGAGTGTGAGGCTGGGAGCCCGGAGGTTGTCGATCGTGATGGAGTCAATTACTCCCATAGCGCCTAGGGGTACTACTAGGAGTACTGGAAAGAAGCTAATACGTTGCTCATCCCCTGTGGTCATATCTAATTCTGATGGTATGAATTTGACACCGATTCAGACTACCAGTGTTACTTGTCCACCTTAACAAAGCTCATGGGAATAAATGAGGAGCACCTAGCAGTTGAACCTGTAACCGATTTGCCACCGGGTTCGGTTGTTAGGGGTTGTGCTGACAAGGCTGGTAAGGGGAAGGTGGTTCCGTCGCTGTCTCAGGCACAAACTTGAAGTGGTCGCCTGTACTGGGGCTATGTGTTTTCTTGATGGTTACCGGTGGTGGGTTTGTTGGACGTTTCTTTTCCTACTATTTCATCATGTGGACGTGGACGTGCACGTGCTTTGCACAAAATTTTGTTCTCCGACTAGTTACTGTGTAACTATTTTTTATTCCTTTGATCATGCATGATGTTATTGAATGATGAGGAATGTGAATTTGAATTTCACTCTGGGATGAAATTCAGTTTTTATACTCACAATGTAGCCTAATGCTTGTTGCTCTCCTATTATATAAAGGAGATTTCACGGCTCATTGTAGAGTCAGAATTTTGGGCCCGAAACCTTGGAGTCTGTACAGTTAGTTTTAATGTTGGAATTTTGTGAACATTGTTCAGGAAATCATCCTAGGTGGGGATTTGTACAAAATTAGTATGTTATGCTTTTTAATTACTGATATCGAAAGAAATCTACAAAATTAAGATGGTTTGCTCTCCTATGTGTGTGCCATGGATTATGAATGGATTTATTAAGGGTTTCTCTCTTCAGTTTCAATGATTAATTGAAAGTGTAATTTGTTTTCTTGCTTTAACTTAATGAGTTAATCAAATGCTTGAAAAGCTAAATTACATGTTCATGGTTGTATATACTCAGGATTCGCTAAGAAGTACTGTTTTAATATATTGAAACATCTCATGGTAGTAAGGCTACATGAAGATAAGTTCATAATATCCAAATTATACTTTGTATGACTTTGTCGCCCAATGGATGAGGCACTAAATAATGTTTGCAACCTTTCTCTTTGGTGTAAGACTATAGTTCTAAGCATGGTGATCTAAGTGCTGAAGATAACCACATATTAAACCTTGTCTTCCTACGGGAAGTAATTCTTGCATTGAGTTGGTCAATTTCGTTGCTCTTTGGTGCCTGTAATTATTCTTCGGTCTACCAATACCAAGAATAATGACTATCCCCTTGAGTGTGTAGGGATTGTAATCTGTATACAGAAAGTGTTCTTACTAGTTATAAGGCATTTTTATGAACACATTTAGGTTTACCCACCTTGGTTCTACAGAGCCAAAAGTGTAGGAGAGGTCAATCTTTAATGGACTCTCGTTAGTTGGCCACTAGCCTTTTGTAGTCATCCACAATAGGGGTTGGCTACCTCTTAGAGAACTGCAATCTCTATGTGGGAAAAAACACTAACAAGTTGCAGGAGGGTTGACATGGTTGTTGTTCCAGATATGAATATTGCTATAAATTCTCAAAACAAGGAAGAAGGAACTGAAGATCAAGGTGACAATTTGATGGAAATCATGCAGATGGAGGAATAAACTAATCAAAGTAAAGTGTTGGTTTTTTAATATACTACATAAAGATGATCCAAATGTTTTCTTTTGCCAAGACGCTGAAGATTACAAACCAAGACATATGATGCAAATTCGGTTTTGATGTTTGAAGCATATATGTAATGTTTTTTTATGTAAAATGGTATTTTGTACTTACCGAATATATAAGTTTCGAAAGGCAAAATTAGTGTATATTGTAAAGATGAAAACATTGTAAAAATGATCAATTTAATTGATCATAGGTTAGATTTCTTTTTTTTGCATTTTAAGAGCTATAACCGAAGGTTTTCTCGCTAGCTCTTTCTTGCCGGTATGCTCCTTGAGCCAATTTTTGTACAAAAATATTTACTTATAATATATTAATATATAGTGGTATGCCACTTTTGTTTAAAGTATATATATATATATATACGAAAGATATAAATCCCCTAATTATAAACATTTATTATTTATGTTCAAAAAATTATTTTATTTCTAGTTTATGTTATGCGAAGTGACTATTTTTTTACTAATTAAACATATTATAAAGTACAAGAAATAAGTTATTAACAAATCTTTAAAAAATGAGGCAAATTCTTTTTCAATATTTTAATAATAATAATCTATATATATAAAGTCTCAATATCATGTGTTTATATGATTTTTAATTTCTTAACAATTTATTTGTTATAGGTGATAAAAAGTCACAATTTGGTTAAATACGTTTATTTGAGTGCCACACTTAGATCAAAAGGTGGGATAAATCTTTATGTTGTCACCTGACTAATTGTTGATCTAAAGTAAAATTGAAAAAGGAATCCACGTGAAACACATGTTTTGTAAGTAACTAATGCATTTGAAGAGAGAAAAAACTCGCTGCTTTCATAATTCACTACTTTTAGCAAATTTGAAATTGTCACTCTTAAATCCTAATCACTAGAACAAATGCATGATCATTGCCTACTTAACATGAAAAAATCATAATTGATGAAATGATACAAAAGATTTTTAAAATACAAATACATGAAGTAGATAAAAGACCAATATCAAATTGAGAATGTGCCTCAACTAAGATATTCTAAAAAGGTTGACAATTAGAATCTTCCTTTGATAAATGCTAGAGATACACATCATTTTATTTTATATTTTTTTACATACTTTCATGATTTCAATCATCATCAAACTTCTTAAATTAATAAATTCTATTTTGAACACTTACAATTTATAAGAAAAAATAATAAAAATATATTCAAATAAATTTATGAATCAAAATTAGGACAAAATAATAGAAATATATTGAAATAAATTTGTGAATGAAAATTAGGACAAAATATGTCATTAATAAAGTTATTGTTGTGTAAAAGGCAATCTAATCAGACTGATCTAAAATATCAGGGAAAAAGGCATAGCATGTGACTAACTATTACCAACTTAAATCCTTTAAGAATGAATATCTTTCAAACAATTTAAAAAATAGAAACGATAGATTAGTTACACTAAACATTCATTCTTGAGATGCCATACATCATAACATTGCAGTCTGTCCGCGAACTGCATAATAGTTCGCTCTATGGAACACACACATTGAATAACACTTAGTGAATTGAGGACCTAAGTACTGCCACAGGGACAACAAAAAGAAGCTTCTAGATTTATTGACACACTTACATCGCAATTCCTTCTAAATCACTATCCGAGAAACAGGAGCTAAAAGAAAACTATCCCAAATGTTGAACTATTGCTGAGCCGTTCCCCTCTTTGGTTCGCTCCTCTCTTCGGTCTTCAGATTTTCTATGATTTTTCTTGCCTTTCCTGCTGTAAAAAGTGCTTTGGCAATCTCTCTTTCATCACTGTTTATGGCCCATTTCCTGCAGTCGAGCATGAGGAGATGTTGAATTTTCGCTAGGCATTCGATTATTATATCTGCCAAGGAGCTCTGTAATTCCTTGAGTAGATCATGCACATCGGTTTCTTCATTGCACTCAATGCTGTTACATAACTTGTAAACGGCACTGCCTACTGCTTCTGCGTTCCAGTCGATGGAGTCGCTGCCATTCCATCTCTGTGGACAGCCTTGTGTTTTATCCTTGCCTTTTAACCCATCTAGCTTTATACTTGCCGGCGTTTCTGTTTTGCGTTTACTTTCCGTTCTGAGGGGGGTCAATGCTGCAGTCACTTTCTGAGGAACTGTTGCTTCCCTGGGTTCGTTTACCTTCTCCCGTAGCGTAGCAAAGTACATGTCGGCTGCCTCGCTGGTGATGTCGGCTTCTGTATCTGCCTTGTCAACGAAATCTATGATTTCCCATGCTTGAGAATATGCCTTAAAACAATCTTGAACGACACTTGGAGGGAGAGAGCCAGAAGTGGAAGCGCGTTCCTTGTCACTTTGAACATAATTTAAAGAGAGCTGAACGATGACACTCAACAGGGACACTGCAGACATTTTCCATGGTGAAGTTTTTTGTAATGATTTTGAATAGATATGTAAATATTGTTGTATTCATAGAAAAAAGATAACTCTGTATTCTCCATAGTAGAATGGAGTTGCAAAAAGAATGAACAAGACACTGGTAGAGATGGCTAGGAGTATGTTGACTGATGTTGGTATAGAACAATGGTTTTGGGTTGAAGTTGTTTTCACTATTTGTTACATGTGCGAAAGGAGAAGAAAACAAAGTTGGAGAAAAAGGATGTGAAATCTATCTTCATCATATACAGTTATTGTGTGGAAGGATACAAGCTTTGGGATCCTATTGTACAAAAGGTAATGCATAGTAGAAGTGTTATTTTTTAGAGAAACTAAGCCTTATTCTGTTACATTACATCCAAGAAAAGTAAACATGAAGATGTGATTCAATTTCCTTCTGCACCTAATAAAGTTGAATCAAGGCCCATGGATAGACAAGAAGCTAAGGAGAGCTCATCCAACTCAGAATCTTTAGAAGAGGAGGAAGATCCTCTAACTTAGCTTGTTCATAGGTCTACAAGGCATAGAAAATCACTTGAAAGTCATTCACCTAATAATTGGAGACGTGTTTTTGCTTTGAATAGTAACATGGATGAACCTAAATCAGTAGAAGAGAGATTAGGTATTAATGATATGGAATCCTGAAAGATTATTGTGTTGGAACACAACAATCTACCGAGAGGTGGGTGAACCAATAGTTATTAGAAATTTATCCCTTTAACACAAAGAGCAGACTGACTACTTAAGCACTTAGTGTGTAGATTGAAATATGAAATATAGAAACATAATAAAGCACACAATCTAATAACACATAACAAAAAATATATGTGGAAAAATCAAGATGGGAAAAACCACAATGAGAAAATGCTGCTAGGGTCTACCATCCTGATCCATCCTCACAAGGCAACCTTTTGTTACAAATTTTAAGTGAACCAACCCTAAGGAGACACCAATCCCCTGAACTGAGCACCAACTGAATTATCTGATGGCACTAGCCTATTAGATTTACAACATAAAAGATTATTATAATTTATTCATTAAGAACATAATTCACTATTATAGCTCACTCTACAATTGCTCAATTGTATGTCATTACTTCAACAACTCATTCCTTTGCTTTGCACCCCACTTATTTGGCTCTGTTCTTATCCTTCTTCTTTTGTGTATTCTTGCTCCACCTCAATGCACCACCATACACTTTTGCAACCTTTTTTTGTTTTGAGTATTCTCTTTTTTTTCTCAGAAGCTTAGAATCACTTCCACATGGTATTCATTATACTCAACTCACTGATACTCACTTGGACAACCTTCTCATCTATTTTGAGTAGTGCTAATTAATGATGATTGCCTTAGGATCCTCCACCATGAGCTGATCTTCTGTTAGGGTTCAAGATATTTTCTTCACTTTCATCGAGCTGCATAATATTAATTCTAGTGCAAAGAATAATTTTCCTTCACTCTTCTTATTTAACCCTAACATCGGATATGTAATCAATGCATCCTTCTATTCATTCGATCTGATCTTGATCCTTGTTTGTGTGGCCATATGTACTGTTGCTATGTGCATCAAATCATATTACATTTATTGTTGAAGTAGTTAGGGCATTTAATTCTTTACTCCATGTCAGTTCATAGGTGAAACCCTATTTACATGGAGTTATCCATTTGACATCAATCTGCTCAAATATGGGTTGTTGATCTATTGCCTTTGTGCCACAATCCTACATTCTCCATTCATCATCATAACTTTAAATCATGACTGTCTGATAAGATATCATTTAAATTTTCTTTGTTGATCTTATCCTTCATAACCATCACACATCACCATACCACTTGTGACATTCATATTTATTTCCACGATGCAATGACCATCATCCAATCACTTTCCTTTAATCTATGTCATCCATCATATATCACTAATTTTCTATGGGAACCACCATTCCTATCGATGATGTATTAAGATGCAATGATAACAATTGGATCAGTTGTTGACCAATCTACAATTTTCCTCGCTATCTCATTAGCACTAACAAAGGGCCCACAAAATCTCCATGGGCTGGTAGGTTAATGCCATGTGTTTATTGCTGACATCATACTACACTTCCACTCATCTCTTATCTCTGAAGTCTTTATGTTTGAAAGATGTGTAACTGTGATGCACCAATACCTAGTGAAGTAATAGTATCTCAACACCTATCTATGCTGACACCACAATCCACTTCATCGATTATCGCTCAAATTCTTCAACTGCTTCGCTTCACAAAAGTGATGTGAAGTGATCAGGTGATATGACACCATGTGTTGCTAGTCCCACTAAAGTATGTCCTCCATCTATCAGATCTCATCCAATCCCTGCTTCCTTGCAAGGCTCAATCGAGACCCACCATAAGCATAGCGGATTGGCAGGAACCATCCGATCAACTTGATTATGACCGTTGAATAATTTCCATTGCTCATCGTTGAGCTTAAGGTAAACTTCAAGGTTTTTTTTGCAATATATGAGATCCAATGATAGTTTTCAGATCTACAAGCTTTGAATGTGCATCATTCAATCTCCAAGGGAACATATCAACAACACCAATTAGGTGACTAGGTGAAGGGGTCGGTTAGTTAATGAACATAAATGACATAAGTTATAACTTAAATGACCTGCAACCTTCAACAAGCAGTCAATGCCAAAATTGAAAAATTATTATGGCACCATGACTGCAAAACACTTAGGGTTTAATGGATAAATCTTAATTAAGTTTGAGGGCACAAATATTTCTTTTTTGAGCTCATCCTTCATCCTCTGAACCTGTAGGACACATTTCTAAGATTCTCTTAGAAAACCCATGTCGAATTGGAACTCAAATTTTTCTCCCGAGCACTAGAAGAATTTACTACAACAACATGACAAAGTTGCATGAAAACAATGCACAATATTTTGAACAACTTTGGTAGCATACACTCCATCTTATAGAACCGGATCCATAATACACCATATTACTTAGACATCAGTGAGAACATTTTGACATCAATACTGGCACTCTCTTCATATAGGACTAGTTCCATCACATGTATGATCACCTTTTGACATAAATGACAACAATATTCCAACAATCTCCCCCTTTGTCATTGATGGAAAAACTAAATGCTCATATCAATTGGTAGAAATGATCTGATACCAATTGGAATCAATTGAAATCTATGATAGTAGAGCTCTCTACCAATTGGGCTTCCTAAGTAACTCACTCACTTTTCTCACCATGCTCCTATTTTGAGCATTTGCACATATGTCTCTCCCTTTGATATGCATCTCTATCATGCATTTCTCCCCCTAATAATCAATCTCTAGCATTCTCATGAACATTTTTTCATCATGAGAATTTGTTCACATTTCTCCCCCTTTGACATCTATGAAAAAGGGTAGACTCCCCCTAACACATAACTCCCCCTTTGACAAGAAATTAAAAGAGAAAGTGGGAATCTTTGATTATGTATCCATCAATTCATTAAAAAATTGTAAAACCATTGTTACCTGACTTGATCTATCCTTTCCATTTCCAGAGATGAATGAAGTGTAAATGAAGCCCCCCCCTAAACCTATGCCCTGTCACTAGTGACTAGTGATGTGATGTAAGAGAAATTACTCCCAATTTTTGCCTTGGATATTCAAATTGTTCCTTGGGAAGAGGCTTGGTGAAAATGTTTGCTACCTATTCTTTGGTTGGAACATACTCCATGTTGACCTCCTTATCTGCAACCTTATCTCTTATGAAGTGATACTTAATAGAAATGTGTCTTGTTCTAGAGTGCATCACATGATTATTTGATATGTTTATGGTGCTTGAATTATCACAAATAATTAAGATAGGTTCTTTGTACTCCACCTTGATGTCCTTAAGTGTTTGCTTCATCCATAGGACTTGAGTACAACATGTTGTTGCTGCTACATATTCTTCTTCTATAGTGGAAAGAGCAAGTGATTCTTGCCTTTTGCTCATCCAAGAAACCAATATTTTTCCCAAAAATAATGCTCCACCACTGGTGCTCTTCCAATCATCTACACTTCTTGCCCAATCAACATATGTATATGTTGTTAATGAAAAATCCTTGCTCTTAGGGTACCATAGCCCATAGTCAATAGTGCTTTTTATATATCTGAAGATTCTCTTTACTGCATTGACATGAGACTCTTTTGGTGTAGCCTAAAACTTTGCTACTAAACACACTGCTTGCATAATGTCTGGTCTTGATGCAATTAATTATAGCAAGCTTCCAATCATGGACCTATAAAATGTTTGATTTTCCTCTAGTGATTCATTTGATTTACTCAATTTACAACCAGTTATCATGGGGGTACTAACTAGTCTACTATCCTCCATTCTAAATTTCTTAAGCATCTCCTTAGCATACTTAGTTTGAGATATAAATATCCCATTGTTAATTTATACAATTTGTAAATGAAGGAAAAATGACAACTCTCCCAACATTGACATTTCAAATTCATCTTGCTTGTGTGTAGCATATATTTTACACATTTTATCATTTCTACCACCAAAAATGATTTCATCAACATACACAACAACAATAATCATGTGCTCACCTTCAAAATTGAAGTACAAGTTACTGTTTGCACATCCCTTTTTGAATCTGTATTGTTGTAGATACTAGTCTAGTCTGGAGTACCACACTATTGGTACTTGTTTTTGACCATACAATGCCTTTCTCAATCTGCACGAATAATCATCATTCTCTAATAGCTGAATTTTTTTTGGTTGTTCAATGTATACCTCTTCTTCAAGATTTCCATTAAGGAATGCAGATTTAACATCCATCTAATATACTTTGAATCCTTTATACATTGGAAATGCAATAAACATTCTGATTGCTTCTAATCTTGCTACAGGTGAAAATGTCTCTTCAAAATCAATGCCTTCAACTTGTGCATACCCCTTACACACTAATCTTGCTTTGTTTCTTATTACAGCTCCATCTTCATTCAATTTGTTTCTAAACACCTATTTTGTATTGTTGTGCCTGTTGCACACATGCCCCGTTCGGAACGGGGACCCTCTCTTCCCTCTTTTGCTTGTCGGGTCCTTTTTGCTTCGCCTTGTTTTGTGTGGCCATTTTTCCATCCTAAAAGGTCAACATATTCTCAAAAATCACATTTTAAGTTGACCAAACTTGGCCCCCCTTGAAAATGTTCAGATCTTAAGCCTTTTCAAGTTTCCCTTATCTGTCAGCCTCTCTGATGTCCACAACCCCTCTCAGGCTCGAACCCTCGGGTTTCCACCTTTGGGTTCTGTTCCAGCTTCACTGTTGCTGATGGCCGATGTCTGACGTCCTTTCGGCCTGCCGGGCTTGGCCTTTTGGGATTCCCTTCCTGGGTTTCCTCTTGGACTTCGTCGTTCCAAATGGCTGCTATCTTCCGTCTCCCTGGACCTTAGACTCCGGGTTCTTGCCTGCCGTTCGAATTAACAGTAAGCAGATTCTAAACCGGCCACAGGTTGACGTCTTTTCGGCCAATGGGCTCCGGATCATCCGTTGCTGCTCTAAAAATTTGAATTCACCAACTCCATCTACCGTAGTATGAGAGTTTAATTATGACATTAATTACATGCAGGGCTATATAAAAATGTTTTCGCTTGTCATTTTCACATGACAGTGAAATTTTGAAAGCTCGGCGGCACCCCAACATCTTCCACCTCCGTGCCCGAATCTCGCTTTTTTGTTCTTCATGAAATCCGACATCGAGCTTCTCCAGGAATTGAGGGTAGGTTTGCCGCCGCCCCTGCTTTCCATTTTTTAAGGAATTTAAACGTCAAAATCAAGTAAGGAATAATGTAAATTCAAAAACCTGGTATGGTAGTACCATGACCTAAAAACCCATGTTTTAAAATTTGCAAAGTCAATCGTCTGAAAGACCAAATTGAAATCCGAGACTTGAACTTTCCATCATTGTTCTTCGGAACAGGTGAATGCCTTCCTTCAGCTTGGACTTGTCCACGACCGTTCCTAAAATTTGGACTTCGAAAATCTTGCTGCGACGGAACTTGTCCCACGTCCCGACTTCCAGACTTCCCCTCTCAAGTTTCCACTCTACCTTTGCTGTTCCAAAATGACCTTCCTTGAACGTCCTTCCGGACCTTAGACCCCAAGCACATGGTGTCCATCTCAAAACTTACTGAAAAATCAAATGGCCAACCTCACCTCGGACTCCGGTATTTGGATTTTTGCCTTTGGATTTTCACGTTCGTTTTGTGATTTTCAACGGTGGACTCCGTTCGTCTTCCCGAAACCCGGACCCTGACTTTGCAAATTTCGCGCAAACCTACAGAAAGGCTAAACTTCCAAAGCGTCACTAGACCCCGACCTCTAGAATTCCCTATCCAGGATTCTGTGTCACTTTCACCGTCTCGAACGACTATCCCGGGACGTCTTTCCAACTCTCGGACCCCGGTCCCCCTTTTTGCAGAGCATAAAATCTAAATGAAGATTATAATGTACAAACACCCTATGGACCCCAGACTCTGGAATTCCATCTCTGGGATTCCATTCCCGTTTTGTCGTTCCAAATAGCCAAACTTGACTGTCTTTTCGGCCTCCGAGTCCTAGCCTTTGGTTCGCCGTCAGTCTTTCCTAATTGATAAATTTGTCTCCAGGGATTACCCTTGAGACTTCCGTCCCCGGATTTTTGCCTACATTTCACTATTTTGCATGTCTTTCCCGTGACAGCTTCTCGAACTCCGGAACCCGGCGCCCGAAGTGTCGTCTTCCTTGCGCTGTTCCAAACGACTTTCCTGCAGCTGAAGCCCGAACGCCTAAATGAGAGCTTAGATGACCTCCAAATTGAAATCGGACTTCGACCCACTTCCTAAAACTTGGTCTTCTTTCACGCCAGCCCTTCATTGATCAAATCCATGACTGAAAAAGTCATCGAGAGCTCCATGACTCATTTGCCCTTCTAAACGACATTCTGCCAAGGGATTTTCGGCCCTGGGAACCCAGATTGCCTGTTTTGCTTCCTTATGATGTTTTATCAGGTGTTAGGCATTCATCAGATGTGAATGATGATTGTAGAGCTAACCTTGGTGTGCAGGAAGTTGTTTGAGGCCGCTTTCCATGTTTAATGTTACTGATTCATGTCTTTATGTGTAGGATTTATGGAATCCGGTGCAGAAACCTCCAGTGTTGCCAAGGAAAAGGGAACGACCAAAGCACCTCGAGGTAAGGAGGATAATGATAAGATGAAGTTCAAATTCAAGGGGGTTCCATTGCACTCTAGAATCACTGCTCTTTTGAGAGACGTCACAAATACCAATATCGGGCATGTCGATATTGATGAAATCACATGGAGGGTTAGGGTGAACCCTGAAACAGATAATGCAAAACTAATTAGGAGCAGCAGACTCGCCAAGGCTATAGGCTTCTCGCTAGCTTTGGTGGCCCTTGAGTAGGTAATGGCATACCAGGAAGCGTATCAACCCCATACCAGAACCATAGTGGACAGAGATGGAAATATTCTTGCAGACATGTCCCCTCTTGGGATAGCTACAACTTTCCACATCCCCACCTTTGAGAGCATGGAGACACCAACTATAGAAGAATGTAAGGCGTTATGGGAACAAGATCCTATGAGGTGCAAAAAATTGATCAATCAATACTAGTTGAAGGATAAGCGAGCCAATGCTGGCAGGGTCCCACAGGAGCTCTTCTGTAGTGATTTCTTCAAGGATTACCATGACCTCATCACCTTGCTAAGCAGAGTAATGAGTCTTCTTGCTGCGGCCTTCTTCCAGGAATGGATGTTTTACTTTATGGAACAAATTCTTTGTGGTGACGCTGCCTTTGACTCGGGAGAAATAATCAACAATTGCTTCCATGAGCAATTTATCAAAGTGAAGAAGACCTCTTAGTTCTACATGACGTCCTACCTGGTTTATTCGCTTGCCGACCGAGGAAATTATCATGGAATCAACGCGATGCCCAATTCGGCGCCAAGGAGGGAACTCAAGCCTTATGACAGATACACTCAGTTACAATACAAAAACTTCAAGAGGGATTATTACAGGGTGAATGACACCTTCATTGCCTACATCATCCCGCTACTTGGAGGGGATTTTCAGAGAAGAGTATCCTAGAGTGCAAGAGCCCTCCTCAAGAAATACACCTTCTTATACATACAATTTCCCAAATTCACATACATTCATGCCCAAGGATTCACGGAAAGGCCGAACAAGCTGCCCTAGTACCCCAATGACTAGATCATACTATTAGAGCTGACCTAGCAGTTGCGCCACATTCATAATATCCTAAGCACCAAACATCTGGCAGGGACGCCTTACCCTATTGGCCTCGGCCAGGGGATGTATAAGATCCATACCTCCCAATGTGTAGGGAATTTAGAAAAGGAGTTGGCCGAGTACCACTTTCGGTAGTATACAGCTCGGTCGCGAATGGACCCATATGGTAATATCAGAAAGGCACTAGGACTTGAATATGCCCACCTCCACAATGTTGAGGATTTTTGGGATAACTACAAGGATGATCTTGAGGTGCGGTTGCGACACTACATGCACAAGACTGCCCTTTATGTGCGAAGAGTGAACTTGTGCCCGGTTCCAGACTAACTTGAAGAAGATGAGAGAACGGTGATTAATCTAGGATATAGTGTCATCACCAACCTGCCGTTGCCTATGATCGATTGGGATGAGCAAGAGGTTGATAACCTTGACATATTCACCAAGCCTATGGAAATTTGAACAAAGGCATGGATCAACTAGCAGGTGACACGAGTGAAGTAATAGGGAGTCGCCTTAACATTCAAGGGACTCAAAAGTGAGCCAAGCGGCTCTGATGGTGGGGTGACTACTGTGACAACTGGGGAAACCTCCAAATCCCTATCATCTGTCAGAACCAAAAAGAGAAAGGAAGCTAGTAAGGAAGGACCTAACCCGAAGGTTTACGCTCGAAAGGCTTCCAAGGGTGAACCTTCAAAGAAGCAAAATAAAACAATTGGGGTTGTTGAGATGTCGGTCATACCTGAAGATCCACTCCTAGAGGGTAGAGAGGAAGAGTCTGACCCGCCAAGGTCTCCATCTACTACAATTGTTGCTACTATTACCACTACCCCGCATACTTCGCTCGCAATTTCTGCGTCCTCCCCTCCTCCGATGGACATCTCTGTCCACCTGGCCTCAACTTCTCCAATCATGTAGGTCATATCGGTGGATTCATCCTCCACCATGACCTCATCGATCTTTTATTCTTCTATGTCTCCTTCCCTTTTGTCCTCTTCTACTGCTACAATGCCTATCCTCAGTCTCCCAGAATCCTTCATAAAGTACATGTAGAACGTTCCATCCGAGCTTTCAGGGATGCTTACTAGTCAAATAGTGCAATTTGCCATAGCCTAGGCTATGGATAATGCTCGAGCTCTCCCTCCCCCAACCAAACCACCAAGAATGGAGGCGATAATGCAGATATCCAATGAGCTTGAGTGACAACAACTAGAGGCTGCAAAGGGGCCCAAGGATGAAGAATTTGAATATCATGAGCATCCGATGTTCGAGCATCGAGAGATGGATGAGGTGGCATATGAATCCTCCAGCAAAAGCAATGAGGAGATGGACATTGAATTAATCTGGGAAACAAATGATCTAGAGCTCGATGCCGAATGGAGCAAGCAAATTAAGGAAATTGAGGATAAAGAAGTTGAAGATTGACTTACGATTGAAGAAGAAGTTGCTGCTCTAGAGACTGAGGCTAGTGGGTCCCCAGCTGAAAGATAGGGTCAAACTCTGGAGCATGAAGAGACATCCCCCCATGTGGATGAGCAAGAGGATAGGCTCGAGGAACATGAACACAATCAAGATAAAGAGGAAAAGGATGTTGAAAGAGAAGATCCCTTCAAAAAATAGTTGCCCAAGTCTCCTACCAAGTGTATGATGCTCATACAGGACTTCGACGAGGAGAAAGACAATGCAGGAACTAAGAAGGAGGCCCTTATTGTCAGAGCCATTGAACTTGGGGTGGAGGGCAGCAAGGACCAATGTGAATCACCCAAGGAGGGGCCCCAAATTCCTGATAGGCTTGAGAATTAACTTAGGCAAAGGAATCCCACCCTAAAGGATCCCAAGGCAAGGCTAGAAGCCATACTGGCTAGAGCATAGATAAGCACCAATAAAGAGAAAAGACCAAAGATTAGATCAAAATTAACCATGGATGCCCCCTGATCCAGGGCAGTACAAATAGCAACACCGGTAATTGGAGAACAAGGAATAACTTATAACATATCCACTATCGACTTGGGGGTGGCCACGAGAGAACAGAAGGTCGACCACTTCCAAGAATCGGTTGCCACAGTGGTGCACCTTATCTAGCAAGATAGGGTTTCAAAGGAAGAACTCAAAGCACAGGTGGCCAATCTGACAACCTATATTCAACAATGGTCATCCCCGAATGAGCAACCCACCACATCATCGACTCCACCTCAATTGTTGTCAGAAGAGTAGATCAAAAAGTTGGAAAAGAGAAGGAACTTGGATAAGACTATGAAAAATTAATTCTGATAGGTCTTAGACATGGGAAACATGGGCATCAACTTGGTTGTTGAAACAAAAAATAATTTCTTAAAAGTGCAGAGAACTCTTGAGGGCATGAGGCAAGTCTGCGAGGAGTTCTCAAAAAATTATAGAGCTGACTACTCAAAGATAGAGGCCATACTCGCATTGCCAAGTGAGGTTTGGGAGAAATACCTTGCCCTCAAAGATGATGACCACTAGTTAGTGGATGTATGGAAACAAGATTTTGACCATTGAAAGGGAAAGTTGGAGCAGATTTTGACTCGGTACCTTCAGCTGATGACGGGGTACGAGCTGCCTATCATTGAAATTAATCTAGAGAGAATAAAGCCTCACTTCTTGAAGAGCATGGAAGATGGGATGTCGGCTGAAGTTACCATGGATTTCATGATTTTGCTGCTCGAGCCTTTGCCCAGTTGGAGCTTTTTAGAAATAATGCTGCCAAGTATGACGACGACTGAAAGAAGCTCGTTAAGAACTCCTAGGAATGGAGCTACCAAGTGCTATGCTCAGATATCATGGAGGTGGAAAAGCTTCAACCAATAATCTTGAGCTTCGTGGAGTATGTAGCTTTGAAGAAGTGTGAAGGCAACCCTATCATCGATGAAGAGTTCCTAAAAGAGTAGTTGCAGCATAGGGAAAATAGCAAAAAGATGAAATTACTATAGTACTACCACTAGATGACAAAATAGGGAAAAGATAAAAGGTGTTTTAAAAATGTAATATATTTGGGGGTAGGTTAAACCCTAGTGTGAAGTGAATCTTGGCCACTCATTTTGCTTTTTGAAAACTATAAATAGGGCTCTCCTCCTCTCATTTTAAAGAGAGTTGAGTTGTTGTAAAGGCATGCTACATAAATTGCATTATAAAATACAGTCATTTCTTGGTGTATTTTGGATTTCTCCACATGTTTCATTATTCTTCTCTCATTAGTTTAAACTTCACTTTAAGTTATTTTGCTGTCCTACGACTTTGGTAGACTTAGTATGTTGGCTTTGGTTATGAAGTTTTCTATTGTGTGTATGCTTTCATTGTCCACACTTTTGGTCATTTGTTGTTGGTAGGTGACTGTGTAAAGTTAGTCTTGACTATAATTCCATAGTTGCTCTTAAAAATTTGTCTTTGTTCACATTTACATGGTGAATGAATGATGAATATCTACAGTCCTTAGAAGATAGCATAGATTTCACGATACTGCGAGAATTTTTGTTAAGTGAAATCATATTTTAGGAAACTGACCGTAGTAGGAACTTCCATGATCATTGTTCATCGGTAGTTGTAGATCCAGGAACCTTCCTTCTTCCCTACCTCTTTTCCCCTTTTTAAGAAACAACCTGTGCTAAGGTTCATTGCACATTATAAAGCCAAATCTGATGAAACAATGGAGTCTAAGACTGCTCTCTGAACCTGCAAAAAAGTGTAGTAATTGCCTATTTGAAGAAATCCATTCATTGACCCGATTCTCCTACAACTTTAACTCACATAAGACCACCTTGTGATTCCAGAAAATCACATTAAATGATTGATATATTCCAAGCATCGTCATGACCTGGCATCTGAGAGACCTTGGGATAGTGTTCTGCAATTTGATTGTGGAAGATTGTCTTTCAAGAGAGGTGATGCACCTATGCATTACCTGTGTTGAGAAGTGCATAAAAAAATGATCAACAAAACTAGTGCTAGAAGGAGGGCGTAGGAGATAAAGTTGGATCGAATTAGGTCATTCTCCCCTAAGATATTTCATCGATTCTTGAGATCTACACCAAACAAGGGAGAATTTCGAGAATTACAACCTCCTGGCTGAGCTAAAAGAGCTAAACAAAGGGAACCATCCGTCATTGATTCACCAGACCAGCTCACTTCTCATTCACCTTCATCTTCTACATCATCATTGGTAGCACCATCTTCCATCCGTCTACTCCAAACAACCTCCCAAACTGCCACTTCATCTGGGTTGAACATTGCCTTTTAGCCAAGTACGGTCACCAACCCTGCTGTTGTCCTGTCGGTTGCCGCTGCTCATTTATAGTTACAAGCCAATCTGGCACAACCACCTCCAGCACCCTCTTCAATGGCGTGGCTAAGAAATAACCCATCTCATTTGGCCTTCAACCTCTACCATTATATGCCAAAGAATCCCGAGAATTTATACACAAAGTTCAACTCTCGAGATCCACAGAGGATAGCCGAGGAGCATATCAAGATTTTTGAGATTGCCCTGAAGACTATGTAGATCATATACGAAGATGTGGATTTTAGGGTCTTTCCCTACTCATTAGGGGAGGAGGCCTTCTACTGGTACGTCAATTTTTCAATTGGAACTATAAACACATGGGACCTTCTGAAGAATGCTTTTATGTAGAAGTTCAAGACCCCGGTTAGCCCTGCGGACTCATACTGACAGTTCATGTCGGTTCAAAGGGAGATCAATGAACTGATCAGTTCGTTCAATGACCATTTCCACAAAGCGTACACTCGGCTGTAGGCCCCGTATGTTTTCAATGATGTTGTCGTCTTACCTGTTTACTATGCAGCGTTGGATAACCTCACTTCCGCCCTGGTGAAAAGAATGAGACCGCTGCCCGCTAGGTTGGTCGATACATACGCTGAGGCCATTATTGCTAGCATGAATCTAGGGTAGAATATTTCTAGTTCACTGCATTCTCTTGGGAAAACCGTGCATCTAGAGCAAATTCAGGGGCTTACCCAAGCGTTGCAACACCAAATGCCCCTGTTGAATCCAGTACTGCAACTACCTATGGTTCTATACTTTAGGCAACCAATGAATTAGGCATATCTGGTAGCTCACTACCTACTACCCCAACAACAAAAGTCACATCCTCAACCATCCTAGGTGCCTATGTACCTTAAAGAAGTGGAATTCCCACCCACTCATCAAAATCAGCCAGTTGCACAACTTGTGTTCCTTTAGAATGCCATACCGTAACCCAACAACACTGAAAAGGATAGGATTGATGAGCTTACAGAAATGATCAAGAAGATGTCCACAAAGATGACAAACTTAAGAAACCAGAATAATCAGCTACAAGTGTCACAAAAAAACATCCAGGCTAACCTTAATCGCAACAACTGAGATCATGGAGAAAATCAGGACAATCGGGATGCTAGCATGTCGTCCGGGTAGAATTATGATAGAAATCAGAATTCGGGCCAAAACTTTGAAAGAAGGCCCTTCCAAAGGCAAAACCAGACATGAAACACAAGACCCAACAATGGCGGCGTTACCACACCCCTTGATTAGCACAACAGTAATGAGAACCCTGCAAGCGAAGTTTACTTGGCAGAGGCTGCTCTATTGGTAGGTGTCACATACACAAAATGAGTCGCCACTCTGAGCTAGATTGTTCGAAATTCCAAACTGCTGTTGTGATTTTCCAAGTTGAAGTTCAGAATGTAGTGGACAATTCGGGGTGTAGAGACATTGTCCCGTCTGACCCATACGACTCCTCAGTATTGGTGCTAAACCAGGCTCCTTTCCCAAGGGCAGAATGTGACACACCAGAACTGGAGGGTGTCGATTTGAACAACAACGATAAAGCGGAAGAGGTAAGTTCTGAAGGTCCTTTAGCTCAAATGTTTGATTCAATAGATAATGGTCCCAAAGATGACGAAGAAGAGCCTAGGGAAGATGAAGTCTAGATGTTCCACCAATGGACTATCCCGTATAACCTTAAAAATAGACAGGCCGATGGTCATGCTGGAGGACCTTTTACAACCTCCACTCCCCCGAATAATTTCAGCACCCCTCCCAATCCAAATGCAAGTAATAATCCGCGTTTTCCCCATACACCTACATGGCATCTCAACAAAAATATATAGTAAAACAACAGCCAAAGCCAAGCCACTAGCTCCTCCCAAAATGTTCCCTGTGATCAAGAAGTTGAGAAGATGGGGGAGTATATTGCTGAGGAATTCAAAAGGGTGAAACTAAGCATGTCGACATTCGAACTTCTAAAGGTGTCTGTCGTCAGGAATGCCTTTTTCAGAATGATAAATGGGACACTGTCACAAGGGTTAGCTCAAGAAACTTTGGTAAGGAGGGTATCCTTTGACGATAAGCAAAGTGAGTCAGTCATTAGGTAGATCTTCAACAATAAGGCTGACCCTCCAATAGGTCAACAAGCCAACAAGTAGCCTGATAGGGTAGCTAATTATGTACCAACCCAAGGCAAGGGCAATGAGAAAGATAAGGGACAAGTTTTCCAAGTGGACATTTTTGGGGGACTGTTTCAGGGGAAATTCGAGACTCCTCCCTTTCTAACCACCATCCGTGTGTTCGGGAAAAACCTCCACAACCGCTTGCTAGATTCAGGCACATCAGCCAATGTCATGCCCTTGAGTGTGTGCAAGGCACTTGGAATAATTCCGACTCCCTCCCGGGGAAAAGTGACACAACTTGAAAAAATGAAGATCAGTATGTGGGGGAAATTAACAGAATACCTATGTAGGTTGCTGTTGATCCTCGGATCCAATAGACCATTGACATTCAGGTGGTCGATATCCTGGATACATATGGTTTAGCCTAAGAAGTGATTTCACGAGGGTATTGAATAGATAACCCACAACTGATTACTCACACATGTGGTTTCCATGGAAAGGAATGCCGAATCAGATTTGAATTGACCGAAAACCATGAATGAGATTCATGATCATTGAGTACAACAACATGAACAAGGTGTTGTATGCTGAGATGGATTTTGAAAATTATTCTCGAGTGTCGTATCGGAATGAACAGGAATACCTAGAAGAGCAAGGAATGAGCGAGGTTTTCCTGATACTATGCAACTCGCTTGCTAGTTTGACCAATGTTTCTCAGAGCATTGAAGTGCTGGTCGAACCCGATGATGAAGAACTAGGAGAGGACAACAATCTTGGATTGCTTGATGGTTTCCAAGATTTCATGGAAAAATGTGTTCAGGACGAGCTTAGTCTGGGAACCCGAATGAACTTTTAGGAGCTCCTGCTCCCTAACTGGTGTAGGGTACATAATGCTGCTCACTCATAATTTGATTGCTACTTGTGTAAAACAACAATTGAATGCATTAAAAAATAGGCTACTCTAAAGGAGAAAGCAGGATCAACACCGCGTGAACAAACATTTTTCATCCCTATACCTCTCAAAGCAGTTACTGAAATGAAGGTCCCACCAAAGGTGAAAGTCGGATCTGTCAGTTCTACATTCAAGGATGCTCCTGGATTCTAGACGTTGCACTTTGATAGATCTAAATCCAAGCATGGAGCTGGGGTAGGTTTCGAGTTGATCAGTCCCAAAGGTAAGTCATACTTTGCTTCTCATAGGCTTCAGCTTTATTGTACCAATAACATAGTAGAGTATGAAGCCTTAGTCTTGGGCCTCTTAATGGCATTGAGAAAGGGTGTCAAAATGCTCCAAGTATATGGAGACTCAGAGTTGGTTGTAGAGTAAGTCAGGAAGTTTTATTCCTACTATGATCGAAGACTCACTAACTACTAGCACCGTGTATGGGATATGTTGGAAGGGCTGGATGCATTCAACATTCAATTGATTCCACAAGCTCAGAATCATACTACCAATGCCCTGGCATAGGAAGCAAGTACGTTACAACCATTATCCCTATTAGGCCTCAGAAGATTCATGGTGGAGCTCACCTCTGTCCCGTTAGTGCCGGATAATGTGGCTAATTTCTAGGTATTCAATGATGATAAACATATCCTTAATTTTATCACCAGTTTGCATGTGTTTTCTACACAGATAATTGATGAGGTTGAACCTCAAGAGGCGGACCTGGATATAGATGGGGTTATCAACCTAAATACCAACACCATTCCAAGGGGAATGGCTCAATTAGAGCGAATCTTTGACCTTGATCAGATCAAAGATCAAGATTAACAAGCTAAGAATGATACCATCAGCGGCCAATGTGACACTTACAACCTAGGAATGGATGGAAATGCCAAGAATGTGTTCATCAATAAGGTGTGCGACCATGAAGAATGAAAGGGGATAATTGAGGCTCTACGAAAGTATCACGACATCATCGCCTGGAGCTACGAAGATCTCAAGGCATACGATATGTCCATCATTACCCACATCATCCCACTCAGACCAGATGCAAAGCCATTTCAGCAATGGCAACGCCCTGTCAATGCTCTGTTGGAATCAATAATATACAAGGAAGTACAAAAGTTGTTTTCAGCCAGGATCATTTTTTTAGTTAGACACTCCACATGGGTGGAAAATCTAGTTCCTATCAGGAAGAAAAATGGGGAAATCAGATTGTACATCAACTTTCATAATCTGAATCGAGCCTCAGAGAAGGATAACTATCCTATACCCTCATTGGATGAGATGTTATAGCTAGTAAATGGCTCCCAGATGATGTCCTTCTTGGATGGGTACTCGGGGTATAATTAGATTATGGTGTAGTACGAAGATCAACACAAGATGACATTCACCACCAAATGGGGAACTTTTGCTTATAGAAGAATGTTGTTTGGACTAATCAACGTTGGCACCACTTTCCAATGCACCATGGATATCGCATTCAGGGACCTGATCGACAAGTGCATAATCATCTACATGGATGATTTGACAGTGTTCTCAACGCAGCGGGGTAATCACGTCACTGACCTATGCAAGGTCTTTGAACAGTGCCACGAATTTGGGGTTTCCCTTAATCCAAAGAAGTGCATCTTTTGGGTCACTAAGGGGAAGCTCCTTGGACATGTCCTATTAGAATGGGGAATTTATATTAACCCTGAACGTATCCAGTCGATCATGAAAATCCAGCTGCCAGGCAGCAAAAAGGAATTAAAATATTTTTTCGGAAAGATCAACTTTGTCCGCAAGTTCATTACAGGCTTTGTGAAAATCGTCAAACCACTCAATGCTATGCTAAAACATGACGCTAAGGTCGAGTGGACCCCAGAAGAAAAGTAATATTTTTGGGAAATCAAGAAGGCAATCATTGATGCCCCTATGCTGGTCAGCCCTGATTACCTAAATCCCTTCTACATATACTCCTTTGCTTTGGATCATTCCTGTGCCAGCATCTTGACACAAAAGGATGACGAGGGGAGAGAACATCCGATCGCATTCATGAGCGCCCCCCTGAAGGATGCTGAACTATGCTATCATAATGTTGAAAAATAGGCCTATGCCCTTGTTAAGGGAGTCAAGAAGTTCAAGCATTATATCTTGTGCAACAAGGTGTTTGCTATAGTTCCCGACCCCATAGTGAAAATGTTGCTTATGTAGAACAAGTTAGGAGAGTGAAGGGAAAAGTGGATTGCATTGCTACAGGAGTATGATATGGAAATCCAGCCGATGAAGCTGGTGAGAGGGCAGGTGCTTGCCAAGACAATGCCAGAGGTGGTTATTGATGTTGGACCTGATCTCACAATGTAGCGGTACCAGTTGGAGGATGTCTCTCTAGGGGAATGGTACGATGACATAGTATATTACCTGCTAAATCATAAATGTCCACCTCATCTATAGGGAATCCAGAGGCGACCCCTTCGATTCAAAAGCAATAGCTATATAATGTAGGGCGCCGTATTGTACAAGAGGAATCATGAAGGCATCTATTTGAGATGCCTTGGTAGGGAAGAAGTTGATCGTGTTCTCAAAGAATTCCATGATAAGTTCGGGACTGGTCAAGGTTCCGATTTATCAACTGCACATCAGATATTAAGAGTTGGGTATTACTAGCCCACCATTTTCAAGGATACTCATGGCCATGTCTGAACCTGCCGTGTGTGCCAGATTGCTATTACCAGAGAAAGGAACACTACTGTCCCATTGCAACCTGTTCTGCAGGTAAGTCCTTTCACGCAATGGGGTCTTGACTTCATTGGTCCGGTAAGCCCTCCATCATCTGCTATACATACGTACATTATGACCGCTTCTGATTATTTTACTAGATGGACAGAGGTAATAACTTGTAGGCAATGTACAACTGAAGTGGTAACTAATTTTCTGGAAAGTTTTATTTTAAATCGCTTTGGTTGTCCTTATGCTCTAGTATGTGATAACGGCCCTATGTTTGCTTCATTAAAATTCATGAGTTGGGCCTTTGACTATGGGATCACCCTTAAATTTTCATCTAATTATTACCCTCAAGGCAATGGCCTTGCTGAGTCAACCAACAAAAACTTCATCACTATGATCAAGAAGCTACTAGATAGGAATCCCAAGGATTGGCATACCCAACTTTGTTTCACCCTTTGGACGGATCGCACCCATCACAAGGTTTCCCTCGAAGATTCCCCGTATCATATTGTCTATGGCTTGGAGCCAATCTTCCCCATACACTTGAAAATCCCTACCCTCTAGTTCATCGATGATTTTTATGAAGGAGGAGACCATAGAGAAGCTCGCATGGCCGAGATGCTGCACCTTGAAGATGTACAAGATCGTGCCATAGAAATTTCTGCCAAGCATCAGGGCATAGTCAAAAGATGGTTCGACCACTGAGCCAAAATTAAGGCCTTCCAAATTTCCAATATAGTCCTTTACTGGGACAGGGCCCACAAAAAGAAAGGGGGACACAACAAATTCGACAAGCTCTTGCTTCACCCCTTTCAGATTGCTGAGATCCTTGGAGATAATGCTTTTTGTTTAAAGACTTTGACTGGTGAAGATGTCCCATTGCCTGTCAACAGGAAACACCTTAAGCATTACTTCTAGGCCTAAGCTCTTCCAAATCTGTTTGTGTAAATACCTGTACATAGGTTAGGATAGTTAACCTGCTTTGTCCTTTGGTTTTGCTCGTTGTCCCAGCTATTTCGTCTTGACCTTGGAAGAGTCTTCCAGTTCTGATGTGGTACCTGTGCTTGGCTTGATAAACAGTTTGCCCTGTTGCCTGCTCTTGTGCTATTCTCTAGATAAACCTTCATTCCCTATTGCTAACCTCTGAAAGCCCCTAAGCATTGGTTTTCAACTTTTGAACTCTGAACTAACCTAGGATGGCTATCCGCTTGGATTCCTTACGTTTATCATGGAACACACATAAACATATTTTAAAATTTCCAAAGAATGTTATGGTGATTACTGAGAAGAAGGGATAAATGAAAAATTTAAAGTCTGCTCTAGTCACCATTGCGAGTCCCAAGCCCATGGTGAGCTTCATTGCTCACATAGTTGAGCATGAAAGAAAAAGAGGAAAATATTGCAAAGAAATATCAAATAAAAGGAATGAACAAAGTGAAAATAACAACCGTATGGGTGTGCGAATATCTCTACCGGGGCTATGGATGCCTGGTTAGTAGTAGAGCTATGTTCGTGGGGTCAAAATGACAACTTCCTCTGGGCTATGGACGCTTGATTGGTAGCGGAGCAATGTCTAGGTTACTTTTGGGGTTAGATAAACTACGTACCTTATCTCTCTCGATCAGTGGTTGCTCATGCTATCTCCAAGGAAAGTAAATGAACTCACCACACACACACCTCCATGATGATGTCACAGCATGATTCAACCTTGCCTTCCTTAACTTGTTCTTAGTTCAGCTTTGAAAATCAACTTTGGTGTGCGAAAGCAGAGATCATGGGTTCAGAATGAAGATTTATCTTTAGAACACTGGGAGCGTTCTCCCAGCAGAGTCACCATTTGTTGTGCCTATTGCACACACGCCCCATTCAAAACGGGGACCCTCTCTTCCCTCTTTTTCTTGTCAGGTCCTTTTTGCTTTGCCTTTTTTTGTGTGCCCATTTTTGTGTCCTACAAGGTCAACATATTCTCAAAAGTCACATTTTAAGTTGACCAAACTTGGCCCCCCCTTGAAAATGTTAAGATCTTAAGCCTTTTCGGGTTTCCCTTATCTGTCAGCCTCTCTGATGTTCGTGGCCCCTCTCCAGCTCGGACCCTTGGGTTTCCCCCTTTGGGTTTCCATTCCAGCTTTGCCATTGCTGACGGCCAGCATCTGACGTCTTTTTGGCTTTCCAGGCCCGACCTTCCGGGATTCCCTTCTCGGGTTTCCTCTTGGACTTTGCCATTCCAAATGGCTACTAGCTTCCATCTCCACAGACCTCAGCCTCCGGGTTCTTGCCTACTATTCGAATTAACACTAAGCAGATTCTAAACCATCTGTGGGTCAATGTCTTTCCGGCCACCGGGCTCCAGAGCACCTGCCACTGCTCTAAAAATTTGAATTCACCAACTCCATCTACCACCGTACGAGAATTTAATTACGACATTAATTACATGCAGGGCTATATAAACATGTTTTCGCCTGTCATTTTCACATGATAGTGAAATTTCGAAAGCTCGGCGACACCCCAGCATCTTCCACCTCCGTGCCTGAATCTGGCTTTGTTGTTCTGTGTGAAATTTGACATTGAGCTTCTTCAAGAATTGAGGGTAGGTTTGTCACCATGCTTGCTTTTCATTTTTTAAGGAATTTAAATGTCAAAATCAAGTAAGGAATAATGTAAATTCAAAAACTTGGTATGGTAGTAACATGACCCGAAAACCCATGTTTTAAAATTTGCAAAGTCAATCGTCTGAAAGACCAAATCGAAATCTGAGACTTGACCTTTCCATCTTTGTTCTTTGGAACAGGTGACCGCCTTCCTCGGGCCCGGACTTGTTCGCGACCGTTCCTAAAATTTGGACTTCCCTCTTGGGTTTTTGCTGTGCCTTCGCCGTTCCAAAACGGCCTTCCTTGAATATCCTTCTGGACCTCGAACCTTGGGCATGTGGTGTCCATCTCAAAACTTACTGAAAAATCAAATGGCCAACCTCACCTCAGACTTCGAAGTTTGGATTTCTGCCTTCGGATTTCCATGTCCGTTTCACCATTTTCGACAGCGGACTCCATTCGTCTTCCTGAAACCCAGATCCTGACTCTGCAAATTCCATCGCAAACCTATAGAAAAGCTAAACGTCCAAAGTGTCACTGGACCCCGACCTCCAGAATTCCTTGTTCGAGATTTCGTGTCGCTTTCTCCATCTCGAACGGCTGTCCTGGGACATCTTTTCGACTCTCAAACCCCGATGCCCCTTTTTGCCAAGCATAAAATCTAAATGAAGATCATAACGTCCAAACAACGTGTGGACCCGAGACACCCTGTGAACCACAGACTTTGGAATTTCGTCTCTGGGATTCCGTTCCTGTTTCATCATTCCAAACGGTCAAACCTGACCGTCTTTCCGACCTTCGGGCCCCGGCCTTTCCTAACTGATAAATCTGTCTTCGGGGATTACCCTCCGGACTTCTATCCCCAGATTGCTACCTGCATTTCAGCATTTTGCAAGGCTATCCCATGACAGCTTCCCGATAATGGTAACCCGAACTCCGAAACCTGGCACCCGAAGTGTTGTCTTCCTTGCGTCGTTCCAAACGACCTTCCTGCAGTTGAAGCCCGAACGCCTAAATGAGAGCTCAGATGATCTCCAAATTGAAATCAAACTTTGACCCACTTCCTAAAATTTGGTCTTCTTTCATGCCAGCCCTTCATTGATCAAATCCATGACCGAAAAATTCATTGAGAGTTCCATGCCTCATTTGCCCTTCCAAACGATATTCTGCCAAGGGATTTCCGGCCCCGGGAACCTGGATTGCCTGTTTTGCTTCCTTATGATGTTTTATCAGGTGTTAGATGTTCATCAAATGTGAATAATGATCCGGAGTTAACCTTGGTGTGCATGGAGTTGTCTGAGGCCACTTTCCATGTTTAATGTTACTGATTCATGTCTCTTTTTGTAGGATTTATGGAATCCGGTGCAGAAACCTCCGGTGGTACCAAGGAAAAGGGAATTGCCAAAACACCTCGAGGTAAGGAGGACAAGGATCACATGAAGTTCAAATTCCATGGGGTGCCATTGCACTCTAGAATCACCACTCTTTGGAGAGACGTCACATATACCAATATTGGGCATGTCGATATTGATGAATTCATATGGAGGGTCAGGGTGAACCCTAAAATGGATAATGCAAAAATAATCAGGAGCAAGAGACTTGCTAAGGCTGCAGGCTTCCCACTAGCTTTGGTGGCCCCCGAGTAGGTAATGGCATGCCAAGAAGCATATCAACCCCAAACTAGAACCATAGTGGACATAGATGGAAACATTCTTCCAGACATGTCCCCTCTTGGGATAGCTACAACTTTCCACATCCCCACCTTTGAGAGCATGGAGACACCAAATATAGAAGAATGCAAGGCGTTATGGGAATAAGATCCTATGAGGTGCAAAAATTTGATCAATCAATACTAGTTGAAGGATAAGCGGGCCAGTGTTGGCAAGGTCCCATAGGAGCTCTTCCGCAATGATTTCTTCTAGGATTACCACGACCTCGTCACCTTGCTAAGCAGAGTAATGGGTCTTCTTGCTGCGGCCTTCTTCCAGGAATAAAATTTTTACTTTATGGAGAAAATTCTCCATAGTGATGCTGCCTTTGATTCGTGAGAGATAATCAGCAATTGCTTCCATGAGCAATTTATCAAAGTGAAGAAGACCTCTCAGTTCTACATGACATTCTACCTGGTTTATTCACTTGCCAATCGACAGAATTATCATCGACTCAACGTGATGCCCAATGTGGCGCTAGGGAGGGAGCTCAAGCCTTATGACAGATACCCTCAGTTGCAATACATAAACTTCAAGAGGGATTACTGTAGGGTGAATGACACCTTCATTGCCTATATCATCCAACTGCTTGCAGTGGATTTTCAGAGAATATTATCCCATAGTTCTAGAGCGCTCCTCAAAAAATACACCTTCTTATACATACAATTCCCTAAGTTCACATGCATTCGTACCCAAGGATTCATGAAAAGGCCGAACAAGCTACCCCGGTACCCCAATGACTGGATAATACTATTAGAGTTGACCTAGCAGCTACACCACATTCATAATATCCTGAGTACCAAACATCTGGCAGGGACGCCTTACCCTATTGGCTTCGGCTAGGGGATGTAGAAAATCCATACCTCCCAATGTGTAGGGAATTTAGAAAAGGAGCTGGCTGAGTACCACTTCTGATAGTATACAACTTGGTTGCGAATGGACCCATATGGTAATATCAGAAAGGCACTAGGACCTGAATATGCCCACCTCCACAATGTTAAGGATTTTGGGGCAAACTGCAAGGATGATCTTGAGGTGTGGTTGCAACACTACATGTGCATGACTGCCCTCTACTTGCGAAGAGTGAACTTGTGCCTGGTTCTGGACCAACTTGAAGAAGATGAGAGAACGGTGATTGACCCAGGATATAGTGTCATCGCCAACCTGCCACTACCTATGATTGATTGGAATGATCAAGAGGTTGATAACCTTGACATACTCACCAAGCCTATGGAAATTTGAACAAAGGCATGGATCAACTAGTAGGTGGAATGACTGAAGCAATAGGGAGTCGCCTTAACATTCAAGGGATTCGAAAGTGAGCCAAGCGACTCTGATGGTGGGGTGACTATTGTGACAATTGGGGAAACCTCCAAATCCCCACTATCTATCAAAACCAAAAAGAGAAAGGAAGCTAGTAAGGAAGGACCTAACCCAAAGGTTTACGCTCGAAAGGCTTTGGAGGGCAAACCTTCCAAGAAGCAAAAGAAAACAACCGGGGTTGTTGAGATGTCGGTCATATCTGAAGATCCACTCCTTGAGGGTAGAGAGGAAGAGTCTGACTCGCCAAGGTCTCCATCTGCTGCAATTGCTACTGCTATTACAACTATACCGCATAATTCGATTGCAGTTTCCGCTTCCTCCCCTCCTACGCTGGACATCTCTGTCCACCTTGCCTCAACTTCTCCAATCATGCAGGTCATATCATTGGATTCATCCTCCACAACCTCGCCAGTCTCTTCTTCTTCTATGTATCCTTCCCTTCCGTCCACTTCTACTGCTACAATGCCTGTCCTCAGTCTCCTAGAATCCTTCATAAAATACATGTAGAACATGCCATTCGAGCTTTCAGGGATGCTTACTAGTCCAATAGTGCAAGTTGCCATAGCCCAGGCTATGGCTAACACTCCAACTCTCCCTCCCCCAACCGAACCACCAAGAATGGAGGCGACAATGCAGATATCTAACGAGCTTGAGTGACAACAGTTAGAGGCTGCCAAGGGGCCTGAGGATGAAGAATTTGAATATCATGAGCATCGATGTTCGAGCATTGAGAGATGGATGAGGTGGCATATGAATCCTCTAGCAAAAGTAGCGAGTGGATGGATAGTGAATTAATCTGGGAAACACATGATCCAGAGCTTGACACCGAATGGAGCAAGCAACTTAAGGAAATTGAGGATAAAGAAGCTGAAGATCGACTTATGGTTGAAGAAGAAGTTGTTGCTCCAGAGACTGAGGCCAGTGGGTCTCCAGCTGAAAGACAGGGTCGAACTCCGGAGCATGAGAGACATCCCCCCATGTGGATGAGCAAGAGGATAGGCCAGAGGAACATGAACATGATCAAGATAAAGAGGAGAAGGATGCTAAAAGAGAAGATCCCTCTGACAAACATATGCCCAAGTCTCCTGCCAAGTGTATGATGCTCATACAGGACTCCGACGAGGAGAAAGAGGATGCAGGAACTAAGAAGGAGGCCCTTGTCATCAAAGCCATTGAACTTGGGGTAGAGGGAAGCAAGTACCAATGTGAATCACCCAAGGAGGGGCCCCAAATGCCCGATTGGCTTGAGAATTAGCTTAGGCAAAGGGATCCCACCCTAAAGGATCACAAGGCAAGGCTAGAAGCCATACTGGCCAGAGCACAAATAAGCACCAAGAAAGAGAAAAGGCTAAAGATTAGATAAAAAGTAACCATGGATGCCTCTGGATCCAAGGCAGTACAATTAGCAGCACCGATAATTGGAGAACAAGGAATAACTTATAACATCTCCACTATCGACTTGGGGGTGGCCACGAGAGAGAAAAAGTTTGACCACCTCTAGGAATCGGTCGCCACAGTGATGCACCTTATCCAGGAGGATAAGGTTTCAAAGGAAGAACTCAAAGCACAAGTGGCCGATCTGACAGCCTATATTCAACAATGGTCATCCCCGGATGAGCAACCCACCACATCGTTGGCCCCGCCTCAATTGTTGTCACAAGAGCACATCAAAAAGTTGGAAAAGAGAAGGAACTTGGATAAGACTATGAAAAATTGGTTCCGGTAGGTCTTAGACATGGGAAACATAGGCATCAACTTGGCTTTCCAAACAAAAAATAAGTTCTTAGAAGTGTAGAGAACTCTTGAGGGCATAAGGAAAGTCTGTGAGGAGTTCCTGAAAAAGTACAGAGCTGCCTACCCAAAGATAGAGGCCATACTCGCATTGCCAAGTGAGGTTTGGGAGAAAGACCTTGCCCTCAAAGATGATGACCACTGGTTAGTGGATGTATGGAAACAAGATTTTGACCATCGAAAGGGAAAGATTGAAAAAGATTATGGAATGAGTAATTCCAGATATCGAATGGGCCAGGGAGGCCAGAGGAGATTGCGCTCGATACCTCCAGCTGATGACAGGGTATGAGCTGCCTACCATTGAAATTAATCTAGAGAGCATAAAGCCTTAATTCTTGAAGAGCATGGAAGATGGGATGTCGACTAAAGTTACCATGGATTTCATGAGTTTGCTGCTCGAGCCTTCGCCCAGTCCGAACTTTTCAGAAATAATGCTACCAAGTATGATGACGACTGGAAGAAGCTCGTTAACAACTCCTAGGAATGGAGCTACTAGGTGTTATGATCAGATATCATGGAGGTGGACAAGCTTCAACCAATGATCTTGAGCTTCGTGGAGTATGCAGCTTTGAAGAAGCACGAAGGAAACCTCGTGATCAATGAAGAGTTCCTAAAAGAGTAGCTGCAACACAGGGCAAATAGCAAAAAGATGAAATTGCTACAATGCTGCCACTAGATGACAAAATAGGGAAAAGATAAAAAGTGTTTTAAAAATGTAATATATTTAGGGGTAGGTGAAACCCTAGTGTAAAGTGAATCTTTTCCACACAATAGAATCGAATCTTGGCCACTCATTTTTCTTTTTGAAAACTATAAATAGGACTCTCCTCCTCTCATTTTAAAGAGAGTTGAGTTGTTGTAAAGGCATGCTGCAGAAATTACAATAGAAAATACAGTCATTTCTTGGTGTATTTTGGATTTCTCCACATGTTTCATGATTCTTCTCCAATTAGTTTAAACTTCACTTTAAGTTATTTTGTTGTCCTGTGACTTTGGTAGACTTAGTATGTTGTCTTTGGTTATAAATTTTTCTGTTGTGTGTATGGTTTCCTTGTCCACACTTTTGGTCATTTGTTGTTGGTAGGTGACTGTGTAAAGTTAGTCTGGATTGTAATTCCATAGTTGCTCTTTAAACTTTGTCTTTGTTCACATTTACATGGTGAATGAATGATGAATATCTGCAGTCCTTAGAAGATAGCATAGATTTCACGATACTGCAAGAATTTTGGTTAAGTGAAATCATATTTTAGGAAACTATCTGCAGCAAGAACCTCCATGATCACCGTTCATCAGTAGTTGTAGATCCAGGAACCTTCCTTCTTCCCTGCCTCTTTTCCATTTTTTAAGAAACAACCTGTGCTAAGGTTCATTGCACATTGTAAAGCCAAATCTGATGAAACAATGGAGTCTCAGACTGATGTCTGAGCCTGTAGCAAAGTGTAGTAATTTTCTATTTGAAGAACTCCATTCATTGACCCGATTCTCCTACAACTTTAAATCACGTAAGACCGCCTTGTGATTCTAGAAAATCACATTAAACGACTGATATATTCCAAGCATCGTCATGAATTGACATCCGAGAGACCTTGGGATAGTGTTCTGCAATTTGATTGTGGAAGATTATCTTTCAAGAGAGGTGATGCACCTATGCATTACCTGTGTTGAGAAGTTCATAAAAACACCATCAACATGTACCAATTACATTTTTTCTTGGGGGCCTAGGAACCAACTCCCACGTTTTATTCTTATCAATCTAATTTAACTCTTCCTTCATGACCTTTACCCAACTCACATACTAGCTTCAAAGAAGCTTTTTGGCTCAACCTGTGACAAGAGAGAAATATTTACTTGTTCTTTATTCTTTGCAAGTCTTGTCCTAGTCAACACTCCTTCATTTTGTCAACAATTATTTGATATGATGGATGATCCTTTTGCACATACTTTGTAGGTGCTCATGCATTCTTGGGTTCACATCCTTCTTCCTCACTTTCTTTATTGACAACAAATTCTTCTTCATCTTTTGATTCAATCTCAAAGTTGTTCTTATTGGGCTTAACCTGATTTATATCCTCATCAACTTTGACATTGATACTTTCCACACTCTTGTGCAGACTTTTGTTGTAGCATTTTTAAGCCTTGCTTTGAGTGAAATATCCCAAAAATATACCTTCATCACACCTCAAATCAAAAGTCCCCAAATTCCCATCTTCTCTTTTTAAGTAACATTTGCTACCAAAAACTTTAAAGTACTTGACAGACCTAGGTCTACCATACAATAGTTCATATGGAGTTTTGCCACTATTTTCTCTTAAAAGAGGTTTGTTTTGAATGTATATTGCAGTATGAACTACTTCCTTCCAGAAATTATCTGACAATTTGGCCTCACTCAACATTGCTCTAACCATGTCTTCAACTATTTTGTTTCTTCTCTCTACAAATCCATTTTTTTGTGGAGTTCTTGGTGTAGAATATTGCCTCTTAATTCCATGGTCTTCACAATACCTATTGAATTCACTTGATGTGAATTATCCTCCTCTATCTGATCTTAAGCACTTGATTCTTCTATCAGTTTCCTTCTCAACTAGCTTCTTGAATATCTTAAACTTTTTGATGCATCAACCTTCTCTTTTAGAAATGTTACCCATGCCATTCTAGTATAATCATCAATTAGTAGCATGAAATGCCTTTCACCTTGCATCCCTCTTGTCCTCATGGGACCACACATATCAGTATGAATGATTTACAAGGATTTTGTGGTTGAATAGTCCTTACTTTGAAACTTGACCATTGTTTTCTTTCCTTCCTAGCACTATTTGTAGGTAGTGTTTGTAGGATTGGTTATTTTTGGAAAATTTCTTACAAGCCCTCTTGAGCTTATTTTGACCAGGTTGTGAAAATTAACAAGTCCCAATCTTCTATGCCACAACCAACTTTCATCTACATGAATTAGTAGACCAGTGTTGCCCTTTAGTTCACAAAGTTTGTGTAGTTCTTTGTGTAGAATATTGCCTCTTAATTCCATGGTCTTCATAGTACCTGTAGACACGGAAAATATACATTTTCGGTTTAACACACTTGATCCTGATTACTAACATCATTTCTTTCTGAATCATACATTTTGTCTCTTAATCATTATTCATCTGATTAAGTCTATCGCCCCCTTTGATTAAATTAATCAATTTAATTTAATTAACCTTACATTTCTGTTTAATTAAATAAATCATTTTATTTGATTAAATTCTCTAAAGTCCTCTTATTAGATTAAATAAATTAAACCTTATTTGATTTAGTCTAATACTTCCCTCCTTAGTTAAATAAATCAAATCATTCATTTAATAAATCATTTCCTCTCAATTTGATTTAAATCAATTCATAAATTTAAGTCTAAATTGTCACATCTCCTTATTCCTCATTAAATTAATCAAATCCTTGATTAAGTTAATCCCTTTCATTAAAATCCTCTAGAGAATGCAAGTTGCACAATAAATCAAATACTTTGATTTATTAATTCTTCTATTTTCCCTCACAAAGCATCAAAAGGGAATATTCCTTCATTTGAATTTAAAAAGGTCAAGTGGACTTGGTCCTTCCAACAAGGAATTCAATGCCTCTTACATGTCCTTGTGCATTGAGCCAAGTGACATTAACTTCATTTCTCTTTCCCTCTCACATGTCACATTCAAATTTCAAATTTGAATCCAAAGGCATTTATCATGCACATTGACCAAAATGTGCTCATTCCTCCTCCAACCACATGTGGACAAGTGGCACAATGACATTGGACTATCTTTTGTCCCACATTGCTTGCTTCCACTATCTCTTCTAAGATTTGAATCTGTAAATTGGAGACTGTTCTCCTCAATCATCATCTACAATTTGAGTAAAATTACTATACTCAACTTCTTTCTCAAGCATATCTAGTTTCATCCATTTCTTCACATTCTTGGCTAGGTTATGCAGATTTTTATCATGAAGCTTGATTGAATCTTCATCAAGGTGGATCACTCATCAAATCACCAACATTTGCAACTAAGGAGTTGGGAAAGGGCTAATTGCAACATCTCATTGGCACCAACTCCCCCATGGGATCAAGAGTTTGCTTTGTTTAAATTAGGATTTCATTTATCTTTCATGTTCTTCATATTTTCCTATTTTGAGCATTGTAAATGGATTTCATGGGGAATCCTTGTCTTAACTTGCATATTTAATCTAATTATGTATTTGTTTTTCATGTTTATGCAGGTATAAAAGATTGGGGTTCACATTTTGGCGCTAGAAGGAGGGAATTCAAACTTTTAAATCATATTTTTTCCAAAAATTCCGTGCTTTTCTATTTTTTTTTGCAGACACAGGTCAAACAGAGCCGCACGGTGCTATATTGAACCGCTAAAAACTCAAACAGAGCCGCTCCCAGCTCAAACAGAGCCACTTTTGCAAACATAGCCACACGACGCTATATTGAGCCGCTAAAAACTCAAACAAAGCCGCTCCCAGGTCAAACAGAGCCGCTTCTGCTCCAAATAGAGCCACTTTTGCAAACAGTGCCGCTTTTGATTTCCTATTTTTTTACTCGAACTTAAAATGGCCGTATCTTGGTCATTTTTTAGTCTTTTTCAAAGCTTTTTTTTTTAAAATGAGGTAGAATTTCATAAGCTATCTAATGGTGTAGGTGTTTCTTAACTTTTATTCAGTTAAAATTTTCAATATTTCACCTAATGTCAAAACACCATGAAACTTGGTCTAAATTTTAGGGTTTATATGCTTAATCTTTTATCTAACCCCTATATCTTCTTGTTTCTTCTCATCTAATATTTTGAGCACTTTTGCAAGTTAGGAAATCAAAAAAAGGGAGGAGAAAACAAAAACAAAGCTTCTTATGACATCTTTTTCTTTGTTGTATCAAGCGTCTTTAGACACTCTTGGAAGCAATTATAATTCCAAGTTTAAGGATTTGATTGCCTTTATGCTCTTAGAACACTAGATTTATTTTGGGTTTAAAAAGAACAAGAAAATTTCCTTTTTTTAAACAAAGTAGGAGATTCATTATGCTCATGCTCATTTTGTACAAAGTGTTTTTAAACACTAAAGTGTTTTTCAACACTCTTTAAAGAATTTTATAAGTTCATTGATCTTAGGACACTAAATTTATTTTGGGTTCTAAAATAAACAAATGAAATTTTCTTTTCAAAAGTTGCCAAGGGGCTAAAAGGAACCTTAGACAAATACACTAGATTTTGTTTAAAGTTTAACAATTGAACAAGGCAAACTCACACTTCATTTGGTGCTTAAAAAGAAGTCATTATTGCTTTAAAGGTTAGAATGAACCAATATTTTCTATGTTTTGCAATCTTTTTTACAAGTTAATATTATCTAAACTGTGTATGCGCTTCTCTCGCTCTTCATTGCGATCTTGAGAATCAAAAACATTTTGGTAATATTAGGTTGTTAAAAAGATTGCCTCCACATTTCAATTTGGGCATTTAAAAATTGAACAAAACATGCGAGTATGAGCACAACATATTGTGGAGGTTTTCCCCTTTGTTTTTCAATGAAGGTTGTGTGAACGATGGGATATGTTAGCTTGTTTTTGTTTATTTTAGAGGGTCTGCCTTGTGGGAAAAAGTAATCACCCAAGGGAACGACCCAATCAGGAACACGCTAAAGCCAAGCGACTTCCAACCGGTATATAAGTGTGGATATTGGAACAAAGGCCAATATCACAAGGATTATTCTGACGAGATGGACACCAATGGACTCTCGCCGATGTTGGATAATCCCCCACGAACGGAATGCCTGAATTAGAACCCTTTGTTTAGAAAAAGGCCAAAACCTTGTCTATCTTGTTGGTGCAAAAGGTCATGTCCTTTGAAGCCGCTCCACGTAACATGCAGTCTTGTTGTGGAAATGGAAATTATGCCATGGGAGATTCATGGGTACTAATGCTTCGCTGACCCAAATAAGTGAGTGTCATGGAGGGGAGCCAGTGTGGTCAAGCATTTAGCCATTCGCACAAGATATGCGCAGCTGGATTTATCCAAGTGGGAACCCAACAAGGTATTGCCTCATCAACCTAGGAGTGTAAAAGTGCTTGGAAAGAACACATTGCTTGATCTTGAAAACATTTGAAAAATGAACATTCACAAAGACCTTCAAATTTCAAACCCCTTGTCAGAAACAAATAATCTTCACGAATTTAGACACTCTTGCTTTCCCTAGGAATCATATTCCTAGAGGTTTCTAAGTGCACAAATTCTACCGTCATTTGTTTTCAACAAGGTTAAACATAAGGAACTCTTGCCCTATTTTCCTCGATTTCCACACAATGGACCTTGTGGGATGAGAAAGAAAGTAGGACACTAGATATATAGTTTGAAACTTAAGCAATCAAGTGTCTTTGATAAAAAGAAATTCATTGAACCAAGATAAAAGACAATTGAACCACACATGTGCTTGGTCCCTTTTGAGTCATTTGGTTTCCATGCAAACTTTGATCTTTTGGTTTGAACTACCTTTAGGGAAAAACATGTTCTTCATCACCTTGTTCTTGTAAGTAAGTCCTCATAGGGTCATCTAGGATCAAAATCATCACTTCACCCATCTCTCAAACATCAATCAAATTCCATCTCACCAACAACTTTTGGAACTTTGCAACATCTTATGCTAGACTTTTGAAAAATCAGCATCATTGCATTTGACTTAACACACCTAGTCAAATTCACTTTGATTTGGCTTAATACACTTAGCCAATTCATCATCTTGTGTACACATTTTCTCTAGGATAACACAACTTCCTAGAGTGTTACAAGTGCATTATCATCTTGTTTGACTTAACGCACTTAGTCAAACTATCATCAATCAAAATCAAATCGAATCAAATCCTAAAGTCTAGCATTGATCCAAAGTTCCTAGAAGTTCAAACACCCTTATCACTCACCCTTTCATCTTTCATATTATCATTGGTCCTAATCACCTTAGAGGTTCACTCTCGGAACAAGGTCAAAACACAAGAGGAGCATGGAATATAAATTTGATCCATCCATCATGAGCAATCCAAATCAACTGAACTATCCAAGTCTTGCAATGCCATTTGATTATCGAAACTCACATTTATACATGGCATCATTATCTCCTCCAAACTCCAATGATACGAATGTGAGTATGCCCAATCCAAATTTTGGAACACCTTTCCCAATGGTAGATTTCAATGTAAGTCCAAATTTGCAAATCTATCAACCAAATGCTCAATGCATGAGTTTTCCAAACAAAATTATCCCACCAAATCCATACATGCCAAGTACAACTTTACCAAACATGACCATTTAAAATCCACACTTGGTAAACTCTGGGGTCGACATGTTTGCAAATCCCATCAATATCGTTCAAAATCCAAGCAATATGTTGACAACTCTAGATGTTCATCCTAGTCAAGGTAACACCATGCAAAATCGAAGTTACCTAAATCAAGGAAATATGATTCTAGACCACAAGAATGTTCAAAGTCAACCTCTAATGCCAAATCAAAACATCACACCAAATCATCCCATTTTTCCATCGATATCGCAACAACAGATGGCAACCATCCAAGCAACCCCAACAATCAACACCATTCCCATTCCACCACCATCGCCACCATCGCCAAAGCACAACACGACCAATTCATTCTACATCATGTTGCAAGCCGCACAACAAGCTGCCCGCCAAAAGGCACTCCAAGCCCAACAAGCCGCACAAGTTGCGCAAGCGGCTCAAGTAGTCCAACAAGCATAGGTTCAAGCTCAAGCCAAATACAAAGCTCAATAAGCGCAAGCGCAAGCACAATTCTGAGCACTATTGTAAGCAGTCCATCAACAAGTAGCACAAAAACAAGACCAACAACAAGCTTTGTTGGCACAACAGCAGCACGCTCAACAACAAGCTTTATTGTCACAACAACAACACGACCAACAACAAGCATTGTTGGCTCAGCAGAAAACATAGGCCTTACTCCCACAACAAAGCTTACAATTGATTCCTACCACAATCATTCAAAATGATGATCAAGATCCTTTGACCAATGATAATGTTGAAAATGTCTCTACATCAGCTAATGAGTTAAAGGACATATCTCAAGATTTTTCCCCAAAGCATGATGAACATCTTTCACCAAGGTCTAGCAATGATCCTTTCCAAAACATATGGCCATCCTTGGACCTCATGACATTTGAGAATCTTCCTATGCCTAATGAAGATATCCAAGAAAGCAATCCATTCTTTGAAATTGACCCATGTCAAGAACTTGATCCAAAGCATGTCGAAAGCAATTCTGAAATCATTCAAGATCAAGAATTCGCATCTCCAAGCTACTACAATGATATAATGGACACTCTCCTATCCATACAAGATGACCACATCCACATAGGACATACTCCTCCATCTACCCATAAGATGCTTTCTTTGGAGGGACATGTAGATGATCTTCATTCAAAACAAGAGTCTCATACTCTTGATATCATTACCAAGGAACAAGAGTCTCCTACTCTTAACATTTGTACACATGATCAAGATATAGAGAAATCCAAAGACATATCAGAAACAAATCATGAAGAAGGATTCTATAGAAGTTGTGAATCAGAAACATCATGTGAAAGCATACCAAGAATAAATCACGAGGAAAACTTTTGCAAGGACATTGAAGCATCAACACCTCTTGAAGAAGCACTACAATCTGATATCTCACAAGACCAAGCTAAAGATATCAATCAAGAATTCATCCCACATATGGAGGATCCTATAACTTATAAACTTGGATCGCTCACCTTTGTAAGGGAAAATCATCTTATCAATAAAAGAGCTATGACCTTTGAAGTTCCACCACAGAGTAGAGAAGGAGTAGCACCTTGTTTCCAAGGTAAATCATATCCTATGGCAAATAAATTTTTTCAGCAGATGAATTATCAAGGCAGAGGATTAGGCCTACATGAACAGGGTATCTTGGAACCAATGCAAATTTTTGGAAATCCTAAGCGTCAAGGCCTTGGTTATTCAACAATCAAGAGATCTCAACATATCAGTAATACTTCCACAAAATTGGGGGTAACTTCATCTCAAGCAAACATCAACATAGGGAGCACAAAGAATCCTTATGATGAAACCAATGTAAATACTACAACCCACCACGTCAGGAATCTTCATCCACCCATCACCCCATCCATGAATTGGGACCAACATGAAAAGAAAGACTTGAATCGAAGCATGAAGAATGTTATCAAAGAAAAAGAAGCTAAGAAGCATATCAGACAAATCAAATACATGTGGATACCAAAAAATACAAAGAAAAATTATCCCTATCAAACTCCATCAGTCAAAGAAACTATGGGGAAAAATAAGAAAGGGGCAAGTATCCATCAAAAATGTCCACAAAGGAAAAAGAAAGCTTCTCAAGTGACATAGAAAGTGTATCAAGCAGTTGGTCCTAATTCCACCCACACTTCCGTATCCACCCATCATTGCTCATATTCCCAAGTTTGGAGAGTCAAAGGTTCCAAACTATCGACCAATCCATCTTTTACTCCTAAACACACTCCATCCACACCTCCATTCATAATATCCAATTCTGACATTGAACATGTGTTGGCAACGACCCTTCATCATAAGGATTCAGAAGGCACCCTATCGCGATGTGCGCACAAAGACAGAGTTAACTCCAGTATCAGCAAAGTAGATCAGGGATCTCAAAAGTTGCATTCAAGTGCATGTATCTTGGCAAAGCAACTTCTTCAAGCAGGTTATTGATGGCACATTATGACAGAAGCATCAACATCAACACCACCAGGTGGTTCAACATCAGCTTAAAATCTCTCAGAAAATATAAAAACAATCGAAAAAATGTCCTGGAAACAATGGTCACCTTGATGAAAACCTGGCAAACAGGCGTCTTGGTGACAACAAAAAAATAAAAAAATAAAAAAATCCAAAAATATATATATATATATCAAAAAAAGGATTGAAAACAGTAAAGAGAAAAATTGTCCTCTAGCGAAAACCATTTCGGTGGTGCTTTGGACAAGTACCATGATGAAAATTTGACAAACATGCATCATGTGTAGAATCAAGGATCTACGTGCGCCAATTCAGGAGAAAGCATCTTATCGTATCCATAATAAACCCGACATTCCATCCATATCATCCGTTTATCCAGGAACCACTTATCCAATCCATTTTCATATATTTGCATCCATCTTCTACCTTATCTAGATCTTGATGAAGGTTTGGTGCACACTTTACACTTGCTTATGGTAAACACCTTGACATGGGTCATTTTCATTGATCCCATCCTATCTAATGTTATCTGAGCCTCAAAGCATTATCCGAATGAGCATTCCTCTATTTGAACACCCTTATCTTATCGTAAGATAATCCATATCCATTCGTCTAAGAATCTACCCATGGTCGTTCAAACATTGCTAGATACTAGGGGTAGATATTTGCATCTTGCTTCGAGAATAAATCTTGATCTATATCCTCCAAATTATGTGGCGATCCAAACATTGGAAAACACAAAATCAAATTAGTTGAAGAACTTGTGATCCAAAATCCAAATCACTAGCCCATGGCATATTTTGATGAGACTATGTTCCTTATCAAGCTTTATCTTTTGTCGAGCATCACTCCAAAAAATTCATATCAGTTGCATCTAATGTGTACATCTGTGTCACATCAAATCATCAAAATAATTTTGTTCCAAATCAAGCTTCATCAATCTTCATCAATCGAATCCAATCAATTATCACCTTGTTTGACTTAACACACTTAGTCAAACCATCATCTTGTGCATGAGTTTACTCTAGGATACACAAATTCCTTGGGTTTACAAGTTCATTATCATCTCTATTTGGCTTAACACATTTAGCCAAATTATCAAATCCATAATCACCTCGTTTGGCTTAACACACCTAGCCAAATTATCCTTTTTGTATGAGTTTACTCTGGGATAACACAACTTCCTAGAATTTACAAGTGCATTATCACTTTTTTTTGACTTAACACACTTAGTCAAACTATTAATCCATCAATCTGATTGATCAACATTAAGCTTGGTTTTCAACAAAATCCCAAAATAGAGCACAGATATCATCACATATCATATCCAAATTGTCAAAATCATGCGAAAATTCAAAAACACTCAAAAAATTCATCAAAAATCCAAAAAACATCCAAATCATTCAAAAATCCAAAAACATGTCGAAATATCAAAAAATCTTCAAAAAAAATAAAAAATTTGAGTCTTGTCAGTTTTTCACCTTATCGAACTACATCGTCTCTAAGCTTGAACGTAGGCAAGGTTGATCTTTGATCATCCCCCAAGACAGTTAGAGTCAGTCCTTAGGCGTCTGTCGCATTAGCAATCCATTTTCCCATCTAGTCTGCATCTTAAGTCAGTCCTTTAAGCAATAAAGTGGCAACCCGTTTGTCCATCTTGTCCATCAAGTCAAGTCTGTCGTCAATCAAACTACGTGGTCTCTGTGTGTATAATGTAGGCAAGGCTAATCTATGGATCAGCTCCCGAGACCCTTAGGATAGGTCTTTAAGTTAGTCTGTTCGTCTTAAATCTCGAAAATACCAAAAACATTTGTAAAATCTCAAAAATTCCAAAAACAGCCTCAAAATATTTGAAAACCCAAAATGGTGCATCCATTTCATCTCGCTTTCACCTGTGATCATCTCACTCATAATAAAAAATCATCGCCTTCACCCTTTGGTGAGTCAATCAGAAGCAAGTCTAGCAGGTTCCAAAGTGAAAGCTTAATGATCAAAGTCTCAAGTCTAGATCAGTAAGCAAGCAAGTTGGTCAACTCGGAGTATCAATAACTTATCACCCAATCAGTCCCACCAAAACCCTGATCACTAATATCCTAGGATGAAGCTTTCCTGCGATGGACATAAGCATCGAGTACCCCACAGTAGTTTAGCCTTGGCTAGCGATATGAAGAACATCAGCTTGTTTGTTTACTTTATCTTGGTCTTTTTAGACTTATCTTATTTTGCGCTCATTCCAAGGACCTCTCGATGATGCCTAAACAAAACAGGTTTAGAGAGAAAGGAATGGGGCAAAAGATCATTATCTTTTTATTTGCTGTGCTTGTTGGATGTTCTTGTAAAATAACTTGGTGAATACTTGCTTTGTTGGGTCCGTCCTAGCAAGGTTTCCGTATGTCAAGTGTGAACAAGAATACTCTTATCTGATTGACAAGTCAAAGTCCATCACACTAGGTACAACGCCATCCTGGTCCTTTATACCTTGATGCATCATACCTATGTGTGTTATCAAACATAATGTAATTGGCCCTTTGAAAATCCCAACTCCTAGCAATGCAAATCATCATCATTGGTAATAATGTGAACTTGTATGGATCCTCCTTCCATCCATCTTATTCTTTTTATTCTTCTATCTCTACTAACATTTCTATCTAAAATCGGTGTGTTGTATCAAAATATACATGAGGCTACCCATGGCTGATGACTATGTCTACATCAAACAATTATCTTTCGTCCTCTGATCAATAAAACCACTCCTCTCGCAATTTTTCGCGATCTCAATCGGAAAATCGTACATTTCCGCTCGATCTCTTGAGGGGGCAGTATACCAGCATAATCCTTCTCGCTGGGGCAATAGTGGGGCATCTGAAAAATTGAGAAATTTTTAACTTTGATCACAATGGATTATTCTTTGAATCAATGCAACAAGTACATTGCTTCAAAGAGGGGCAAAATGTAGACATGAAAAATGTACATTTTCGGTTTAACACACTTGATCTTGATTACTAACATCATTTCTTTCTGAATCATACATTCTGTCTCTTAATCATTATTCATCTGATTAAGTCTATTGCCCCCTTTGATTAAATTAATCAATTTAATTTAATTAACCTTACATTTCTGTTTAATTAAATAAATCATTTTATTTGATTAAATTCTCTAAAGTCCTCTTATTAAATTAAATAAATTAAACCTTATTTGATTTAATCTAATACTTCCCTCCTTAGTTAAATAAATCAAATCATTCATTTAATAAATCATTTCCTCTCAATTTGATTTGAATCAATTCATAAATTTAAGTCTAAATTGTCACATCTCCTTATTCCTCATTAAATTAATTAAATCCTTGATTAAGTTAATCCCTTTCATTAAAATCCTCTAGAGAATGCAAGTTGCACAATAAATCAAATACTTTGATTTATTAATTCTTCTATTTTCCCTCATTTGAATTCAAAAAGGTCAAGTGGACTTGGTCCTTCCAACAAGGCATTCAATGCCTCTTACATGTCTTTGTGCATTGAGCCAAGTGACATTAACTTCATTTCTCTTTCCCTCTCACATGTCACATTCAAATTTCAAATTTGAATCCAAAGGCATTTATCATGCACATTGACCAAAAGGTGCCCATTCCTCCTCCAATCACATGTGGACAAGTGGCACAATGACATTGGACTATCTTTTGTCCCACATTGCTTGCTTCCACTATCTCTTCCAAGATTTGAATCTATAAATTGGAGACTCTTCTCCTCAATCATCATCCATAACTCATATGCAAAGTTACTCTCTCCACATTGAGAGCTAATTTTTCCAATTTCATCCAATCATCCACCATATTTGAGATTTTGCCACAAGGTTATGCTCAAATCTCTTTGGAGATTTGACCATTTCTCTCATTTAATCAAACATTGTAATTAGGAATTGGGAAAGGGCCAATTGCAGCATATCATTGGCACCAATTCCCCCATGGAATCAACATGCTATTTGCTTAATTAGGATTTACATAAGTTTTCATTTCTCATTGTGTTCTTCATTTCCTAATATAAGTTTTAGATAGATGGATTTCATGGGGAATCTCTCATGCTTGTTTCAATGTATTTGATCTAACATACTAATCATGTTTGTTGTTCATGTGCATTTGCAGGTTTAGGGGTTCACAGTACCTATTGAATTCACTTGATGTGAATTCTCCTCTATCTGATCTTAAGCACTTGATTCTTCTACTGGTTTCCTTCTCAACTATCTTATTGAATATTTTAAACTTTTCAAATGACTTGACCTTCTCTTTTAAAAATGTTACGCATGCCATTATAGTATAATCATCAATTAGTTGCATGAAATACCTTTCACTTTATAGCCCTCTTGTCCTCATGGGACCACATAGATCAATATGAATGATTTGCAAGGGTTTTATGGTCGAATAGTCCTTAGTTGGAAACTTGACCCTTGTTTACTTTCCTTCCTAGCACCCTTTGTAGGTAGTGTTTATAGGCTTGATTATTTTTGGAGAATTTCTTACAAGCCCTCTTGAGCTTATTTTGACTAGGTTGTCAAAATTAACATGTCCCAATCTTCTATGCCACATCCAACTTTCATCACATGACTTATTAGACAATTTTTTCCATTTAGTTCACAAAGGTTGTACAAATTGTTGTTAGTCCTAATTCCTTGTGCAATTATCTTACCATTCTTCCTTATCTTGCAGCCTTCAAAGTTAAATGTAACTTTATAACCATTATCACACATTTGGCTGACACTTAGAAGGTTATGTTTCAATCCCTCAACATAAAGGACATTTTTTATCTTATTCTTTCCATCTAGGCTCAAGATTCCTTTACCAAAAATATTGACAACAGTATTATCACTTGAGCTTACAGATCCTTCCTTAAACTTCTTAAGTTCAATAAACTTTATTTTGTCTCTAGTCATGTGCTTGGAGCAACTACTATCAATTACCCACAAATTTTGTTTCTTTGTATGTAGTGCAGTCTGAGCAAGCATAGATTTAGTAGAACTCTACTCTCCTTCTTGCCATACTTTCTTAGGCTTCTTTTCAATCTTCTCACCCACTTCCTTAGGAACTTTAGATTCCTTTTCTATCTTAGGGTTTGTGTTCTTCTTCTTAGATTGAACATTTGATCTTTTAATTTTTTGTCTACAGTTATAGCTATGTGACCAAAGTTGTTGCAGTTATAACAAATTAAATTCATATCAACTAAGGGAGTAAATGGATTTTTCCTTACATAATTTATACCCACCTTAACAATGACTCTACATTGTCTAGCCATGTGACCAAACTGATTTCATGTATAACAATATCCATTAAAGTATAAAGAATACTTGGTCATAGCATTTCCTTGAGTAGGTTGAGGTGGTATTCTTTTTCTTGGCCTCCTTTGATCACGTACTCTTGTGAAACCTTCAACATCCATTCTAGTCTTGTTTTTCTTCCTCCTTTGTTGACTATGAACTGATCGATTATTCTTCTTGTTTTCCATTGGCTCATTTACTTCATCTGATTTCTTCAACTCAACATTATTTTTCTCTTCTCCATCAACAAATTTCTTACATTATTTTTTGTCATTTGAGCTTGACTTTTCTACTTCTCTAAACCTTTCATAATATTTTGCAAACTCATTAACAAAGGGACTCTTTCCTTTCTCCATCCCTAAGCCAAATTTCTCTTTCTTTTTAGGTTTTTGTGTACTTGATAATTCATCAAGGATATCAGATCCTCCCTTTAGCTTTAATCCTCTCTCAATATGCTCCTTTTCCTTTTCTAAATCCTTTCTTAAGGCAACTACTTCTACCTCAAGCTTCATGCATCTATCTATTTCAGATCCCACTTTGGATTTCATTACTTCCTTCATTCTCTTACCTTCCTCAGCTTGAAGTTTAAAACTTACCACCATCTGGTTAGACTCCTTAAGCTCTTTAGATAGCTTCTTATTCTTCTTTTTTTAGTCCTTCAGCTTCATCTCTTAGAATGTCAAGATCTTCCAAGGCAGAAATAAGTTCCCTTTCTAGATCTATTTTATCTTCTTCATCAATAAGATGCTTACCCATACCATGCTTCTTCTTCACAGAATCTTCAACCATGATAAATTCTTCCTTTTCTTCCATTCTAAGAGCATGGTCAATTTCATCATCTAAACTATCATCAACATCAAATGAGTCACTTCCTTCTTGAATATATAGGCTATTCTTTTTCTTTCCAAAGCTCTTCTTTTTGGGGTAATAGGCTTTCTTCATCTTATGGTCCTCTTCTTGTTCAAGTTTATCCTTCTTGTAGGGGCATTTAGAAGCAAAATGTCCTACTTTAGCACAGTCAAAGAATTTGAAAGCTAACTTACCTTTGTACTTGGCAAATCCTCTTTTTAGTCTTTTGATGAAATTTGTCTCTTCTTCATCCGTCTCATCATGTCCAGATGTGGTAGTTTCAAATTTATCTTTCTTAGGTGCTTCATCCTTTACTTTGTTGGAAATTTTGAAGGAAACTTATTTTTTGGATGGTTCTTCATCTACCATCCTCATCTCATAAGCAGTGAATATAGCATGTATCTCATTAAGAGAAAATTTATCTATTTCTCTTCCTTCCTCTATTGTAAAGGTCTTAGGATCATATATTTTTGTCATTGACCTTAGAAAATTTAGTACAATGACATATTATTTTACATCTTCTTCACATCCCTTAATGGAGTTTATTATATCATTAACACTTAAAAGATAGTATGCAATCTTCTCTTCCTCTGCCATTTTTAGACTTTCAAATCTAGTTTTTAGTATTTGAAGCTTTGCCAATTTTACCTTGTCCTCTCCTTCATAGATCTTTTTTAGGGTGTCCCAGACATCATGTGTAGTTTTACAATACATATATTTTCTATGCAAAAATCTAGACAAGTTATTCGTGATAGAGAACCAGGCCTTTTCATTATTCTCAAAATCCTTTTTAGCTACAACATCAGTAGGAGGTGTGGCCGATAGTGTATAACTAGTCAGAATAGACATCCATATATCAAATTCTAAAGATGCCAAATATTGTTTCATCAATGAACTCCAATAAGCATAATCTATTCCATCAAACCTAGGTGGCTTGTTTGTAGAGGTACTTTCTTGACTGGCCATTTGTGTTCACAAATACAAGAATCTACCCAAGGTGGTTAAGCTTCTCCTAAGGAACCTAGGGCTTTGATACTAATTTTTAGAACACAATAATCTATTGAGAGGGCAGCGTGAATCAATAGTTATTAAAAATTTAGCCCTTTAACCGATAGAACAGACTAACTACTTAAGCACTTCATGTGTAGATTGAAATATGAAATACAAAAACATAAGAAAGTACACAATATAACAACACATAACACAAAATATATGTGGAAAACCCAAGATAGGAAAAACCATGGTGAGAAAATGATACTAGGATCTACTATCCTAATCCACCCCCACAAGGAAACATTCTGTTACAAATTTTAAGCACACCAACCCTAAGGAGAAACCAATCCCCTGAACTGAGTATCAACTCATTTATTTGATGGCACTAGCCTATCAGATTTAAAACATAAAATATGATTACAATTTGTTCATTAAGGACACAATTCATTTTTACAGCTCACTCTACAACTGCTCAACTATATGTTGTTACTTCAACAACTCATTCCTCTACTTTGCACCCCACTAATTTGGCTTTGTTCTTCTCCTTCTTATTTAGCACATTCTTGGTCTATCTTAATGCACCACCATACAATTCTATAGCCTATTTTATTTTGAGTATTCTCTTTTTTTCTCTCAAAATCTCAAAATCACTTCCACATGGTACTCGCTATACTCAACTCATCGATCATCACTTGGACAACCTTCTCATCTATTTTGAGTAGTGCTAATCAATGATGATTTCCTTGGGATCCTCCACAATGATCTGATCCTCTGTTAGGGTTTAGGATATTTTATTCACTATCATCGAGCCACAGAACATTAATTCTCCAATGTAGAGAATTTTCCTTCATTCTCTTCATGTTAAACCTAGATGAGATACATGCAATCAATGCATCCTTCTGTTCATTCAATCTAATCTTGATCCTTATCTCTATGGTCATCTGTACCACTACTCTATGCATAAAATAATATTAGATCTATTGTTGAAGTAGTTAGGGTATTTAATTCTTTCCTCCATGTTGGTTCACATGTGAAACCTTATTTACATAGAGTTAGCCGTTTGACATCAATTTTTTCAAATCTAGGCTATTGATCCATTTCCTTCGTGCCACAATCCCGCATTCTCCATTCATCATCACAACTTTAAATCATGACCATCTGATAAGAGGTCATTTAAATTTCCTTTGTTGATCTTACCCTTCATAACCATCATGCATCACCCTACCACTTGTGAAATTCATATTTATTTTCGTGATGCAACGACCATCATTTGATCACTTTCCTTTAATCTCTATCATCCATCGCATATCATTGATTTGCTACTAGCACCACCATTCCTATCTATGATGTATTAAGATGCAACTATCACCATTGGATCAATAGTCAACCAATTCACGTCATTCCTTGCTATCCCATTAGCACTGACAACGGGCCCACAAAATCTCCACAAGCTGGTAGGCTAATGTCATGTGTCTGTTATTGATGTCATACTCCACTTCCACTCAACACTCATCGCTCATTCTTGAACTATTCATGTTTCAAGGATGTGTAAAAATGATACACCAATACCCAATGATGCAATAGTATCCCGACACCTGTCCATGCTAATGCCATAATCCACTTCATCGCTTATTTCTTAAATTCTCCAACTAATTCACTTCACAACTATGATGTGAAGTGATCAGGCAATATGATGCCACGTGTTGATGGTTCCACCAAAGTTTTTCCTCTATCATTCAATGGACATCTACTAGATCTCATCCAATCCTCGATTCCTTGTGAGGCTCAACTGGGACCCACCATAAGCATAGTGGGTTGGTGGGAACCATTTGATCAACTTGATCATGACCATTTAATAACTTCCATCACTCATCATTGAACTTAAGAAAACTTCAAGGTTCTTCCTGCGATGTACATGATCTAACAATAGCTATCTCGGGTCTACAAGCTTTGAACGTGTGTCATTTGATCTCTAAGGGTGCATATCGACGACACCAATCGGGTGACCAGGTGAAGGGGTCGGTCATTGAATGAACTTAAAGGACACAAGTTATAACTTAAATGATCTACAACCTTGAACAAGCAGTCAATGTCAAAATATAAAAATTGTTATGGCACCATGATTGTAAAACACTTAGGGTTTAACTAATAAACCCTAATTTTGTCTGAGGGCACAAATATTTCTTTTTTTAGCTCATCCTTCATCCTTTAAACCTACAGAACACATTTATGAGATTCTCTCAAAAAACCCATGTTGAATCTAGACTTAGATTTTTCTCTTGAGCATTGGAATAATTTACTGCAACAAGATGAAAAAATTGCATGACAACAATACAATATTTTGAGTAACTTTTGCAACATACACTCCACCTTCCAAAATAGGATCCATAATACACTATCTTCCTTAGACATCAATGAAAAATCTTTTACATCAATGCTAGCACTCTCTTCATATAGGATCACTTCCATCACATGTCTAATCCTCTTTTGACATCAATGACAACAATATGCCAACATATTATGGATGAAGAAATGGAATCTTCAAAAAAGAATGATACATGGGATCTTGTACCATTGCTCGAAAGAAGAAAACTTGTTGGTTACAAATGGGTATGCAAGAAAAAGATTTGTTTAGATGGAGGTATTGAGAAGTACAAAGAAAGGTTGGTTGCAAAAGTTTACACTCAAGTTGAGGGTGTAGATTATGGTGAGATATTTTCTCATGTTGCAAAAATGAGATCTAGTAGATTTTTGCTTTATATTATTGATTCTTACGATTTAGAGGTTGAGAAAATGGATGTGAAAACTAATTTCCTTCATTGTGACTTGGTGGATGATATTTATATGACACAACTAGAGCACAATGTGGTGAAAGATAAAAGTAATTTTGTTTACAATTTGAAGAAATATTTGTATGGCTTAAAATAAAGTCCTAGGACATGTGGTACCAAAAATTCGATACATATGCGTTGAGTTTGGAATTTGAGAGTTATAAATCAGATCATTGTGTTTATTATAAAACTGATGGTGATCATTTCCTATTTATTGCATTATATGTTGATGATATTCTATTTATTAGTAAAGGGAAATATATGATTTCAAAACTAAAATCTTAACTTGTTGCTAAGTTTGAAATGAAAGATCTTGGTGCAACTAAACACATTGTTGGGATTGAAATTAAAAGAGAAAGAGTGAATATAAAGCTATGGCTTGGCCAAAGTAAGTATGTCAACACAATTTTATAGAGGTTTGATATGCATGATTGTAGACCATTATGTGTTCTTGTTTTAGTTTGAACAAAGTTATCTATTTCAGATTGTCCAACATCCCCATTAGAGATGGAAGACATGAGTAGAGTGCCTTACCAGAATGCAGTTGGAAGTTTGATGTATGCTATGGTTTGTACTAGACGAAACATGACCCAATCAGTGGGATTTCTTTCTAGATATATGTCTAATCTTGGTAGAGTTCATTGTGATGCAATTGAAAGAGTCTTCAATTATTTACATGGTACCTTAGATTATTCCTTATGTTATTATAGTAATATGATTGAAGATGACATTTCCCTTGATATTCATATTTATGTGTATTTATATTGGGTAGGTGATGTTGATAGTAGATGATCCACTAGTGCTTATGTTCTTATTTTATTTGGTGGTGCGATTAGTTGGATGAGTAAGCGATAGGTTATGGTTGCTTTGTCTACTGCTGAAGCAATGTATATGGAAGCTAATCATGCTTGCAAAGAAGCCATTTAGCTTAAGATTCTATATTCAGATATTGGAATAAAACAAGGTGTAGTGACAATTTATTGCAATAGTCATAGTGTGATATGTCTAGCCAAGAAACGAACTTTTCATGCCAGTGCCAAGCACATTGATGTATAATATCATTTTGTTAGAGATATGGTCGAAGATGGTAGGGTAAAGCTAGTTAAGGTAGAGAATTTGATGAAGGGTTCAAGGGGATCATCCTCTCGGTTGGGGTCCAAGGGTAGCATGCCATGGCGGGGGCTCAAGGCTGCTCGTGAAAGGAAAATTTTATTTATATTTTATTATACTAAATCTAGACCATTCATCATTAGGTCTTAGATTTGATGGCTGATATTTTATTAGCTTGACTTTCCCTAGAAGACATTTCTAATTAATGAGGATATTGTATTATGGCTATGTATTGTGATGTATTCTAAGAGTCAGATAGTGGTTGTGTTGCCTCTAGATCTACCTTGCACACCTACTCAGTTTATCATTTGCATTTGAATTATATGTTCTTTGTCAGTTGTTCTTGACATTTAGTGCATACAAAAATGGAAAAGAAAAAGCGGGACCGCATGTTGCGAAGGGAGAAAATAGAATTTTCCCATTTTTCAAAACCTTCTTTTCCCGAGGTCCCCTCTATCCATCCTCGGGTTTCCCACCCACCTCATTCCATGGCTCTTGGTTCTTCTCGGGGTTTGCGTGTCGCTTTCGCCAAGGGCTTTGAAAATCCTAGGTCTTTCTGCCCGAACAATGCTAGCAAAGTCGGGTATTGTCCTAGGGTTTCAATTTTTTCTCTTTGACCACCTTTAGCTATTGGCTCCTCTTGGTTCAAGTATGTTGGTTCTCCTACTAACTCTTCTGGTGTCTTCGATAAGGGCTCTCCTAGTTCTATTTTTAGAAATGGGAAGTGGGTGTCGGATGTTCCTGCCAATTTTGGGAAGTGGTTGCCAGTTTCTCACTAGAAGAAATCTTTCATTAGGGATCCCCAACCTACCTTTAATGTCTGTAAGTCATCCTCTCCTTCTTTCTCTAATTGCTCATGGGTTGATGTTGTGGCTAGTTGTTCTTTTACCTCTTCCCCAGTTGCTTCCTCTATTTTTGCTCCTGCTACATTTCCCAATTCCATTCCCATTCCTTGTTCCAACTCTTTTGCTTCGCCCCTCTCACATTTCCTAACAACATTGTTCTTCCAATGCGGAATGGTTTTCTGAATCGTCTAGACTCTAAGCCATTGGATCCTCCTCCGGTTGTGTCTGGTAGCTCCAATAAACCCAGTCGTGCTTTTTGCCCATTGGTTTAACCTGCTAATGTTCACTCTATTAAGCCTCGAGTTTTTGATAAATTTGTTAATTCCCAGAATTCAAAAGGGAAATCTTTCAAGAATCGCTCATCTCAGGTTGAGGTCATGTTGCCTCATTCTATGCTCGATCCGCAAATCTCGGATCTAAAGGATGTAGCTTTGTTTGGTAAGTTTTGGAAATTTCTTCTGCCTCTTGATAATTTGTAGTCATGGGTTTTTAATTCTTAGGTCGGTTCCAATCAAGTGTTTTATTTAGATAAAGGAGAAGGATACTTTGTGGTTATTTTTTCTGATAAAGATTCACGAAATGTTGTTTTTCATAAAAAGACTTGGATGATGGAATGCAATGGCCTCTTTATTACTTTAAGGACTCTGAATTTTAATCCTAATCAGGTCAAGCAACATTTTATTCCTTTTTGGGTTCAATTTTAGGGTTTACCTCTGGAGTATAGAGAATAGGGTATTATCAAAATTCTTGGTAATAAATTGGTATTTTTATGAATCAAGATATGGATTTTTTCTCAAATCCTTCTTTGCCAGTTAGGTTTTTAGTTTTATTGGATGTTAAAAAAAATGCCTTCAAGTGTTCAAATTAAAACAATTTATGGTATTTGGGTTCAAGCGGTTCTAGTGGAAGATCCCAAGCTTGTTTGTTGTTCGTGTCATTTTCCTCTTCATCCATTTAAGAAATTTCAACCTAATGTTGGTGTGTCCACTGGGTGTAATTCAAATCCTATAAAGCTAGCAGCTTCGGTAGTTCCTTATGTTGATGCTCCTTCATTCAAGAATTCTGATTTTATCTTCCTTGGGAATGTTTTTTATCTTTGCTTTAGATGGTTTTCCTTTGTTCGTTCAAAAAATCTTGCACCTTTCCATTTAGGGTTTGGCCCTCTTAGGGTGGAAAAATCTCATGTTGTTCCTTTAAATAACGAGGTAGTTATATCGCTTCAGGTCTCTGTTTCAAGTAAAGTTTCTTTTGCAGGTTGTGTTTTTAGCAAGAAAAAATCCAGCCGCTCTCTTTTCGAGTAGGTTGTTATGCCTGGTGCTAATAACTGGGGTTTTTCATTACACTCTCCAATAAATATCTTTCTTTATTCTTTAAATGTTCTTTCCCCTGAGTTAAGCTTCAGCTGTCTTCTTCAAGAAAACCAGTGTGCTTCGATGTTAACTTTGGGTGTGACAAATAATTGTGATAGTAATCTTTCCATCTTTGATCAGAGTGAAGTTGACAGTCTTCAACTATTTTCGGCTCTTGCAAGTGAAGATATTATTCATGATGTGATGCCATCAGAAGATGATCTGGTGAACTTTGTTGATCAGTCTCTAATGTATGTAGGTGAGCAATTTATTGATGACATTGCTTTAGAAGTATTTGGGGAGGAGCCTCTTAGAGAGGATTATTGCTCTATTTCTCAATCAAAATTCTCTCCTAATAATTCAAAATCTCCTGCAAAGAGAGGAAGGAAATATTTAGCCATGAAGCTTCAAGAAGAAATTTCAAACGGAATTCAATCGACCCTAGATGCTAGTCTAGCTAATTCTTTAAAACAAAAAAGGCCAAGGAGAGTTTGTTGCTCTCCCAAGTTATAATGAAACTTATTTCTTAGCATGTCAGAGGTTTAAATGCCTCTGACAAAAAGTCCCAAGTGAAACAACAATTGGATGTTTCAGGGGCTGACATTACTATTTTAACAGAAACAAAAACCTCTGAAGAGTCCTTTTTGTTAATTAAAAAAAATGGAACCTTTGGGGTGCATCTCATTCACCCTCTCAAGGGGCTTCAGGAGGTTTAATAACTCTTTGGAACACTAAGAAAATTAGTATTTCTAATATCTCATTCTATCACAACCGGCAGTTAATGTATGTTTCTCATTTTGATCTTTCATTTTGGCTTCTGAATGTTTATGGTCCAACTAGTTCTTCAAATAAAAAACTACTCTGGGATTTATTGAAGTCAAAACTTGATTTGATAGGTCAAGATAAATGTGTTCTGGTGGGTGATTTTAATGCAATTGCTAATGAGAGGGAGAAAAAAGGTGGAATAAGCCCTCCAAAAGTTGTAATGTCTGATTTTGCATCATTCATTCATGACAATGCATTGAGGGATGTAATGCCTATAAATGGTTTATTCACTTGGACCAATAGAAGGAAAAATTTCTTGAAAATTGCTGAGAGATTAGATAGATTCTTAATTTCTTCAATTGGATCAGTTCGGAGTATTCCTCCTCTTCAAAAATTTTGCCTTTGGTAGCCTTTGATCATTTTTCCATTTCTTTGACTATATCTGGTAATATTTTCAAGTCAAAGTGTCATTCTTCTTTTAAATTTGAGTCTATGTGGCTTAGACATCTAGACCTAATCAATTGTTTAAAACAATGGTGGCATTTAGCTCCTTTTGTGCAAGGGTAAAAAATGTTCCTATTAAGTAATAAATTGGATTATGTCAAGAAGAATCTTAAATCTTTGAACCAATTAGTTTTCAAAAAAAAAAATTCTCAAAAAGATCTGGTGTATAAAAAACTAGTGGAAATAAATGAGAAAATCATTCTAAATGGGCTGGATAACAATACATTTGAAGAAAAAAAAAAATTTCAACTTGAATCGAAAGAATTGTTATCTCATGAAGAAGAATATTGGAGGCAAAAATCTAGGGAATTGTGGTTGAAAGATCATGATAAGAATACCAAATTTTTTCATCATTCAGTTCAGGCCAAAAAATCAAAATATTCAATATTTGCAATTCAAGATAGGGTGTCAAGTGCTATCCTTGTTAATGAGAAAGATATTCAGGACGAAGCAAAAAATTTCTTCTCCAAACTGTTATCAAAGCCTGATAAGAAAAATGGGAATTTATCTACTGAAAGAGAGGAACTTTTGCAGCATATTCCACCTTTGGTCTCTTCGAAAGACAATTTGAGACTGCTTGCTCCTTTCTCTCTTAAACAAATTAAAGAGGTTGTTTTTTCAATGTCTCCAGATAAGGCCCCGGGTCCAGATGGTTTCACAGCCATTTTTTACCAAAAATGTTGGGAGTTTATTGGGTTTGATATCTTAAGTGCCTTGGAAGAGTCAAGAAAATCTGGTGGGATGTTAAAAAAGTTCAATGTCACAAATATAGCCATCATTCCAAAAATCCTGTCTCCTAAATCTTTTTCAGATTTTAGGCCTATTTCTCTTTGCAATATAATATAAAAAATCTTCATAAAAGCAATCTATCTTCACCTTCATCCTCTCATTTCCTTAATTATATCAGAGGAGCAAGGTGGTTTTTTTCTAGGCAGAGAAACTCCAGAAGGAGCAATTGTGGCTCATGAAACATTGCATACTATAGCTTCAAATCAATTGTCAGCCATGATAATTAAACTAGACATGCAAAAATCATATGATAGAGTTGATTGGTGCTTTTTGAAACATGTGCTTTTGAAGTTCAATTTCTCTCCTAAATGGTATAAATGGATAATGGCTTGCATTTCTGGTGCAAGGTTTTTTGTGTTAATAAATGGCTCATCTATAGGGTTTTTCAATTCTTCTCAAGGTGTTCATCAAGGTGATCCATTATCACCATTCTTATTTATCATTTTGGCTAAAGCTTTGAGTAGATCGTTTAAAACTGCAAATCTTCAAGGGAAGATTAAAGGAGTTATCTTTCCAAATGCCAATATATCTGTAACTCACTCCTTATTTGTTGATGATACAATTCTTTTTAGTAAAGCAGATTTGGTAGAAGCGAAAAGCATAAAATCTCTCTTGGATAACTACACAAGAGTGTTAGGCCAAAAGGTAAATGAAGATAAGTCAAAGATTTATCTATTTAACACTAAAGCTTCAACTCAAAAATCTATTGTCAAGCTTTTTAGTTTCAGCTAGGATTAGTTGCCTAGTAAATATCTAGGAATTCCATTATTTTTCAGGCCAAAATAGGGTTTCTTATTGGATCAAAATTATTCAAAATATTCAATCAAAATTGCTCTCATGGAAAGGACGATGGCTCTCACTAGCACGAAAAATTCTTCTGGTCAAATCAGTTTTGTCGTCTATTCCAAATTATTTTATGTCAGTTTTGAAAGCACCCAAATCTATTTTAACCCAAATTCAGAAACTAATCAAAAAATTATTGTGGTCTGGTAATGTGAATGTTAAAAAGAAGATACCTCTAATTTCCTTGGAGGCTATGTGTATGAGTAAGTTAAATGGAGGTGTAGGTCTTCAAAACCTTAATGATAGAAATCTAGCCTTAGGTGCTGAAATGGTTTGGCGTTTGTTCTCAAATCCTTCATTAAAATGGTGTCGTATAATGCAAAATAAATATTTGGATTTCCAGAATTCATTAAGACCTTTTACTATCTTAAATCCTCCAACAGGTTCTGCAATGTGGAATTTCCTCTTGTCCTACAAAAAGGTAATCCTTCCTCATTTATCTTGGGAAATTAATGATGGCAAACATGCTCAGTTTTGGAATGAATCTTAGAATGGGTTTAAGAAGATAAATTGTTATAATTTGGATTCTTCAATAGCTTTCTTGTCTCAAAAATTTGGGAAATATGTTCATCAATATTTTGACAATGTTGACTCATTAGTAGGAAAAGTCAACTAGAAGGATTTTTCTAAGGAACCAATTGATAACAATCATAAGGAGATCATTGCCTCTATCTTGAAGGATAGAATAGTTTATGTTTAATCTTTCTCAGATAGATTAATGTGGAAAAAATCACATAAAGGTTGTTACTCAGTCAAAGAAGGTTATCTCTCCATCTCAAAATCTAATTCTCAATACCAAACTCACAGAGCTTATAGTTTTTGTTGGAATTCAAAAATTTTACTAAAAGAAGGTTGTTTTGCTTGGTTAGCAATTCAGAAGAAAATCCTAACAAGTGATAAATTATCAAGATTAAAAATATTTGTTCCTTTCAAATGTGTTCTATGTGATTTGGAGTTAGAGGATGCCAATCATCTGTTTCTTTCTTGCTCAGTTGCTCAAAGTTGCTGGCATTTTGTCTTATCAAGGTTGAAGTTTCAGTTACCTCTGCCTAACACTATATGGGATTTATTCTCTAGCTGGTCTAAATTGTACCAGTCTTCTTTTTTTGCTTGTGTATGGGCAGTGATTCCTGCTTCAATCTTATGGTCTATCTGGTGGGCAACGAATAAATGCATTTTTAGGAAAGAAAAATAGAGTATAGATCATATTCTGTCTTCTTTGGAAACCTCAATTTTTGAAATAGTAAATGCCTATGTAACAAAAAACAAGCACACTGGTTCATCTTTCTCGGATTGGGATTCCAAATCTCTTTCAAATTGGCCCCTTTTGGTTCTCCCTTTCAAAGGTAGTCTTCACAATGTGTCAAATAAAATTAATAGATCTAAGGTTGTATGGCTATCTCCTCCTTTGGGAATTTTCAAACTAAATTTTGATGGTGCCGCAAGAGGTAACCCAAGAAATTCAGGAGCTGGGATAGTTATAAGAGATTATAAAGGTTTTGTCCTATGTGAAAAATCCATCAAATTACTAAATGGTACAAACAATGAATTTGAAGCACAGGCCTTGCTAAATGGTTTGATAATGGCCCTATACTTTAAAATTTCAAGTTTAGAGATCGAAGGTGACTCCCTTATTCTGATTAATGCCTACAGGGAAGGAAATTGCCATAATTGGAAATTAGCTTATATTATAAAGAAAATTCTAAGGATTTTGAAACATTTGTCGCATTACAATTTATTTCATACTTATAGAGAAGGAAATATGGTGGCAGATTGCTTAGCTAATTTGGGATGTGACCAAATTGAAAAAGAAGTGACTCATATTGTCCAAATTGGGAAAATTGATTTTGAGCTGGGAAAATTAATTTCAAAAGAGGAAATATGTCCTTGAGCAAAAGGTTTTCAAGTGGATTAATAAAATATAGTTGGAAGTATCAACTATGGAGGTGCTAGTTGGAAGTATCAACTTTATTCAATTTTCAACTATCACTTTTATCATTGATATTTTCATCCAAATTTTATCAATCTTCATCTAGTCTTTTGGCTTTAAATCAAGAATCAATATTTGTAGATGGTTTTGATTGATTTTGATCCCTTCCATAATTGCAAGTCACTATCATTGAGTAAGTATGATTCAAAAAGTACGAAGCTGAGATCATAAGGCAAGCTTGGGTTGCTGTGTGAATGATTATATGTTATGAAGGAGTACAATTTAAATATCTGATGACAAGCTTTGATAAAGTTTGTATTTTATGGTTTCTCCAAATCATTTTATTAGGTACAGGTATTTATAATTTTAACATATTCTTAAGGTTGGCACGACAAAAATTTTGGTTACCAGGTGGAGAGGTATTGTTGGTACGATTTCTATCATATGCTATCAAAATAAATCTGATAAGTTTATTTATCACATTCGGTACTTTGTGTTAAGCCTTTCAAGGTACTTTGTCATGATAAGATGGTAAGCTTACAAGGCTCAAGGTAGTTGTATACTTATTTATATGGAGTGAATTACCTTTTCATCTCATTCAAACAAGTAATACTGGCTTTGTTATCTTTGCTCTAATCAAAGATTGTTTTGTTTAGCTGGAAACTCAACGTTTGTCGCAGGTAAATTAATGGATTATCTCTCGCATAATTTAAGAATGTGGCTCCCAATTCAGAGCTGGGAGAGCCCGATTACTGGTAAGCTTGATATGCAACATCTTCAAATAGTTTTCAAAGTTCGCTGCCCTCATGATTATAAATGTTTCAAATGCATAACTAGGAGCGAGGTTTTAGATCCTAAATCAAGAAAGCTGATCTTTCCATCAAATATTCTTTCCATCTTTTTATCTAACATTATGGATATTTTACAGTGCTTGGATTTAGTAAATGCCATAGCTGATACAATGGTAAATGCCATATTTTTGGATAATGAGGCAATTATTTCCAGTGCTCAAAAATATGTTTTCTCCCGTGGAGAAGGTTATGTGGGTGGTATCTTTCCTCCTCATCTTTTACCTCATAACAAAGCAATTGTTAATTCTTATGATGCTTTAAAGTTATCTTTAGAATTTTCTAACCCCAGTCAATTGAATAAGGCATTATCAAGATTCTCTCACTAGTTGGGGAGGGATATGATTGAAAGCTTCAGGGAGAAATTTCATTACATTTCTTTTCTTCTTCATCATAATTGTTATCATGCAACGTCTCCATTACAAAGAAATTCGAGGTCTGTGCATTCTCCCGCCCCTGAAGGATCTCATTTTGTGGTACAAACTCAGGCACATGGTGCTAACAACATGAGTCTTGCTATTGCTCATATTCTGGACATGAACATAGCTGTAAAATCTTAGCTGAAGGAAGAAGGTAATGAAGAATAGGGTGATAACTTCAATGGCTTCATGCAGATGGGGGAGTAACAAGAAATGCAATAAATTTTTGCAGGTGTTACAGATTTTGTAATAACTTGTAAGCCATCAGCCTTTGAATTTTTATGTGTATCGGGTATAATCTACAAGATTATAATCTTGGATAAATAGTTCCTGATATGACTGTAAATAGTCATCTCTTTGTAATTTGATCAATTAGTTATTATGCTTTTCCATTTTGGGCTACAACCAGAGGTTTTCTCACTGGCTCTTTCCTCCCAGTATGCCCCTTGAGCCAACAAATGTACATCTTATTATTCTCTAATATATAAATATATAGTGGCTAGCCACTTTTGCTTAAAAAAATATATATATTTGTGATTTTTGAATAATATATTGGGTTGCTTTTGGAGTGTGTGGTTTTTATCCTAGAAGGGTTTTCCCCACATAAATCACTATGTTGTGGTATGCATTATATATGTGTTTATTTATGTTTAAGTTTCTATAAGTGTTAAAGATACAAGTAAAAGTTCTGCATTATTATCCTCTCAAGATTAGTGTAGGAAGTTGTTCTACTACCTTAGCTTCCTTACACTATGATCCTTATTTATTGTATGTTTTCTTGTTGATATTATGACTCTTGCTCATTTTTTTCATGTTTTTCCATGTTTGGACATTATACATGAGTATTATGGATGATGGTTGAATTTGACAGTCATAGTTGGTGTTATTTTTCTTATATAGATCTACATTGTTTATCATTATATATTCATTAGATGATGATTGCTTATTACTAGTTATAGTTATATTTGATTAAAGAAATGATATATTATATGAATGTGTAAGTATAATCTTATTGAGATGATATTTAATAAGTTAGAAATGTTAATTTGTGATGGTTTTTAAAGTGATACAATTTATCTATGATTTCATAGATAATGTTGTAGACAAAGGTTTTTAAAAAAGCATTAATTGATTTGAAAAGTTTTGATTAAGAGTAAAAAATAGGTTTTGAAGGGACCTGAAAACCTTTACAAAATACTGTCAAAATAACAAAATGTTGCTAAGACAAAAGATACAAGGAGGAACTTAGTAGCCAACCATCAACCAAAAATAGCCACACAACAACAAACTAAAAGACAACACATAGGGACACTATCTCATTTATTTTAAAGTTTTCGCAACCTCCAACTCTTAGTTAATGGAGGTTGACCATGGATAGAAGCTCTTATTTTTCCTCCTCAAAGTACTTCTTGTGGCTAGCCCTTGTTCCAGCACTCAAACCCTCATTCCCCTAGTTATTTCCTTTTTCCTTAGAGGGAAGTGCACTCATCTAGAACTTCACCATTTGGTTCTCCCTAAGCTTTCCAAGTTTTTCATTAAAATATTCAGAGAGTTTGCACTATTTTTGATGGACATATTACTGACCTCAAAGAGCTTATAAATGTCCTTGTCTAGCCCAACCAATTTTTTCTCCAAACCTTGTAGTCGTTCCACTTTTATTTTCCAAATATTGCAGTTGATTAACACATTCAGCATGGAAGTCTGAAATAGAACTTTCCAAGTCCACAATACTTTCAATAAGAAGGTCAAAAGCATAACCCTTTGACATACTCTTAATTTTTTCTTTGAGGCTTTTGATTTTTATATTGACCTTATTGAATTCAATGAGGACCCATTTCACCACCCTAAAATTAGAGATAGCCCCCTCTTTAGCCATGAGCAAGAGGGAAATCTTCTCATGTTTCTCCTCGTCTAAGTAAGAAAAATCAAAAAATAGGTCGTCAAACAATTTTGTGCCTTTATCTAGGACTTTATCCTTACCTTTATCATTAGAAAAAGGTCGAGAAGACACTACTTCTACATTCCTTTCTAGGCAACCAAATAGAACAACATCCTTAGGATGAGGGAAGGAATATGCTTCAAACTCTCTCATACGATCACCCAAAAGAAAACCCTAGGGTGTAGTAATATGCTCCTTGGACGACATGTGAAGAGGCTTCTTATACATCTAGGTAATATCCTCATTCCTTGTCTCATACCCCCTAATATCCCTATCATGGGAATGAATCCCCTACTTTTTGGACTTCACCAAAGAAAACTTAGGTGCTCGAGAGCCTTCTTCCTCACCCTTGGACTTTTTGTGTGGTCTTAGCACTTCCTCCTCTCCCATCTCATAACCAACATCATCTTCATCATAAGGGCTAGCCACCTTATTTTTATAAATTTTCTTGGGCACAAATTTCTTCTCACTTAAAGATTTCCTTTTTAGTGGATTTGGCCTTGAAGAGGGAGATGAAGAAACCAAAATGGATTCTTCATCTTTCTTTCACTCCTCTTCCTCCCCATCATCAATAGTAGACTTCATGGAAGGATGTTCAACAACCCTAGGTAGAGGGTCTTTACCTTTAATAGATTTAGCTAAGTGAACCTTGACATAATCAATTATAAGAAGACTCAACCCCTCATGAAGAGGAGTATGGGGATTCTTCAAATGGGCATAGACAAAAGTCTCCAAAGAACAAAGCAAAAAAAAGGGAAAAGAGACACATAAATTGTGATGAAAATGTTTTAGAAGAGTGGAATGAAACCCCAAGATGGAAGTGAAACAACCATCTAGGGTCATGTACCTCATTATAACCTCTACCACCTTAGCCCAAATGGGCTTGATTGAAGAATGAACATATCCCGAAGATGTAAGCTTTACAATCTACTACTTTTCGTTATCCTTGAAGAATTGCTCCATCACATCCTCATTGCACTTCCAAACCTTGAAGAAATTTCTCACATCAACACTCAAGCTAGTTATCTATTCAATAAACTCTTATGTGATTGGGAAATAAAAACCATTAACAATCAATGATTAATTGTGTCATCCATGGACAAAGGTGTTGGTGGCTTCATGGTCGAAACCATGCAACCTTTCCATATAAGGAGTGAGCACTCCTTCCTCTAAGATCCTCTAGAAATTTTGTTTATTTCTCGATCTATCACAGGAGATGAGCTCCACCCAACCATGGTCACCCCTCATTCTTTTCCAGAAATTACCAAACTTTAGCTAAGATTTCAACTTACCATTTATAGTAAATCCAATTTTAGAAAGGGATTTGGAAATAGGCACTAAAACACCTTTAAAGCATGAGAAAAGGAAGGTAATAATTACACCCTAGCCACTCAAAATATCAAGGCTTATGTTGAATATTGGTTCAAATTAAATTCAAGACACTCTCATGTAGAAATTCGTACCCATCCTAAGTCTTGGAAGTCATAATATTAACCCATTCATTAGCAAAGAAATTCACTAACAAGTTTCCCTCTCTAAAAATGTGGGTCACACATACTTGATGAAACCATTTCATAATTTCATGAGAGTCTATAATAAAATCCTTGACAGTATTATAAATGCCAAGAAAACAATTGATAATGTTAAGGGACTTCAACCCATACTCTTCTAAAACCTTTATCAAACACAGTTTTTATGCCCAAATAGGCTGCTTTAGCTTCGATGAGACGAGATTTGAAATGTTATTACTTCAATATATTAGGATTAGTTACTATGGTTCAACTAAAATAATTTCTTGTGATTTACTAACACCAATGGTTGAGAGTAAGTAAAATCATTAATGTAATTTAGGGGTCACATAGCTACCTTCTTCTATGTTATCCTATGTGACTATTGAATTTAATGCATATGGAAAATGTTATGACATAAAATTATACCCTAGTGCGATTTCCCATAACACACCTTTACTTTAGCCTTATAAAATTGATAATGCTAAATCTTGTTATCATTAGCCTTTTGTCCTTTCCATACCTTGTCATTTTCCATCGATGGAGGGAATTTTGACTAGGACTCTTTTGTGTTACATTGACTTCTAAATGCCATGTGAACATCCCTGATAGATTTTGATATCAGTGGATGTTGGGATGTTACATTTTGTATCTCCTACTAAGTGTAACACTCCATGTGATGTAGACTCACTTGAAAATATCTTTTTTTCCTCAAAACTCTCATTTTGAACTCACTTTATTATTCTATTCAACACTTTCAACAATTTTTGAAACTTCACACTTCAATCACAATCTTCTTCCCCTCCATTCTTACTTCCATTCTCTCTACACCATTTTTTTGTAGTTTTGAATCTGCACATCACTCTTGTATGATCATCTTGTGTTCTTCAAGCTCCTTTCCTTCCTCTCAGCTTCTTCAAGCTTGTAGAAGGGAGGGTAACTCTTTGTTGTTTCATTTCATTATCAATATTATAGTTAGAATATTATTATCTTTGATATCTATACATTTTGTATATTTATTTCTTTATCATATGTTCTACATTATAGTCTATTTGGTTATCCATGGAGGTGGAAACACAAAAGTGAGGGTTTCACTGAGGTAAAATCCAAACATATCCCTAACATTCTCCCATTTTCATGTGTGTAGATATTTCATTTATGAGGAGCCTATGGGAGGTTGGACCTACCATGAGTTGCATTTATTTATCCCTCTTCTTATCATTTTACCCGTAGTTATTTTATCTTACTTTTATATTATTCTTGTTGTTGTAGTTGTCAAATTTTTATGTATTTATAGAATTATGTAAATCTATATAAATTTGTTGGATTTGAATAATCAAGTTGTTATCAAGTCCTAAGAATTTTAGGTTATAGATTCTTACTCTCTATCCATATGAGATGACAACATGCCATGTTGTCCTATGTCTCCCATGCCAACATCATCTGGCCATGATTCAATGATTCTATCACTCGAGACCTCTTTGGTCTATCCACTTGATTCCTTAAGTCCTCCATCCTAAAAACCAAAAAGCATAGTCTAGTTTTTCCTTCATTTTCCATCCTATTTTTCTAACCTTTGTCATTGAGGCGACTGAGGGAAATTTGCTCCCTTTAGACCTTGTTTGTCTTGGGACTTGGGAGTAGTGAATCCCCTCCACATTTTGGTGAACCTAACGTGAATCGATCTTCTCTCATTGTCCTTATTTCAAAAGAATTCTAACATCTTAGAATGTGTAATTAGTATTGCATTATGACACTCTTTCTGAGCATTATGACCGATTTAACTACCTCCAACAATGTTGCTAGAAGTTATCATAATCTAGACATAGGATCTAAGAGGTTTAGTCCTCCTCCTTTTTACCCCTCTTTTAAGGAGTTCACTATGAGACTCTCCACCGAATACACTCCTTTTGTCATTGAAGATAAAACTCATGTGCCTACCCCTCTTTCCTCATGCTTAACATTTTCCTCTTTGGAAGATGAAGATGCTCTCAGAGTCCTTGGAGATGAGACTCGAGCAGCTTGTGGTTTCTTGGTAGGAGATCAAGATTTTTCCCAAGCAACTCCTATGGTTGGAAATATAAATGATCTATTAATTAAATATTGAAGGGGTTTGAAGCTCCTTTATGGTATTATCGATATTCTAGAAGCCCACATTCCATCCTACACCTCTACCTTGAGTGATACTCAGGATATGAGATTGGATATCACTAAAAAACAACTAGAAATATTGATGCCGAGGGTATCAATGTGTATGGCTAACTTGGGTCCCTTTACTAACACCAACATTGTACCTAAGCAAAATCAAACTATTAAAGTAAATAGGGTGCCTTTGGGTTTTAGTTATTCTACATCTAAAGTTCAAAGTATCTATGTTTGTGGTGTTGGTGCCTTTATTAGTGTCGGTACTAGTGCCTCTTTTGGTGTTAGTGATAGTACCCATAGTGGTCCTATAATTGGGGGCTTTGTCAATGCAAGCATTGGTGGTTCTTTTGGTGGGTTTACTAGTCATACCTCATCTACTAATCTAGTTCTCAAAACTATTCTATAGAACATGGGGCAAATGCAAAATCAATTAGCAAAATTGTCTAGTTCTTCCTCCCAAGCTATGTTTCAACCATTTTACCATTATAGTACTCATTATATTTCCATTTTGAACACTCTTATCCATTGATAAGTAGTTAACTAATGAGAAGTTAACTGAATTCATACTTTGGTATCAGGATATATTTGCTCAAATTTATTATGCTCTGCCCAATTATGGTTTCTAAGAAGTGCTTCTCGGGAATTTGCATCCTGCATTGCAAGAAGAGTTTATTGTAATGAAATATTCCTCTTTCGTGTATTTGTGTGCTTCTTTGAGAGAGTACCATCAAGCAGTTGTCTAGTATGGGGATTCATTCTCACACTCTCACTAGCATAGTCGGTAAGTCATGTCAGTATCTAGAAAGAACAAGGACATGGAAAACATGATCTTTGTTCCACCAAATAAGAATAATACAAGATGTAGTAGAACTTATACTAATTTTTTAGTCATATAACAATTCGTTTTAAAAATTATTGAAAGATAAAGTGATAACATTTCTAAAGATTTGACCACTTTTTGAGCCATATCCTTAATGGTATGAATCCCAAAAGTTTTTTCAATACCATCGATTTGTTGGACATGACATCAAAAGATGAGTTTTCTTGCATCATGTGATTTAAGATTGCATTGATGAAAGGACTATCTACCTTGACAATAGAAAACAAAACTCTAACAAGTCTATATAAAATATTAACAATCAACTATAGATATACACAAATCTTTTCTCATCACACTCAAGTAACTTGGTTACTCATTCACTCATGTTTCTCCCATTGAGCATGTGAATTTTTTCCTTGACATTGCATTCACCTTACACAATTTTCCTTTGAATAAGAGCCTTATTCACTTTACATTGCCACTTGCATCAATGGTAACATTATAATGGGTGTTATGGTTGATCCCTCGAGCCGCATGAATTCCATTATAAAAGAGAACCTTTTATAAATAATTTATATAGGGAGAAGTATGATGAGTCATGGGACACCCTTTGCACACATGATGGGTTTTTAATTATTCCTATTGGTACTATCTTTTTTTTTGTCCTTGTAGGAACAAATTTATGGGCATCCCATTTGTTGTGATCCCTAAGTATAGTTTATTTAGAGCAAGGGTTGGCATTCTGTGGCTTGCCTTTATGAATCTAGTCACTTGTATGATTTGTAAATATCTAAAGTATCCCCACGAGGGTAATGTGCACATTATCTAGGACACTAGATACAAGCCACAAGTAGAATGTGGGGAATTCTCCCTTGAAAAATTTTGGACCACCATAGTCAAACCCCTCCCTCCTAAGGGAGATATCTTGTATATAACTTATTTTAGATACAAGACCGAGGCTCAACATTGAAAGGTGGTTTCCCCCATTTCCTTATGTTGTTTCTCAAAAGGCTTGTCTACATGCATAGAAGAATACTACGTATCCTACCCCTCCAAAGGGGAAGGACAAGCTTGTTATTTCCCTTGTGTCTTCCACCTCTAGTTCCTTTATTTATTCTTCTTTTGCACCATATACTTCTTCTTAGCCCCTGGTAGTATCATTTGTTCCCACTATGTGCACAGCCAAAGAAAAGGAAAGAAACCCATGTTGCAAAAGTCAAATCCCCAATATTTTTAGCTTCCTATCTTACCCACAGTACCCTAACACACCATGTATGGCAAGGGGAATCTTTCTCGTGGGGTTTTTCTTGTGTTTCGGTCTCCACAACCTCTTCTTGTCCCTCCACCTACCTCTAAGGTAGAGAAATCAAAGAATCCCATCGCTGAGATGCCCGTCTTTGTTATGAATTCCATGTATCTTGCTCCTCCTACTCCTCCTAAGGAGTCCCCCCTTCCATCGGTGATGGATGCAGAGGTTTCCCCTATAGTAGAAAAAAATTCCCCAGCCTCTCCTCAGGCCATACATTCTAGTTCTCACAACCGATGTAATCAGCTTGCGTGCAAGCGTAAGTGCCAAAAAAAGGCTCTAGGCAAGGAGCATGCAAGTTTACAAAAGAGTAGGGAGGAGCCTTTTGTTTCTATTTATTCCCCTACTACTTCTATTATTTCTTTTTCTCCTATATTTTATTTTTCTTTAGTTCCCATCACCTCAGTTCTTTTTTCAACTTCATCAATAGATCCCAATGAACCTCACCCCAAAAGGGTGTAGGTGTTCATCACTTCTTTAATGGAGCCTCACCTTCTTACCTCTCTTTCCAATATTCCTCCTTTCTTGTAGCCCATGAACATGCCTCACATAAAGGTGGTGTCCTTTGTTTCTTTTCCTCCTTCTACTTCTACTTCTTCTATGTGGATTCCATATCCTCCATTGAATCACATGCTAGAGGATGAACTTACCTTAGGTAATGGTCATAAGAATTTTTCATCTTCTTTGGAGTCTTGTGCTACTTTGTCTTGCATCATCCTTGTGATAGAGGTAACCCCTACATAACTAGAGTTAGTCACCTCCCCTCTTCTAAAAGTTAGTAATGACTCTCAAGTGCCTTATCCTCCTCACACATAGTTAACACATGACACCTCTACCAAGTGCATGTTCAAATCGTTGGAGGATATCTTGAATTTTTCCTTGATCTTTAAGAGATTGATGAATTTATTTTCACAAAAACTTGGTGAAGAAGAGCTTGAGGGCCCTTCTTGAGTTCCCTTCTTCCTTGTTCCTTATCACAATCAAGTCAGCTAGTCTGGCCCTTACTATCCCTCCCCTTTAGGATTATCCTCGCTCCCCTTATAATGATCTAGATTAGGATTAGTATGATCTATTGGCGGATTTAGATTAGGGTACCACCTTCCTCTACATCTCCATATAGTTTTATGTGATTTTTTATGCTTCTATTATGATTTTATGTATATGTTTATTATCTTCCCTAGAGGATCCTTGCTACCCATGTAGGTTCTTGGATATAGGTGAAACTCTATCATAAGATTCTTATATTTTTCTCATATTTCTTCTATATGCAATAATCTTGTATTTTCACATGGAGCACAATGCAAGGCATTGGTGTCATTTAGGCCTTCTTCCATGTTGAACCAATTTTTATTTTTTCTTTATCTTCATGTTCTAATACATTTAGGGGTGATGAAAGTTCATACGTATGTTATATTATATCTATCTATCCATATAAATGAGAAGTTCTGACCTTGAATAATCAGATCCCCCTCTGTCTTGGATTTATTCATCTATGCCTTTCTAGTTCATGATGTTGTGGTTTCTATGTGTTATCTCTCACATGTGTGATAACATACCATGAATACATATCTCCATGTATTTCATGCCAAAACATTTGTTGTCATTATTTTCTCTCCATAAAAGTCCATTTGCTCCTCTACATCATACACATACTTATAGGAGGCTCTCATATCTACTTAATGTTGCAAGTATGAAGGTGTTGTCATTGATTTCAACAAGTATTTTTTGTCATTGATGATATTAGTAAAATGGTTGAGAATATATTGCTGCTTTGATAAGCTTCTATTTATGGTTCATATGTTGAGGATATTGAGAGAATTGATAGAATAAGGAAACAAGATGTTGTAGAGGTGTTCTAGTTTTTCTTCCCATTTATTTTGGGTTGAATATTTTATTTTGTGGTTTGGATATGTTGGTTAGAGATGTTCAGAGTTTCTATATCTAAAATTTTGGCTTTTGGATCATTGGTTAGAGGAAGTTATGCTCACCAGTGTGTGAACTGGTTTGGTAGTGTTGTGTACAAAGGTGTTTGGGAGAAATGTATTTGCTCCATATTTCTTCACACTTGTTTTTTAGGACTTGTGGTTCCAAAGGAGAGGTGATGATGTTATTCTCTTGTATTTTTCAAGAGGATTTGTGGTTAGGTGTATTGAAAGAAGGTATTATGAGTTATAGAGTATTGCAGTGTCTCGTAGTGTTGTCTAGATAAATAGTATGTTTATAATCTTTAAGTGAGATTTGTTGTGAATGTGTTTGTTGGTTTCTAGGATGTTCTTGAATCACCTTCAGTTGAAGTTTATTTTCCAAAAGTTTCAGATTTATCAAAGGAGGCATGTAATTCAAAGTGTAATGTGTTTTCACAGGTAATGGTCAACCTAGTGTTTACACTACATTCAAAGATGTTCTTGAGTGTTAATAAAGGCATATCATGGCATGTGAGATTTAATTTGGGTCCCAATTAAGTGTTGTTTTGTTCCACTTTCCTTTCTATCCACCACGGGAATTTTTAGTGCCTACATAATTTAAAATTGCAAACTGTGAAGCACGTGTATTGCTGACCTTAAAGAAAATTTTCAAGGTTGAGTTTAGATGTTGAGGGTTCACAAGATAGAAATGACATATGTGTTTGACACAAGTGATGTGAATTTCCAAAGAGTAGAGTGCGAGTTTGAGTTGAGCAGTGCAAACTTAAAAGTGTTGGAATTTTGATTGTAGTGAGCTAAAGGTGTCCATAATCATTCAATAAAGACTGCGAAGGTGTTGGAGCCTTTGTTGTGGATTCCTTGTTACATTAATAAGTTGTTCTCTATGTAAAATTTCTCTTATAGCTTCTTTTTCTTTCTATGGTAAATAGCCCTGGTTGTGAGCCTTTTTGAATAATGCATCCTATTCTAGTAGGGATCCCTTGTATCGATTTTACAATCACTTATATTGTGAGATGATCCTCACTGTGGTTTTTCCCTCATTTTGTTTTCCACGTAAATTTGGTGTTCTCTTGTGTATCATGTTGTTTGTTTCAATTTTGATATCCTCTTTTCATGGTTAAACATTATAATAGATTAAGGGTTTAATGTATTCTTGTGGATCTAATTACTATTGAGGTTTTTCATGTTTGAATTTGGTACAACTGACTCACCCTCCTCTCTATTGTCTTGTTCATTTAACAATTTGTATTAGAATAATGTTCCTTGGATAAGATCTTAACCACTTGAGGTAAATTTGGGATAAAGAACGAGAAATATTTCCCTAAGTTTGATGACACAAATTATGCATTCTAGAAGAAAAATATGAAAGGATATTTGGCATCCTTTAATTATGAGATTGAAAATGAAATAGAGACTTAATATGTTGCATTTGTGAATGGTCCAAGCACAAGTGATGATATCAAGGAACATGAAATAAATGGTAAGGCAGGATTTATTCTTGTGAATAGTCTTTTAAATTTTGAATTAGAAAAAGTTATGAATCTTAAGACTACTAAAGAAATTTGGGATAAGCTAGAAAGAATTTATGAAGGAGATGATAAGTTTAAACAAGAAAAGTTGTAGAATATGAAGGAACAATTTGAGACCATGTGAATGTATAAAGATGAAACAATTACAAGTTATGTGTAGAGGGTTGATGAGTATGTAAGTGCAATGAGAGGTATTGGTGTGTAAGTCAAAGAACCTAGAGAGGTAAATAAAGTTATCAGATCTCTTCCTGATTCTTATAGTGAAAAAGTATTTGCTATTGAGGAAGTTGAAGATTTTAATACTTATTCTAGAGATCAGTTGTTGGGTACACTAACTTCATTTGAAATGAGAAAACTATTGGCAAAACAAGGATAGACAACTGAGAGAGGGGGTGAATCAGTTGTTACCAAAATCAAACTTATATAACATTAATCAACCTTATATCATATATCTAATAATTAATAGTGCAAACATTAAATCAATGACCACCAAGATTTTATACGTGGAAACCCTACTAGGGGAAAAGCCATAGTGGATGTTAGTCCACAAGATTATACCCTATTAGAAGTATAATGAAGAATAAAAAGGGAATGCACTTGCATTCAGGTGCACTACCTAGAGCACATTGCTCAAAGGGAAGGTTCATTGCCTTACATATAATAATTAGATTAAATCCATCTGATGAAGTTGAACTGAGAAATTAGCTTCTATAAAAGCCTGATTACAGTTCCAGTTAGGCACACAAAAACATTTACAAACTCTTCCACACTCTTCTCAATCTCTTCCACACTCTAGTTTGAATGGTTTGAACTTTATTCGCACATGTACATCACTTTTACACTTTTACACTTGCTTGTAAATGAGGAAAACAATCTCATATATATATTCGCTACATGGATTTACATCCACTATTCAGTCGACCACAAATAAAGAATAAATTACAACTGTCGGCCTTAATACATGACTAAATTATAATTCACATCAATACAAGTTGGTAACAACATAGTGAGGACCAAAAAAAACACCTCCAAACATGCCAAACAATAAAATATTAATCCTCATGGATCCGCAACACGCTAACATCATCATGTTAGCCAAGAACATGAAAACTTGGGCACACATCAGAAAAATCTTCGATCATGAACACTTCAATCAATGCAGACATACAAAAAGGATAGAGTACGATCTAGACTCATCCATGAATGTCACATGTACATGCGCAACACATGAAATTACCAGAATTTCATCCGCTTCAACCAAGAAAACCATCTACAAAAATTGAGTAACTGTAGGCACACAGATCTTCATAACTTCCACAAGTCTTTATGCGAAACTTTGAAAATTTCACACAAAATACTAGAAAGCTTCAACAAAAAACCATTTGAGGTGCACCTTTTGATCTTCAACATACAAAACTTTCCAATATTTTGACCTTCTCAGCTCCACTGGATTCTTGTACTATATTTTTTACAATTTTCTCAATATTCTCGACATATACAACCTTAAACAGATTAAGTGCTAATAGTGTTGACATCAATGACAACCACATATGAGAAACACAACCACAACATCCAACAATATCCCCCTTTGGCATTGATGGAAACACATAATGTGAAAAATAATACCATCAACCCAACTAACTCTTCTTCAACAATCTCCCCCTAAGATTGCACACTTTTTTCTATTTCCTTCATTGCTCTTCTTTCCCACATTTTTCACATTATTTCTCTCCCCCTTTAACATCAATGGAAAAGGTACATATGCTCTAACCACAAATTTGAATCATTTGACTACTCCCCCTAAGTAGTAGCCACCACAAAATCAATCTGGAATGAGATATGGCTATGACTTCATGGAATGATGCAAATACCTACATCTATGTTCTGATCAGGAGGGGAAATCACCCCTAAATTTCCTCTGAGGTACTCAAAAGTATCCTTAGGCAATGACTTGGTAAATATATCTACAATTTTCTCTTTGGTAGGTATGTACTCCAATCTAGCTTCTTTGTCACTTACTTTATCTCTCAAGAAGTGATACTTGATGGATATACGCTTTATCTTTGAATGCAACACTAGATTCTTAGAAATGTTAATGGCACTTGAATTGTCACATAATATGGCAATGGGTTATTCATACACAATTCTAACATCTCTCAACATTTCCTTCATCCACAATAGTTGGGTGCAATTGTTTGTAGTAGTAATGCACTCTGCCTCAGTAGTAGATAATGAAACTGAGTTCTACCAAGATACCAGCTTCTTACCTAAGAAGAATGCACCACCATTAGTACTCTTTCGGTCATCTACATCTCCTACCCAATCAACATTAGTAAAAGAACTTAGAGTAAGATCATCATCCTTAGGATACGAAAGACAAAGATCAACTGTCCCTTTCATATATCTGAATATTATTTTCACAATAGTCACATTGGACCCTTTAGGATCAGCTTGAAATCTAGCAACCATGGACACAAAATTTATTAGATCTGACCTGTTCTGAGTCAAATAGAGTAATCCACCAATCATTGACCTGTATCTTGTCTGATTTTCCTTAGGAGAATCATATTTCTATGTAAGTTTGCATCTAGTCACTATAGGTGTACCAATTGGTTTTGAATCTTCCATGCCAAACTTGTTTAGTAACTCTTTCACATACTTAGACTGAGATTCAAAGATTCCATCATCTAACTGAGTGATTTGCAATCCTAAAAAGAATTTCAGCTCTCCTATCATTGACATTTCAAATTCACTTTTCATTTCATCGGAAAAATTCATACACAAATCATCATCACCTTAAAAAATAATATCATCAACAAAGACTTCAATGATCAGTTCTTTTCTCTAATCCAACTTGAAATATAGATTGCTGTCAGTAGTACCTTTATTGAATCCAAGTTTCATCAAGTATTTTTCTAATCTAGCATACCAAGCTCTATGATCTTGCTTAAGTCCATAAATAGCTTTCTTCAATCGACATACCATATTATTTTCATTAGTCAACTAAAATCCATCTGGTTGTTCACAATAAACTTCTTCTTCTAGTTCACCATTCAAAAATTTTGACTTTACATCCATCTGATAACTTTGTAATTCTTGAAAGTAGCATAAGCAATAAATAATCTAACAACTTCAATTCTAGCAATAGGAGGAAAAGTTTCTTCAAGTCTATAGCTTCCATTTGTGAGTATCCTTTGCAAACCAATCTTGCTTTTTTTTTGACAATATCACCTTGTTCATTTAGCTTATTCCGAAACACCCACTTGGTTCCTATCACATTTTTGTTCCGAGGTCTTAGAACAAGATCCCATGTATCATTTTTCTGTATCTACAACAATTATTCTTTCATGGCTTCCATCCAGTTTTCATCTTTGCATTCTTCACTTATATTTCTAGGTTCAACTTTAGAAATTAGACAATACTCTTCCAGAATTATTCTTCTAGTTTTCACACCTTTGCTCTTGTCTCCTATGATCTGACTATTAGAATGATTTCTTCTTACATGTTTAGGAGTTTTGAAGTTTTCTCTTACCTCTTGTGTTCTTTCTTCTACACTTTTGCTAGCTTCTGCTTCTTGATTTCCATGGTTCACCAGAAAAAATTGAAGTTGATTTTGTGCCTAAGCATCACTTTCATTGTTAGCACCATCATGTTGATCATCTGAATCATAACCACTAGATCTGGGTGATTTACCAATATCTTCATCAACTTTGACATTTGCACTTTCAACCATTTTCTTCAACCTTTTATTAAAGCACCGGTAAGCTTTTCTTTTAGTAGAGTATCCTAGGAAGATTCCTTCATCACTTCTAGCATCAAACTTACCTATATCATCATCTCTCTTGATGTAGCATTTGATTCCAAATATTTTGAAATACTTGATAGTAGGCTTATAACCAAACCATAACTCAAAAGGTGTCTTACCAAAATTACTATTGACATTCACCCTGTTAATGGTGTACACAACAATACTTAAAACTTATCTCCAATAGAAATGAGGAATATTTGCTTCCAGCATCATTGTTCTAGCAATGTCTAGAATGGTTATGTTCTTTCTTTCAACAACTCCATTCTGTTGAGGGGTCCAGGGAGCAGATAACTACCTTTGGATTCCATGCTCTTCACAAAAAGAATTGAATTCCCATGAAGTAAATTCACCACCTCTATCTGATCTTAGAAATTTGATCCTTTGACCCATCTCATTCTTTGTCATATCTTTGAAAATTTTGAACTTTTCTAATGGTTCATGTTTTTCTCTCAAGAAAGTGACCCATATCATTCTAGAATAATCATCAATGAGCAACATAAAATACCTCTCACCTTGTAGGATTTCGATTCTGGAAGGACCACATAGATTAGTATGTATCAAATCCAGTACTCCATTAGAGCTATACTGTTTGCTTCGAAAATAATTTCTTGTTTGCTTTCCCATCTGACATTCCTTGCACATAGTGTTAGTAGGCTTCACTAACTTAGGCAGATGTCTAACCGCTTGAGTAGAGCTTATCTTGATAATGTTATCAAAGTTCACATGACACAACCTCCTATGCCATAACCAACTTACATCAATTTGAGAAATAAAATAACTTTGACTAGCAGCACTCAAATGAAAGATATCACCTTTTGTCTTGGTTCATGAAGCAATCATATTTCCAGAACTTCCCCTTATTATGCACTTACCATCCTTGAATTGCAGATTGTAAATTTTGTCTACCATATCTTCAACACTCAACAAGCTGTGCTTTTATCCTTCTACATAAATAACATCATTAGTATTGTGCTTACCACCAAAAGAAATAGTGCCTCTACCACAAATCACACCAGAAGTGTTGTCTCCAAACCTCACAACACCACTATCATAGTTTTCCAAGCTTACAAATTTTATTTTGTCACCAATCATATGATGTGAGCATCTGCTATCAATCACCCACTCATCTTTCTCTTCAACTTTGGCTGCAAGAGATTTCTCAACATTGACATCACTAGCAGATTTCGTCGACACTTGACCATTTTCTTTGATAGCAATAAATACCCATTCATCTTCATTCCCAGTTTCTTTATCAGTTTCTTCATCAGTTACACCTTCTTTAGCATAATATCACTTTCTTTGAGATCTAGTGTTCTCAGGTTTATACTTTGAAACTCTTTCAGGACATCTAGATGCAAAATGACCTATCTTACTACAAGAAAAATATTTAATAGGTAACTTTCCTTTATACTTACCATGACCTCTTGATTCTCTTTTCACAATCAATGCTTCTAGTTCTTCTAATTTCTTTTCTTCATCTTCAATTCACTTCATCTCATCTTCATACCTAAATTTTCTTTTGGAACTTTCTCTTGAATCATATCTCTAGTTGCTTTTCTCGGATACAGTAGCCTTGAAAGAAAATTCAGTCTTATGAGAAAACTCACCAAATTCATTTCATTCAAATGCAACAAGTTTTACAATCAACATGTCTTTTGTAATATTTTTCATTGTCCTGAGTTCATCAATAGCATGAGCTTTTGTCTTGTAGGAAGGGGGCACAGATCTAAGTATCTTAGCCACAATTTCATCATCATCCAAAGTTCCACTAACACATCTAATAACCATCACTAATTCAATTATCTTTTGTGAGAAGGAAAATATGTTTTCATCTTCACTCATCTTCAAGCTCTCCCATTTGCCTTTTAGAATTTGTAGCTTAGCACTTTTCACTAGTGCATCTCCTTCATAAAATGTTTCCAAATTTTTCCAAATCTGATATGCAGTTTTCAATCCTAACACATTTTTCATCTACGAATCTGTCAAAGCACTCATTAGAATGTTTCTACTACCCTGGTATTAATTTCTGCATTCTTGATTTCATCTTTAGATGAAGGACCATTATGAGGAATACTATATGTATTTTGTGTCATCTGCCAGAAAGGTTCTCCAATGCACTTCAAATGACATTCCATCCTGACTTTCCATAGAGAGTAGTTTGTACCATCAAATATATGACTATCCTTCCTGAATGATGTCATCTCGGATCACCTCAATCTGTTAAGCTTCTTTTGGAGGAACTAGCTCTAATACCAATTGTCAGTAAAACAAGGATAGACAACTAAGAGGGGGGGTGAATCAGTTGTTCCCAAAATCAAACTTATATAACATTAATCAACCTTATATCATAGATCTGATAATTAACAGTGCAATCATTAAATCAACAACACATCAAAGACACATGAACACCAATATTTTACAGGTGGAAACCCTGTTAGAGGAAAAACCATGGTGGATGTTAGTCCACAAGATTATACCCTGTTAGAAGTATAATGAAGAATAAAAAGGGAATGCACTTGCATTCAGGCGCACTGCCTAGAGCACACTGCTCAAAGGGAAGGCTCACTGCCTTACATACATTAATCAGATTAAATCCATCTGATGACGTTGAGCTAAGAAATTATCTTCTACAAAAGCCTGATTACAATTCCAGTTAGGCGCATAAAAACATCTACAAACTCTTCCACACTTTGCTCAATCTTTTCCACACTCTATTCTAAATGATTTGAACTTTATTCAAACATGTACATCACTTGTACACTTGCTTCTAAATGAGGAAAACAATCTCATATATATATCCGCTACACAGATTTACATCCACTATTTAGTCGACCATAAATAAAGAATAAATTACAACTATCGGCCTCAATACATGAATAAATTATAATGCACCACAACACAAGTTAGTCAATAAATAGTGAGGAAAAAAACAAACACCTCCAAAAATGCCAAACAATAAAATATTAATCCTCATGGATCCGCAACACGCTAACATCTTCATGTCGGCCAAGAACATGAAAACTCGGACACACATCGGAAAAATATCTAATCATGAACACTTCAATCAATGCATACGTACATAAAGGATAGAGTATGATCTAGACTCATCCATGAATGTCACAGGTACATGCGCAACACATGAAACTACCGGAATTTCATCCGCTTCAACCAAGAACACCATCTATAGAAACTGAGTAACTGTAGGCACACATATCCTCATAACTTCCACAAGTCTTTATGTGAACCTCTAAAATTTTTTGACAACATACTAGAAATATTCAACAAAAAACCCTTTGAAGTGCACCTTCAAATCTTTAACATACATAACTTTCCAATATTCTGACCTTCTCAGCTCCACTAGCTACCTATACTATATTTTTTACAATTTTCTCAATATCCTTGACATATACAGTCTTAAGCAGATTAAGTGCTAATAGTGTTGACATCAATGACAACCACATATCAACAACACAACCACAACATCCAACAAAAACATGGTTGGAAAAATGGTACAATAATGGAAATTGCTTTCAAGGCTGGAAAATTAGAAAATGTTGAAGATTCAGATGGAGAAGATCTTGATGATGTGGAAGATAACTTTGTAAGAAGTATGAAAAGGGGCACCTATAAGTACAAAGGTAAACTACATGTCAATTTTTTTAGCTGTGGAAATATAGCTCACTATGCTTCAAGATTCCCAAATAGAGTCGTGAACAAATAAAGTAAGGGGAATAAAGAAAAGATGATTAAGAGAAGTTAATATGTTAGAGGAGATGTTGGTATTTCTAATGATGAATTTGATCATGGAGACGATGAATGCTTGTTTTGGGCTATAGAAGACAAATCTACATCTAATAAATCTAAAAGTTGTGCAAAGGAAAGTGTTCCAGAAAAGAAGGATAAGATTGAATGTACTTTTTGTTGCACAAGTGGTTGTTGTTGTAGAAAAAGATCAACCTGTTAATGACTGATACAACCACAAACCTATACAAGATCCAAGATCCATGTGAGGTAGTTAATCCATGTCACGAACACAAGTGTCACACCGCACAGTAGAAGGAGACCAAGGTTGAAACTCTTGCAACAACACCCCCCCCCCCAATGTAAGCGAGGGGTTTGAACCTGCGACCTCGACTCTGATACTAATTGTTGAAAACCTAGAGAACTGAGAGGGGGGATGAATCAATATTCCATTAAATATTTTGATGATAATCCATCCAATTAAACAAAACATATCTAACTATAATAATGAGTGAATGCATGAATAACCACAAGATCACATGATACATGAACACCAAGAATTTTACGTGGAAAACCTAATAAGGGAAAAAACACAGTGAGGATTATCTCACAATATATTATAACAAGTTATAATATATTATAGAGGCTCACTGTTAGGACATACTATCCAATAAGGCCCACAACCAGAGATAGATACAAAAACAAAATGACTACACAATCAAAATGTGAATTGATACAAAGTGAACCTTCCTTGTGCTGAATTCAATTCCTTTGAAGCTTTGAATACAAAACACTATTATGCTTTATAGTCACTAAAAATTCACAACAATTCTACCCTTATTTTGATCTCACACATACAAATTTGCATGTTCACACAATATTATATCTCTTTCACATCTCATCATCTCTACAACCTCAAAAATGTCCTACATATATACCCAATACATCTTCATACATCAATTAGGTTAGCCTAATTAGATGTATCCCTATTTTAATTCAAAATAACCTTGTCAGCTCCACACTTGACTTACAAACTTCTTCGCACTCAAACCAAATGTACAACACTTGATTTAGGTCAGCATGAACCTAAAATAGATCTCATTAATATACACAATACATATCAAGTATTAGGTCGGCTAGGAATTAGACCTATTCACAAAATAAGCCAACTAAACAACCATCAAAAATCCATCTAATCATATAAAAATGCTCCATCAAGAATACATAGTGTACTAAAACCTGTCAACAATCTCCCAATATTGTAGTTTGATTCCAATCACTAAAGGAGTGTAGACCAGATTACACTTACCCATTTACATTCTTTAGAGCCTATGGACATGTAAAATTGACCTAACACTTATCACACACCTTAAATGACATTCTTGCATCATATAAATCATTATTATCAAATATAACTGCATTTCACATCAAAAGCATATAAAACCCTATTTTTTAGCTATTAATTGAATAATACATTATTTAATTAATTCACCTTTTTATCAAATTCGACCAATTTAATAATTTATTTAATAAAGTCCTAATCTAACATTATTCCTCTAGACTAATTAAATAACACCAATTATTTAGTTATTTATCTAATCCACTTTATTCCCCTAAGTCTATTAAATTATTAAACCATAATAGTTTAATTAACTCACCTGCCCTCCAAATTTGAATAATTTGAAATAAACTATTTGAAACATCATCAAAAATCAAATCAAACAAATGTAACTTTTTTTGTAAAAGTCAAAATTGATTTGCACATTCAACTCCAAAAACAATTTAATTAAGTAAATCAATTAATTAATTATCCTCACCCACTTTCTTGATTGAGCAAATTATGAATCACTGATTGCTCAATCTACTTCCTAACTGATCAATCTATTTCTCAATCCCACAGATTATTCAATCTATTTCTTCAAGATCACATTAATCATGTAATACATTTTCACAGATTATGCCCATCTAAATCCTCTCAACATCTTTCAACTGCCAATCAAGATATTCCACTACATGATCCTAATCGTCCATTTCAAATCACAAATTCTATATAATAAACCTTTTTCCTAACAAAAAAGGATCGGAGAATCAGTACATTTTATGGAACGAAGTAATGCCAAAACCTTAAGCGAAAATGACAAAACTTCAACACACCTCTTCAATCCACACACACATGTTCTTCAAGCACTCACATGCAACAATGGAGGCTTCAAATTGATACAGACAACCCAAAACATCTTCATGAACACACTCTGAAATGGGATGGTAACAATTCCTTTGTTTTTAAATTCATTTTGATATCTTAGGATTTTTTTTCAATAGCTTAAGAAACTTCATTTCATGAGTAATGGGCATAGATCTTGATCATTGTCTTGAATTAGATTAGTTTCTATTCAATTCAATTATCTCGTTTATACTTGTGGATTTCTCCCTTACATAGAGCCAAAATTGCATGTCTAACTACTATTACTTATAACTTTCAACCTGTTCACCCAAAGCTACTAAAACCTTGATCATAGATACACATAATAGCCATGCATAACATATTATAGCCTCATGAGCTGATCTTATTACAGGAGAATTTTTGGATCAAAATACCGGATTAAGATGTCTACATTCTGTTCATCGGATTAGACAACTGTCAACAATTAATGTTGGCATCAATGACAACACATTAAAAAGGTTCCTTCTTCATTCTTTCAACACTTTGGTATCTTCTTTTCATGCTAGAAAGGATAAGAATTATTGGTTTGTTGATAGTGGCTGATCTAATCACATGAACGAAGACAAAATTAAGTTTGGTAAACTTAAAAAGTATGATGGAGGATTAGCTAAATTTGGAGATGATTCAGGAGCTGAGATTTGTGGAATAGGTTCCATTGGTTTTGATGGAAAGCCTAATATTGAAGATTTTTACTATGTTAAAGGATTAAGGCATAATATTTTAAGTGTTAGAAAAATGTGTAGCAAAGGATATAATCTTGTGTTTAAGGATGAAATATGTGAGATTGGAAAATAATCTGGAACTGTGATTATTGTTGGTAAGAGGATAGATGGAAACATCTATCATTTTAAGGGTGTTGATGGTCATTTCTTTATGACTCAGATTAATGACTGTTGGTTATGGAACCAGAGGATGTGTCACATGAACTTTGGCAATATGATTAGAATTAGTTTAGTTTAAGCAGTAAGAGACCTACCAAGAATCACAAATCCTATCAATGCCATTTGAAAATATTATCAATTTAAAAAACAAAACAAGGATTAGTTTCAAGGGAAAGGAACAATATACTATTGGAATTATAGAATTAATACATAAGATCTTTGTGGTCCTACAGAGTGATAATCCTTCAAGGTGATAGGTATTTCATGCTTTTAATTGATGATTATTCTAGAATAATATGGGTTACTTTTCTTAGAGAAAAAATTGAAGCTCTACATAAATTTTAAGCATTTGAAGCTATGGTTGAGAATGAGATGGATTTGAAGATAAAATGTTTGAGGTTTGATAGAGGTGGAGAATTCACCTCCAATGAGTTTAACATGTTTTTTGAAGATCATGGAATAAAGAGGCACTTTTCTAACCCTAGAACTCCTCAAGAGAATGGAGTTGTTGAAAGGAAAATCAAAATTGTTCAAGAAGCTGCAAGGAATATGATGAAAGAAGATAAATTAATAATAAGTATATTGGAGAGAAGAAATTCATACTAATTTTTGCATACTTAATAGAGTTCAAGCCAAATATAACAACACAAAGAATCCCTATGAGTTGTGGTATAGAAGGATTCCCACTACCAGGTACTTTAGAGTATCTAGAAGCAAATGCTATATCAGAAGAGATGAAGAAAACTTGGAAAATTTTGATGCAAGATCTAATGAAGGTATCTCCCTTGGATATTTTACTAAAATCAAAGCTTACAAATGTTACAATAAAAGGATATTAAATATTTTTAAAATTGCAAATGTTAAGGTTGATGAAGATTTGCAGAATTCAGTTATTATAGATGGATATGTGTTAGATGAACTTGTTTGCAAAGAAGAAGAAGAAAAAATAAGGAAAAATGAAAGTAGAATGAAGAGGAAGAAGCTCTGAAAAAGACCCCTAAGACCCCCAAGTATGTGCAAAGAAATCATTATAAAGAACAAATAATTGGAGACAAGAGGAAAGGAGTATTGACAAGAAGAAGAGCTATTGAAGCTGTGGTAAATCTATGTTCACTTTTGAAAACTAAACCAAAAAATAGTGAGGCATGCATAAATGAAAATTGGATGAAGGTAATGGAAGAAGAGTTGGAAAAAACTAAGAAAAATAAGACTTGGGAACTAGTCCCTAGACCTGAAAATAAGAACATAATTGGAACTAAGTGGGTGTTCAGAAATAAGCTGAATGAGAATGGAGAAGTGGTAAGGAATAAAGAAAGGCTTGTGTGTAAGGGTTACTCACAATTAGAAAGAATAACATTTGAAGAATTTTTTTAATTGGTGGCTAGAATGGAAGCAATCGAAATGTTTTTGGCATTTGTAGCATATAAAGAATTTAAAGTTTATTGGATGGATGTGAAGTCTACTTTCCTAAATAGAGAATTAGAGAAATAAGTTTACATGGAACAACCAGAAGGATTTTAGTTGTTAAATTAACCAAAAATGGTTTGTAAATTGAAAAATGTATTGTATGGATTAAATCAAGCTCCTAGAGCTTGGTATGCAAGATTGGGTAGATATTTGATTCAACAAGGATTCAAAAAGGGTATTGTAGATAGTAATATTTAATTTTAAAGGTGAGGAAGACAAAATATTGATAGTGATTGTGTATGTGGATGACAATATCTTTGGAGGAAATGAAGCTAAGTATAAGAAATTTACAAAGGATATGCAAAAAGAGTTCGAGATGTCAATGTTTGGTGAGATGAATTTTTCCTTGGGCTACAAATTAGTCAAATAGATAAAGGCATATTCATTTCACAATCAAACTATGTTAAAGAGATGTTGAAGAAGTTTGGAATGGACAACTCCAAACCGGTATACACTCCTATGGTTACTAGCTTCAAATTGAGCAAGGATGATGAATCCCCTAAGGTTGATCGGAGCAAGTATAGATCCATGGTTGGTGAACTACTATATTTAATTGCTACTAGACTAGATATCATGCATGTAGTTTATTTTTTGGCTAGATTTCAAGAAGATCCTAGAGAGTCACATGTTGTCACAGTAAAGAGGATATTCAGATATTTTAAAAAAACTTTGTATTATGGCTTAAGGTATCCTAAGGATACTAATTTCAATTAAGTGCATACACAGATGCATATTGGGCTAGATGTGTTGATGATAGGAAAAGTACAAATGGTGGTGCATTCTTTCTTGGATGTAGATTAGTGGCATGACTAAGCAAGAAACAAGATTTTATTTCTTTATCTACTATAGAGGACAAGTATATTATAGCAACACCTTTCTGCACACAAGAATTGTGGATGAGACAAAAAATGAAAGATATCAGGGTGAGTGCATGATCATGGGGGTCCAAAAAGTGGCAATATGACCCAAAAGTGATTGATATCTTTTTTTAATCCAAATTTGATGAAACGAAAAGGGTTTATTAATAAAATTGTTAGATTTCAACTAATATAAGATATGACTTATTTATGATTAAATAGATTATTATTATGCACTTTCTACATGCATTCTTACTGAAGTCCTGATTGATAGGCTAATTAAAAAAATATCTACTTCTCAAACAATTTCTCATTTTTTGAATTTGAAAGATGTGGCACATTCTATGCTTCCCATACTATTAGATAAAATAAAAGAAAATTTAAATTTCATAATTTTTGGACCAAGTTATGGTGGTTTGACAAACAAGTTTTAATATTTAAAAAAAAAATTAATAAAAAATTAATGACTAATTATTTACTTGCAAAAAAAATATTTAAAAAATGTGGCACATCCACACATGTGTCCTCTACTTATATTGAAAATTTTAAAAAATATATTATTTTTTTCTTGTACTTAGGTTGGTTAGATATACACTTATTTTTTATTTTTTCCTAAAAATTTAGTACTATTGTATTAAAATTTTAAAATTTTACCAAAAAGATCTACTTTTTCCAAAAGAGGACTAGTATCTTAGAAACTAAATTCAATTTTCTACAAATTTTGTTCTTACATATTTTCCAAATTATGTTAATAACCTATTCAAATTTATATGTCAAGTTGCCTAACTCAGTTTTTCTAAATTTTCAGTTCAAGTTAAGGGCCTAGTTTGGACCCCCATGATCTTGCACTGACCCTGTGCATAATGAGCTTATTTCTATATTTTGTGATAACACTTCAAATAATAAAGTGGCACACTCACGAACAAATTATATATCAATCAGGTATCACTTTTAGAGAGAGAAGGTTATAAACAACAAGGTGAAGCTTGAATATGTACCTACAAAAGATCAAATTGCTAACATATTCACTAAGGCTCTTCCTAAGGATACTTCTTTGAACTGTAATGACCATATTTTCAATCTAAAGACATAACACAACAATATTTATTATTATTATTACTATTGACAATTAATATAGAATACCATTAATTGTTAGCCAAAAATCTTGAAATGACATTTTCTAACTATGTCTAGGTGTTATGGTTCTGAGTTAGGGTTCATGTCACTATTTCCCTAATGATATTTGCATCATCGACCTTAGAAGAAAAATTTTGTGAATTTTCCCTAAACTATAATGCATGACATAGTTATAAATTGCTACTCAATACTTCTTGAACTTGCTACTTCTAATTAATAATATCTAATGATAATGATATTCTTCTCATCTTCCTTTTCTAATTTCATCTTTGATGTAACTTATGATTAGGAGTTTGTTTTCTCTTAACACTTAATTTCATAATGGCACTACTAATCCAACCGTCCCCACCGATGCTTCTCTCAAACACCATGTGCACTTATGATATGGTTAACATTAATATCAACCTTTGATCAAAATTAATATTGAATTTATATTCACTCATATTATTGGTATTACATTACTATCTCTCTAATACTATTAATATTAATGTTGAATGTTATTATTTTAAATATTATTGTAATCCATCCCCAAATATGTTTAAATCCATACTAGTGGTTATACTCACTGAAGAAATAAATATCTTAACCATACACTTTCATAATATTGCTAAAAAATTTCCCAATACCGATCATTAATGTTGTCATCAAGACCCACATAGTTATTTAAAATAATTTAAAGTTATAACGACCCTTTTTATTTACTATAGATTCTGACATCCTTGATAAGTATTAATTTTGAGTAAGATAATACCAGTGGTTTTAAAATTATTTAATTCTTTTTTTTAAGTGTTAACCTAAAAGCTTTAATTTTGGAAGGACAATATTGAATTTATTAAAATAAATCAAATACCATTTTAACTTGTCATTGATATTAATGTTTCACTGAAAAGGGTAATATTAGCATTAATATCAATATTAAATTTACATTCATGGATATTAATACCACTACTAAAATTTAATCAATGAACTATAATAGTAAGAATTATTATTAAATATCTTAGCCTTAATTTACAACAAAAGACATAAAAAGATGCCTCAAAGGATAATCAGAAAAAACCACCACCAACATCCCAACAACCAAAAAACACCAAACAATAGGCACTAAAAAAAGATAAGACCATAGTCAACCAACAACACCCAACGACCAACAAATAACAAAAAAGAATGAAAACTACACCCCAACCCAAACAGTAAGCAATAATAAAAACTAACTCAGGCCAGCTAGAGTATTGGACATCTCAAGTTGTTGGTTCTTATGCTTTTCAACCATATCAAGTAGTTCTTTTTTCTCTGAATCAAAGGTTTTCTTCCTCAACCGAACCTCTAGTCACAGGCCCCTTATCATTATCTTTAGAAGTCTTCTTACCATTTCCCTTTGCCACACATTCCTTCTCCATGAGATCAAACAAGTAAACCCGATCTTCTCTCAATTCATTGATTTTCCTGAACAAGATTTCTAAGGACTCCACATTGTTCTTGATAAAAAGATGACATACCTGCATAACCTTTTTGATGTCCACATTGATACCAGACACTTTTTCTTCCAGAGAAGAAATTCTTTCCTCACAAAGAGACTTAAAATCATGGTAAGACCCTTCAAGGTCCACCATCCTATCAATTAGGATGTCTGGCACAATACCTTTAGGGACACTCTTAAGATTTTCTTTTAAGCCTCTAGTTTTAATGTTTATCTTGTTAAATTCCTATAAAGACCATTTAGCTATCTTGAAAGTACCTATAGCTCAAGCTCTAGCTATATCCAACAAATTAAACATGGAGGTCGCATCCTCGTCCAAATACAAAAAATCATTAAAAAGAGGATATACTTTCTAGGATTCTTGGCTTGCTTTGGTTTTTATGCATCCTCCTCCTCCCGAAACCTTTCTTCCTTATCCTCCTCCTCCATAGGCACCTCCTGTGGAGGGTAGTCCACAATGGTCACCGTATTGTCACCCATTCTCTTGTCCACACCAGTTTCCTCAAGCTCCTTGGTCATAAACTCCAGAGCTCTGCTCCTCAGATTTGCAATGCGTGAATAAAGCCTCCATGGTTTTATTGATCCAACCTCTTTAACCTGGGACCCCACTTCACCACCAACACCAAAAATATATTTTCCACCTGTTTCCTCCTTTGGAATAGGAGAGGAGTCATCAGACCCCACATCTGTCTCATCACTCTTCGAACGGGCAATCCTTTTCATAGACCTATTTCTCTTTGCACCACCTGCCTTCCTTTTCTTTAAAGAAGTAGCCACAACACCTAGAGAAAACTCATCCTCCTCACCATTCCATTGCTCCTCCTCCTCCTCTGAAGAGTCCTCACCCGTCGACCCAGAATGATTAGAGAAACTCTTCTCCTTACCTTTGATGGCAAGGGCCAGGAGAAGGGTCTTAATATGTTCTATTATTAGAAGAATTAGACCCTCATGGAGGATCAGGGCTTTTTTTTTTTTAAGGTGCCCATACATCAAAACCTCCAACGAAGATAAGAGAAAGAATGGAAAAGAAATAAAAAAACCATGCCTAAAGTGATTAAGGAGCGTGAAATGATGACTGAGGATGGCATTAAATCTCCCTTCCAAGGTAACATACCCGATCATCACTTCAGAAACACTTTCCCAAGTCTTCTTCAAATATTTTCTTTCATAATCCTAGGTTTCCAGCTTTATTAACGCTTTCCTCTCACCATCCTTGAAAAATTGAGTCATCGCCTCTTCATTGCTTTTATTGTCCTTAAAATTTTCTTACTAACAGTCGGTAAACCAGTAACTGAGGTAATGAAGCTCTCATTCACTTCCACCTCTAGATTTTTAACCCTAACTTTTCAGTTATGCCAAAACGAGACGAATTGAGCAGAGGCATTAGGATCATGCCCATGCAGTCTCTCCAAATATGGAGTAGAATTACCATGCCGCAAAATAGACTAGAGCTTCTTCTTATATGTAATGTATCCACAAGAATTTGGTTTGATAAGGCTCCTTTCACCACCCATGATAACCATCACAAAATTCTCAGAGACCTTGTGAAATGCACACAACAAAAGCCCAAAAGGTAGTAAAGAACCCACAAAGTGTGCAAAACGGAGGCAAGTACCATGCCATAAATGTCGCCACACTTCATCCCATGCTATCATTTTGCAATAAGCTTTTGGCTTCCTTGGGAATGATCGCACCTTCCTCCCATGAGAAAAATTCATTGAGACTGACAACCTCATTGGCAAAGAAGTCTGCCAATGAGTTACCTACTCGTTAAATATGCAAAATATGAGTCTCAACACAAGATTGCAGCATCATTATAGTATCCTTTATTAGATTATCAACACTCCAACTCAATGAGTAAGAACCACATAAATAATTAATGATGTTCATGGAATCACCCTCCACCCACAACTTGGAATAAAATTTACTAATGGCATACTTAAAACTGATAAATGTAGCCTCCACCTCTGCACGATGATTGTTCTGAATTCCCAACAGGAGTGCCACCGCACCTAGGAATATGCCCATATCATCTCTTAACACCCCCCATAACCTACAGGCCCATGATTCCCCTTTGTTGCCCCATCAAAATTAATTTTAATCCAACCAAAAGGAGGAAGATTCCATCTAGTGTTAACTCTTTTCGCTAGGATTGACTTCGGGATCAATAGAGGAATAGAGGTAACCTTCCATTTGAAAGTTACCAACAAATCATATCCAAAGAGGTAATCAGAGGGGGAAAACCTATCATAGTTTGATTAAATCAGAGCAAAGTTATCCAAAATAGCCCACTTGATCTTAATATAGAGACTAATGGGATTGAGTTTAGTATCCCAAAAAATCCTATTGTTTCTTTCTTTCCAAAGTCCCCAAGAAATATGCGAGATCATGAGATCCCAAATCCAATGAAAAATCATGCTAGAAGAGGGGCAAGACCATTGCTCATGGAGCTTAGCAAGGGAATCTGATAAGACCCAACCAACATCCTAGAGACAAAGAAATTTACTCCAAATAGATAAAGAATAATTACACCCAAGGAGAATATGAAAAGCATTTTCACCATCCGCTTCACAAAGAGCACATTTGTTAGGAATCGTAAAGCCCCTCTTACAAAGGATATCTAATTTCAATACTTTACCCTCCATTAGCATCTATAAGAAGACACTCATCTTCAGAATGATATTCTTATTCCAAAGCTTGCCCCAAAAAGGGAAAGAGGTAGGCGCATCCATAGAATTCAAAAGAGCAGATGCCACAAAAAAGCTGCCACTAGCACAAGGGGCCCAGATGACCTTGTTAGGTCTAGGAAAAGAGGGGATCCTAACCAAGCTTAAAAAGTCCTTCAGAATCCTTAAAGAAGGGTCCCAAGCCTCAAAATTCTTCCATTCACCTTGCTCAAAATAGTCAGCCACCTTAGTCCCAAAAAGGCATTTACATAGAGGGATAATAGGAGGAGACCAAGGAAGACAAGCCAGAGGGCAGGTTCCACACCAAGAGTCCTCCCAAAATAGAATACTAGTGCCATCACCCAACAACCACTTAACACTCCTAGCAATCAGGTCCCTACTCATTATAATATTCTTCTAAAATCACAAATCCGATGGAATCTCTTCTGAGGAAATGTCCCACAGTCGACCAAAACCATTCAAATACTTTTTATTCACCAAAGAGGCCCACCCAAAATTCCCATTCAAAATCCTCTAGATATTCTTGGACAACAAGGCTTTATTAAACACTTTCAAGTTCTTAATACCAAGACGCCCCCACTTCTTAGGTCTACACACATAATCCCAGGCTAGAAGGGGAATTCCAAACTTGGTCTCAACCCCAGACCATAAAAATCTCCTCAAGATCTGCTCCATTTTATCCTCAAACATTAAAGGAATCTTGAAAGGACTCATAGCATACAATGGTAAGTTCTAAAGCGTAGAAGAGATAAGTTAAATTTTACCAGCCTGGCTAAGAAGTGTACCTTTCCAATCGGTAAGCTTCCTACTAAAATTATTCAGCAAACCCAACCAAAAGGATTTAGGGATTTTGGAAATGCACAACGGAAGTCCCAGATAGGAGGATGGAAATTCACCCCTATTGTAGGAAATAATTCTAGACATCTTAAGCTATAAAGCCTCAGGGGTATTAAGAAAAAAGATCCGACTCTTAGGTAAATTAACCTTCTGACCAGAAGCCTTCTCGTAGTTAGCCAATTACAACTTAACAACTCTAACTTCCTTCACCAAAGAAACACCCATCAACATGGTGTCATCAAAAAATTGCTGGTGAGTAAAACGCCCACACCTGGACGAAGGTGAGAGACCACACAAGGCACCAACTTGAAGAATCCTCTGAATATTGCAACCCAGAGCCTCTGTCATCAGAATGAAAAGCAAAGGCGAAATCAGATCTCCCTGCCTCAAGCCCCTCGAGCTTTGGAAGAAGGGAGAAGGAAAGCCATTAACAAGAACAACAAAAGAAGTATAAGAGATAAGTTTCTCAACAAGTTGGAGGAACTTTCTACAAAAGCTAAACCTGTCCAAGATATTCATGAATTAATATCGTTACTGACTATATATAAAGGTTTTCTCAAGGAAAAAAAAATTGATATTAACTTAATACTACCCATTATAGTATATTTATTTACTAGTAACGTTGATTATGTGGTTCTGAATTTCAATTCAATGTTGCATTGATTTGATTCTAGTATGTCTACTAATTGACTTTAGAATTTTCTCAACATTAACCTGGAAATGATGTATATTGATGAGAATCTATGATTACTTTACATGATTAATACTAATATAAGGAATGGTTGTGTCAATAATTCTTATTTTATTTTGTTTTCCTTTGTTTTATATGTCTAAATATGTTCCTAAATGGGTGTAATAATGGATTAAACTTGAGTGTATAATACAATATCGTTGACCAAGTAAAACATCAAATTATTTGAAAATATTATAATCCATCAATTCTATGTTGATAATAATTATGGAAAAGAATTTAATATCAATATGATAACCTAAAGGTGCCCATTACTAGAATCCTAGTAGTAAATTTCATTTTTTTAAATATAAAATAGCTTAAATGTGCTCAATAGTCGGATCTTAGCCGTGATCTTTGTCATGATCTTGGCTGAAGTTTTTGTTAATCATCTTGCATTGTTATGAACGCCTGGGAACAACATTTAATCAACCGTAACTTCTGTTATTATCTTGTAATTCCCTAAAAATTTTACAAAAAGAGAAGAAATTATTTTGGGCACTGATGGAGGTAGAACCCTATCCTTTTCCCTTGCTAAGATGACTGAGTTGTAGGGGTGGAAGTGGCGGTTGTGATCCCAGATGACCATTAACAAGGAGACCATTTTCCGCTAGAACATCTCCATTATTTACAAGAAGGAAATGGTATGTGGCAGGTGAATTGCCCCAATTTTTTTTTTTAATGTTTTTATTTCCTCCTTTTCATAGTAACCTACTATTTTATGCTTTGCAGGCCATTTTCTAGACGATTGTGGGGTATATCAACATGAACAATCTCTGATTACTACAACGATGGTCGAGATAGGCACAAGGGAGAGGCGAATAAGTTGAGGTTACATATATTTTTTCTTGTGTTTGTAGAATAAAAAGGCACTAAGAAAAGGGTTAGCCTCATTAGGGAGATTGTGCACTTGAATAGGGTCAGGTTGTACTGAATTATTAGAAACAACATAGTTTTTTTTGTATTAAAAGAAGCTAGTTACAAAAGAATGAAGCAGTCCAAAGTAAAGGGAACTGTCAAAGAGAAACAAAAACCACAACAACCTTACACACCAAGGCAGATCAACTCAACATAATGCAGAACATGCCCAGAACAACCAACAAAAAAAGGAGACAACTCTCCAACAATATCAACAATGAGGACACAACACTTAAATCCTAAATTTGAACAGGCATTGCAGCTGTCTTGAGCAACGAACATCTTCTTCATGGAGCTGGAGAAACTAAATTTTGATAGCCTCCAAATGTCGAACATCAATCTTAACACCATCCTTTAACTGAGAACACAAGAAAACCAACTTTAGAATGATGTCAGAGTAAAGCTTTAGAATTTCCACTTCCTAAAAACCCACATGCTTAGAAAACATTGCTGAACATCTACATTTCCATATATTAAGTAAAATAGCTTGTCTTATGGAATCAACAACCACATCACTATGCAATCCCACATCCAAAACAACCTCCTTCCAATACAAAACATGACCAAAAATAGCAGAAAAATGACCAAAGACAACATTCCATTTCCTTTTAGCCGCTATACAATCCCAAAAAATATTCTTCAAGCTTTCACTACGATGACAATACGGACATTTAGGAGGAAGAATTTTCAATTTATTTAATCTATCCCCAACATGCAGCTTATGATGCAAAAGTTTCCATGTCAAAATTTGTGCATTAGCTTCAGCTTTAGATTTCCAGATCTAAGCACTCAAGTACCTCCATTTCTTTTCACGGAATTTGCAATTCCATTTTATATTGAGCCTAGGATTAAATGACATCTTTGGAAGTAAACTCAAATAGATGAGTTTCAATGGAAAACTGCAAAACTGGTGTTTACCAAACCATTTCCAATCCTTAAAAAAATTTTAGCTTAAAGGAGAACAAAGCTTCATGAGAAGCTCCATCGAAACTAATGACTTCACAAAAATCAAAAAACCCTGATCGTGGTTGTTTAGTTTAAAAGTATTTTTAATATGATGCCACTCACTCCAATCATGTAAATTAAAATCCCAAATATCCTTGAACTGCTGCACCCCCTTCTTGAAAAGGGAATAAGTCTGTTTTGGGAAGGTTACAGCCAAAGGCTGATCATGATATTGAACCAGATTGTTCCACCATATAGATGAGGAAGCAAAACTGAAACCATGTTGCAGTGAGTCCCCCCTCCAAACCAGAAAATTGCAAACCTGTTTCCAGGCCTTCCAGATTGACTGTAAAGGAAAGGAGGCCCTAATACTAAAGAATGGTGCCAAAAAAAATCTTATCCAACCATCTAATAGAATTTTCTTGGTTAATAGATTTTTCTTGGCTGGTAAATTATAGGTGGTTAGTAGAATTTTCTTGGCTTCTCATGTTTATTATTCATCTTGTTGGATGCCATCTAAGAAAGGCTACGAAGACCTTAATAAGATTGTCATACAGTTTTTGTGGTCTAACTGGGATGGAAAAGCTGGTTTCATATCATCTTCTTGGATTCATTGCAACCTAAGGATAGAGGTGGACTTGGCTTGCTAGAACCCAAAACGCAAGGGATTTGTTTAGCAGCAAATTAGAGTGGTGTTTGGAGAGGAACGATGGAAAATACTTGTCCGCCATCGAACAACCTATTTTTTTTCTATTGCATATATACTTATTTTATATACTTAGTTTCATATATTTATATACTCCCTTTAGTTTTTAGTAGATAATTTCTATATGGTCCATTGATGTCTACTGTGTGAAACTTTTAGCTAGATATCAGGTGTATGAGTGCTTCAAAACAATCTTCAAATGCTAAATTTCATAAAATAAATATGAATACATAAATTTGTATTATTAAAAAATAGTAAGGAAGATACTAAAATCTAATTTACTTTGCAACATATTCATATATGTATTCCCAAAAGATCCTTAGGACAACTACCCATTTGAAGATACCTTCAAGACTAAAATAAATTACGTAAGAATCGATTAGGTAGGCATGAACCACATTATTGATCACTACATCATTTACCATAAATTTTTCATTTCATTTTTTTTTTTTTACCATTACTTAGATATCTTAATAACATGTTAAATGTAGGTCTTCATTTCTAGAGAAAGGTTTACACTAGAAGATGCATTTAGAAGACTAGTACAAGCCTAACCATAAATATCCACACTGAACACATCGCATACATCCTAACATAGTAATAATTATCAAAAAAACTATTATCATTGCATTTCAACTCTTATTCTATTTTTTTTAAAGTTCCCCACCCTTTAAATTTTTTTACAGAAACTTGAAAAGGCCTAGTATGTATAGGAGAATTTAATATTTCCTAGCAATGCTTATTTACTCAAAACAAAACTTGTGTTCATTTACACATACAAACATAGCATACAACCACATTCTTATACATTTAATTCTCACATAGTGATAGTAATAGGTTCTCTTGATAGCAGTTTCCTTCCACAATAAAGGCTTCATCACAACTGAGATACCTACACAATAATGACAACTAGTGACTCCATAACTAGTGAGCTCACCTCCCAACCATAGGGCTGAAAACAACCCACCCCCAATCTAGGGGAACAATAACCAAGGTGACATAGGCTAGACAAAACATATGTATCCACAACCTTAGTTAAAAACACCGAGAAACCAACCCAACAACATACTTAACATAGAAAAATATTCATTCAAGTAATAGACATTACATGTTTTTAGCACTACATTACACCCCACACAGGAATCATTTCCATGAGCCCAAACAAGGGGGAGTGGGGAAATCTATAGGAATAAAGGGATTACAAATTTATTAGCATTTAAAATAAATAACATCTTTAATTCATACCACAAAACTGCCACCCTACTCTCATTCCAACTTCCTGCACACATACAATCTTCTCCATATCCCATTAACACACAACTTAATGAAATTTTACATAGCCCAAGCTCTTAACCAGGGTACACATACCCATAAAACAACTCCCTTCCCTTGGACATCTCACCCACTCAAGAACCCACACACGATGAACCTCAAAGAAACATGGAGATCCAATCAACATGAAAACATCCTCAACAAGAAGCCACCACAATTCACATAAATTTACCCAAATAAAAATGTACACATTCAATTTTTCAAAAAGTTAAACACAAGAGGAAGAGGAGTACCAACTTATTGTTGAATATTGAAGTTATTGAGAGGGGGGAGGTGAACTAGTATCTTCTTAAACTTATTGAACAAATACCATCTAATTAATCCAATGCATATGATAATTAAGATGAGTATAAGCATTAACTGAACATGAAGCACATAACAAAAGAACACCAAGATTTTTACGTGGAAAAATTGAAATGAGAAAAACCATGGTGAGGATTAACTCAAGATATAGCATAATCGATTATAAGATATTACAAAAGGGTGGTTCACTGCTAGGAACCACTATCCAAAATGGAGGCTCACTACCTACAAAAAGTATAGTAACAAAATGGCTTACAACCATAGAATGAACTAATGTAAGTACACCTCAAAGTGCAGGTTTAGTTCCTTTGAAGCTCAAGAAATTCACATGCTAGTAGATCATTATTCACTCTTTTTGCATCCACTCTTAATCCACCAACACTCACATACCCAATACTTCATACATACATCTCCAAAGACATCCTGTATATATATATATATATGATTTTCCCATAAGTAACAAACAGGTCAGCTCCAAATAAACAGAAAAAATTCTAAAAAGCAATTCAAACGTGTGGAACGCTACTACATGTCAGCATGGATTGCAGAAACAAGATTTAATCCATTGAACCTCAAACCACTTATTAGGTCATCCAGAGATAGACCTAATAAAAAAATGTAATTAATAAAATGATGTCAGTGACAAACAAGAGAATTTGTATGCATGAGATCGTGTCCATGCATGCTTCCATCGACCAAAAACCATTTCCCAAAATTTTGAGTAACAAATATCATGGGAGGGGAAATTTAGAGAAAAATACTGGAGGATGAATCTATATTACCAGTTCAGAATATCAGATCAACATGACTCTGAATCTTGTAGTTACAACTCATATATCATAGTGACATCAATGACAACAAAAAACTACATCAAGAGATGTGTTCTTCTTCATTCTTCAAACACTTATGAAATCGTTAAATGGAAATGGAGATCACAACGACAAAACACTTCCTCAAATCCCTCCTTCCAAGCCTCCTTTCTTCTTTCTCCAATGTGGATAGTAGATTTTTTTCATCCATCTAGGAATGCTAGACAAAAAAATAGTTTTCAAGAACAAAAGCTTATTTAAGACCCTAAACACCCATGATCAATTATCCAAGAGACAAGTGTTGTCTCCCCCTTTAAACACACATCCCTTTTTTTGTGAGTTAGCAGTTAAAACATGTCTTATCCCTGAATTTCATCAATTTTAGAAAGTGCTTCCAAAAAGGGGGCTCAAGGCTTCCAAACTGATTTTTTAAATTCCTAAAGTTACCCCTAAGACTTGAACTTATGACCTAGGGTCATGAAAATGCCACATAACACAACTAAAACACATTAAATTGCCTCAAAACTTCGATTTACAATGTAACCACAATTCACTTGCACTAGCCATGGCACTAGACAATAAAACAAGGGTTCTTACTGACACAACACCAAATAACCATATCACAAGCCATCACGACATAAGACACCATAGTGTTCCCATAATCCACTACTCATGACTAACCTACACACTTAACTATAACATTAGTCAATCATCATAAAGAAAACAAGGCATGAGATTGAAACATGATATCTATGTAGAAGCATTTTAAAGAACTAAGCATCTCATCACATTTATTAACCTCATGGAATAATGATTATATTATTAACAAAACCAATTTCAACAAGATAAATTACAATTGCACTACATCCAATATCCACGAATCCGTCTAATAACATTATCATAAGCTCAAAGGATAATAATAACAAAATCATCAGTTTAACTCATTTAACTGCATAACATCACAAAGCCATATCTATAAAGATCAACATACATGTAAAATTTTGTCGTGTCTATGATAACATTAGTATTTCAAATCTAGAATCCATGTTATCATAATATTCAAAATCAAAACTATCTAAGAAGATGATGACATAAATAATATATGATAACATTAGTATGTCAAAGATAGAATCCATGTTATCATAATAGTCAAAATCAAAATTGTCTAAGTAGATTATGACATAAATCACATAATCCTTGGTACTAAAAAGATGGGTCTCACATGAACTAAATGCATATGGAGATACATCGATCTAGTGGATCTATCTATTCATTCCTTGTCTAGATTGATGTTGGTGGCTAGCTCTCATATGTAGTAGGTAGTAACATTGTTGCAATATAAAGTTTATGACGTCATGATGTAGAGGTTGTTGAGTTGATTGGTCTGTACTCCTAAGGGGGAGTATTCAAAGCAACTGAAATTATCTTGGTTCTATGTAAAATAGGGAGAAAAATGCCAAATACCTTATCCTTTGCCATTGATGTCAAAAGGGGAGAAAATGAATCATTTGAAAAGGTCTATCTACACAGGGGGAGAGAAAGTGCAATGAGATAGTTGTGCAAGGGGGAGAAAATAGAAAAGGAAATAAGTATGTTCAGAGTTGTTGAGTCTTTTATGTTTTTTAACATCTTATGTTGCCATCAATGACAAAGGTGGAGATTGTTGCAAGTATGAGGTGTTTTCATTGATGTCAAAAATCTTGTGTTATCATTGATGATAATAGTACAGTGGTTGAGAAGAGATTACTTCTTTGCTAAGCTTCTATTTATGGTTTTGATGTCGAGGATACTAGGAAAATTGATAGAATAAGGAAAGAGGGTGTTGTAGAGGTGTTTTTGCTTGTAGAGGTGTTCTGGTTTTGCTTCACATTTCTTCTGGGTTGAAGATCTTGTTTTGTGGTTTGGATATGTTGGTTAGAGATTTTTAGATTTTTTGTATCCAGAATTTTTACATTTGGATCGTTGGTCATAGGAAGTTGTGTGAACTGGTTTTGCATTGTTGTGTATAAAGGTGTTTGGGAGAAATGTATCTCCTCCACATTTCTCCATATATTTTTTCAAGGACTTGTGGTTCTAAAGGAGAGTTGATGGTGTTTTTCTATTGTATTTTTAAAGAGGATTTGTGGTTAGGCGTATTAGAAGAAGGTCTTTTGAGTTATAGAATATTCCAATGTCTAGTAGTATTTTCTAGATAAAAAATATGTTTATAATATTCAGGTGAGATTTGTTGTGAAGGGGTTTGTTGGTTTCCAGGATGTTCTTGGATCACGTTCAGGTAAATTTTTTTGTTTGAAACTTTTAGATTGATCAAAGAAGCTATGTAATTCAAAGTTTAATGTGTTTTCACGGGTAATGGATGACCTGGTGTTTACATTCCATTTGAAGATGTTCAAGTGTTAATGAAGGTGTAGCATGGCATGCAAGATTTAATTTGGGTCCTAGTTAAGTGTTGTTTTGGTCCACTTTCATTCTTATCCACCATGGGAATGTTTAGTGTCGACCTAATTTGAAATTGCAAAGTGGGAAGTGTGCATTTCCGTCCTTGGAGAAAATTTTCAAGGTTAAGGACAGTATAAGCATGAGTTGAGATGAGATGTTGGGGGTTGACAAGATAGAAGAGATAGATGTGTGTGATGCAAGTGATGCAAATTTTTTAAGAGTAGAATATGAGTTTGAGAAGAGTAGTGCAAACTTCAAAGTGTTGGACTTCTGAATGTAGTGAGTTGAAGGTGTCCGTAATCATTCAAGAAAGACTATGAAGGTGTTGGAGTTGTTGTGGTAGATTTCATGTTGCATTGATAAGTTTTTCTTTGTGTAACATTTCTCTTCTATCTTCTTTTTCTTTCTATGGTTGTGAGCCTTTTTGGATAGTTTATCTATAACGCCCCACCATGAAAACCCCATAGGACAACTACAACAATAACAATTTTTTTTTTTTTTGAAAACAACAATTACATATAACAACATTAAACAATTATACAACATAGATATAGCATAAATCATTAACCTAATCCTATGGGGTACATTGTGTGTTACTTAAACGAACCCAACAACTAAACCGATAAATGATTCCAACTAAAGTGAAATAATGAAACCTGAATAAAACGTAATTTAAGTATGGCATTCATTCATCAAGAATAATATATATAATCATAAACATAAATAACATATTATTACATTCAACTTCAGAGTTCAAGATTACAAACGTGGAATATATTTCCATAGATACAACACAACGTAAAACCAAAGTTACATTACAAGGCCACTTCCCTTATAACATTGGGAAGGGTACAACATAATAAAAAATTACAATAATGAGAGAGAATTCTTCAAAGGAACAATCTTCTTCGTGTGAGCTTTGAGATCACTGCAACTGCATCTACGCCACGATCACCTCCTAGGGACCCAATGGGTGCATTGAACATTTCCACCCGATTGTGTGAACCTGAAGAACCACGCACCATGCAAGGAGTCGATAAGAAAGAACCCTCGACCACAAATCAAACATAAAGGACTCACATCACATGACTCAAGCCCACAAAACAACATAACATCCACAATAATTAAAACAACTCCAGAGGCAACGAGAACAAGGGAAAACAAAGGGGCATAGTGGGAGAGTGTCATCGCATGGTCTTACATGGATTAACCAGACTACCTAGCCCTAGGATCTGCCTCCATCAATGTGGATTAACCAGACTACCTAACACCAGGATCTGCCTCCATCTATGGTTAACTAGACATCCTATCTCATGGTGCTACCCCATAGGGTGACTCATGCAGAGCCACTTACCTTTCATGGAGACAAGGTAGTGACCTTAACGACCAAGTCTTCCCACCCATCCTTAGCCTTTGAGAGCACTAATGGTAGAGGTGAGGTGTAAATTTTTTTAGTATTATTATGTGTTAACTAACCCAACCCACTAGATACATTAATTAGGTTTTCACTTGTTTAAGGAAACTCTTTCAAGATGACCACTTGTACATTGTCCCCAAGAAGAGCCACTCTCCCCTATAGTTAACCTAAAAATCAAAGTCAAATAATGGGTGTACCTCAATCCTTAAGAAATAAAGGCATTATTTATAAAAACATAACACATGAGGCATGACCAGCTCATGACTACACAAAGCATCTCGAAAAATACCCATAACACTAAGAGGTACCACCCACACATTTATTCACAAGATAACAAGATAGAAAAAGGTGCAACCAAAAACATGCATACAGACCACTTCCCTTAGCCCCTGGAGGTACATAAATATCTACCTAGGAACCAAAATAACTCATTATGCCGAATCAAGTCATACTTTCAAAGTGTAAAAAATTCAACCTAAATTAAACATAAGATATATCAATTACGAATTTACATCACTCAAAGTCAAGGAAGATAAACCGACTAATGAGATTAAAACCACACATCATATAACCCTTTATTTTGAACAAATAGGAAGTTAAGGGATAGTCACATAAACCCTGAAATACACTATACAAAGCAATTCACAATAACCGGTAATCACAAAGGCATCACTTCCACATTCTCTATCAAAACATTTAAACATGACCATGAAGACATTCACAACTCATAAAACCATAATGGAAAACAACGTAATATCAAATAAGGAATAAATCATGACTTCTATGGTTAACATAAAATCTATACTATAAACATGCTTAAGCCATTAAAATTAGTTTTGTATAAAAATACTCTTCTAATTAATCCTTTATCCATTATAAGTATGGGATAAAGACAAACTAGGAGCTAACATATTTCCACCTTAGTGGGTTTCACACTAATGCCCTTTACCAATTATGAGCAACCCTAAAACAACCTAATACTATAATGAATGCAAATTAGGGTACAATATAACAATTGCATAACAATACTAGACGTATATTTAGTTTTTTTTGGAAGAATCTACAACTTAATCACTTATCCTTGTTTATGATAAAGTTTAAACTAGACCTTAACTGACAAGGGGTTTCCTTATTAAGGTTCAATTACCTAGAGCTCCTAGCTATAAGAGTACATTTCTAATAATTAATGCTCTTGAGAAAATAACTATATCAAATGAAAGGGCATAACAATCATCTTATTATAACTAAGTCAACCATCTTTCCTTAAAAAAATTCAGCAATATGTGCTATCTAATTTTATCTATGATAATAATTTTACACAATTAACCTACTAATTAGGAACCAATCAATATCGCTATTAAGCTCTCTTACTTAATCATCTAATGAAAATAATAATATACAAGGATGGAAGTATTCTTCAATAACTGCCTACAACTAAACAATCATTCCTATCAAGGAAATATTAAAATTGCTACAACACTAGAGTTATTTCAATTATTCAATTCACCAAAAAGTTTCACTAGCCAACTATTAGGTACTATAAAAATAAACACTATTTAGTAAAATATAAAATGATAAATAACACATGGAACTTTACACACTAAATAATTCTAAAAGAAAGTATATTCAATAATCAAATAAGCATTTCCATCATTTAAAATATAATATAAAACATAGAGTTCACTAATATTTCAAATTTAATCAATGACAATAATCAATTTCCTAACATTAAATATCTTACCAAATTAACTCTACCAAGATTCAAAAATCTAAGTTTAATTACTTGCTAAAATCTAAGTTTAAATACTTGTTAATAATCCAATTAAAGAATGACAATGAAAATTCTATGATTATTTAAACACAAAAATAAACTTTTAAAATTAAAGACATTAAACTTAATCTATTAAAACCAATTATAAATCAATCATTTATTTTAATTCTTTAACTATATATATATTCTCTGGTTTAAAATATTTTCCCCACACAAATTATTCTAAGATCTGATTTTTAATTCTATTCTCAAACAGATTAATCTACATTCCATTTTTTCTAGGATTGAGAAAATCTACTCTTTTTTAGAAATCATTTCTAAAAAACAAGCAAATTTAATTAAATAATTAACAAATTCAGAATCTACTTAAAACAAATTATCTTTCAACTAAAACTCTTTCTGTTTCCAAATACAGATTAATTAAAATGATAATTTGAATCAAAATTTAAACAATATAATATTTATTTTTTCATCATATTTAATCTTTCCAAAATAAATCTTACTTCTTCATTTCAATTAAATATTCTCATTTTATGTATATATACTATATACATACATATATATATATATTTAAATACACATGTAATACCCCTCCGTTTTGCTTTTGTGTGTCTGCTTTATGCTATGTTTTGGATGCAACTACTGTTATACTGGACACACCTCGTTGTTTGTGTTTTGATCGCCACTATTGAGAGACATTGATTATTGTGTGATGTGGACTATCTGACTATTGTTTCACATACTTTATGGATTATAGTTTTTAGTAGAGTTAGCTTAAGATATTGTATTACGTGATTTCTGATTATGATGTAATGTCAATCCTGGATGAGTGTATTGGTGAAGAGGATGGTTCGCATCACTCACTTGTGAGCGCCCTGTGAATCTGTGATTCCTTCTTCATGGTGTGTATTATATACTGGATATACTATATTATGTTGTGATGCAGGAGCATCCAGTGGTGTAAGGGCAATCCTACATCACCCAAAAATATATTTACTTTCATTTAGATTTTTTTGTAGATGTTTTTGCATTTCTGGATACCTTTTTCGTCAAAGAAGAATTCACAACTTTCAGAACTGCTTTTTGGCTTTTTCTGCTCAACTGCTATTTTTAGCAGGTATGAATTTGAAGGCGTGAGGAGACAGAAATTTAAGGGAAGCTTCGGGATATAATAATAAACACTCTGGTGAAAGAATCAGGTGAAGATCATTCCCGGTTCAAAAGTTATTCAAGTTTCAGTTTCTGCTTTTTGCCCTACAAAATCTTCGGAGCTAATTTTGAGGGACTTAAAGGCTCCGGATGGGCCCGAAAATTGGCGAAAACAAAAGTGGTTAGCCTTTAGGCCCCGCTTTTTGGCACTTCATTTTCGCAAGACCTTTCCGAAAAGGTATTATCATTGAAGATTCGACAGTTAGATCTTGAGTTAGGGCTTCCAGAAGTTTGTGCATAATTAGAATGTTGTTTTTGGCTCCAAACGAAGAATTAGGCTATTTATGGGGTAGTTTCTGACTTTTGTGAGTAGTTTTTGGGAAAGAAGATCGCATGTTGCGAATAGGGGAATTTCTGTAATTTCTTTTCTGTAATTTGCATATATTGTAGAACTCCAGGATTAGAGATCCTCTGCATGTAAGAATTTCATACTTTAAAAATAATAAGATTTGTTAGTTTTTCTGTTTGATTTTCTCTGTCTCGGGTTGCACCCTCATCAAGTGGTATCAGAGCCAGGTTTTCTTGAGCGTGTGGATAGATCGCCGATCGTGAGGCAGTTCGCACCAGGACTGTGGTTGTGGGTTCAAGATATTCAAGATGCCTCCAAGACTGGCGCGTGGTAGGCGAGGTGGTGCCGGAGGTGCCATAAATGTTGGTGGAAGAGATCCATTAGCGGTCGAGGGTTTCAGAGCCCTCCAGAGACAAATTAATGCATTATAAAGAGAGTTAAGAAGAGGGGTAAACCCGAGAAGGGGAGAAGAAAGTGAGGATGAAGAAGAGGTAGAAGATTCAGATGTAGAAGAGGAAGAAGAAGCTATTGATCAAGATCAAATGCGGCTAATAAGGGCCATTTCGAAGATCGGAAAAAGACCTAGAGTAGAAGTTCCTAATTTTTCCGAAAGTCTAAACCCGGAAGAGTTGATTGACTGGATCAACGAGTTGGAAGAGTATTTCGAGTATGAAGAAGTAGAGGACCCAGATCGGGTTAAGTTTGCAAAAACGAAGTTGAAGGGCCACGCCAGTATCTAGTGGAAAGAGGTCCAACTAGAAAGAAATAAGAGAGAAAAGGGAAAGATCACTAGATGGGATCGCATGGTGGAGAAACTGAAGAAGCAGTTCATGCCAATGCACTATGAGTTAGATCTATTGAAGAAATTGCAAGGGTTGAAGAAAGGAAGTAGATATGTGAAAGAATACACAGAAGATTTTCACAAGATGATCATCAGAATAGGACATGCAGAGGCCAACAAGGAGAAGGTAGCCCGTTATCTTAATGGGTTACGGCCAAGCATTCAAGAGGAGTAAAGCCTGGTTAGAATGGCCACCATTGAGGATGCTTACCAATTTTCGCTGAGAGTTGAAGAGAAGTTGAACAAAAGATTTGACAGTAAGCAAAAAGGATGAGGAGTTCAAAGTGGAAGGGGTAGCGGAAGATCTTTTGGAAGCCGAAATGAGGATGAGAAGAAAAATGAAGATGTGGGTACCAGTCGAAGCCAGAGGAATGATAACTTCTACCACCCACGTGATCAAAATGGGGGTGATCAAAGAGGTAGAGGATGAGGAAGATTTGGGCAAAGACCCGGAAGGGGTGGTTTCAGAGGAACTTGTTTCCGATGTGGTGAAGAAGGAGATCGAGCCTATGAATGTCCACAATACCAAGGAAGGATAAACAAAAGGAAAGAAGGTCATGCAAGGGTTGCGCATGTAGATGAGGAGGCTCAATCTGAGCATTCAGATGATGCTGAAAGGGGAGAAGCCCTAGTGGTTAGAAGAGCCCTGGTGACTGAAGAGAAGGAGCCAGAACAGAGGAAGAATCTGTTTCGCACAAGGTGCAAGTGTGAAGACAAATGTTGTGATGTCATTATTGATGGTGGGAGCACTGATAATCTAGTGTCGGAAGAAATGGTTACAAAGTTGAAGCTGAAGAGGGAAAGGCATCCACATCCATATCGGATTGCCTGGTTGCAAAAAGACCACAAAGTTCTAGTTAATGAGAAGTGCCTGGTGAAGTTCAAGATCATAAGCTATCGTGATGAGGTACTCTGTGATATCATCCCCATGGATGCATGTCACATGTTGTTGGGGAGGCCGTGGCAGTTTGACAGGCGAGTTGTACATGATGGCCATGCAAACACTTATTCTTTGATGAAGGATGGAGTCCGCCATAAGTTGAAACCCCTGAAGAAGGCCAAAGATAAGGTATGCAGTAGTGCTAGAATTTGTTATGTTGATGGAAGGAAATTTTTAGAAGGCATGAAACATGAGCGTGTGTGTTATGCATTGATTCCTAAGATGGATAAGGAGGGTAGTGAGAAGGTTCCAGTAGAAGTTTCTGGGTTATTGAATGAGTTTCAGGATATTGTTTCTGATAATGTACTTGAGGGTTTACCACCAATGAGGAAGATCAGTCATCAGATTGACTTGATCCCAGGAGCCAGTTTGCCGAATAAGGCAGCTCATAGAATGACTCCTACAGAAAATGAGAAGTTGAACAAACAAGTTGAGGAGTTGTTGAGAAAGGGTTTGATTTGAGAGAGTTTGAGTCCATGTGCAGTACCTGCAGTACTAGCACCAAAGAAGGATGGGGAGTGGAGGATGTGTACAGACTCTTGGGCCATAAACAAGATAACAATCAAGTATAGATTTCCCCTACCAAGGATGGATGACCTGATGGACTGTTTGAGTGGAGCTCAGTACTTCACAAAGATTGATGTAAAGAGTGGATATCACCAGATTCGGATTCGAGAGGGAGATGAATGGAAGACCGCCTTCAAGACCAAAGAGGGCCTGTACGAGTGGTTAGTCATGCCTTTTGGGCTAACCAATGCACCGAGCACATTCATGCGGCTCATGAACGAGGTACTGAAAGAGTTCCTAGGAAGCTTTGTTATTGTGTATTTAGATGATATTTTGATATTCAGTAAGTCACTGGATGAGCATATAATGCATATTGGTAGAGTCTTTGAGAAGTTAAGAGAAGAGAAATTGCTGATTAATCTGAAGAAGTGTAGTTTTGTGAAGAAGGAGTTAGTGTACTTGGGGTTTGTTGTCTCGACAGAAGGTCTCAAGATGGACCCAAAGAAGGTGAAGGCTATTCTGGAATGGCCTACCCCAAGAACTGCTACTGAGATGAGATCTTTCCATGGTTTGGCCAGTTTTTATAGAAAGTTTATTAGAAACTTCAGTAGTATTTGTGCACCCCTAACTGAAACAATGAGAGGGGATAGAAAAGAGTTCAAGTGGAGCACTAGAGCAGCAAGGAGTTTTGATCTATTGAAGCAGAAGGTGACAGAACAACTTGTTTTGGCTCTCCCGGATTTCAATAAGGTGTTTCAAGTGGATTGTGATGCCAGTGGTTGTGCCATTGGAGCAGTGTTAAGCCAGGAAGGTAAGCCCATTGCCTATTTCAGTGAAAAGTTAAATGATGCAAAGAGAAAGTACTCTGTATATGATCAGGAATTTTATGCAATAGTTCAAGCATTAAAGAAATGGAGGCATTATTTGTTGCTGAAGGAATTTGTTATGTATACTGATCATTAAGAATTGCAGTACCTGAGTAGTCAACGAAAATTAAATCAGAGGCATATGAAATGGGTAGAATTTTTGCAGAGTTATACATTTGTTTTAAAACATAGGAGTGGGAAGTCAAATAGGGTTGTAGATGCCTTAAGTAGGAGGCATACATTGTTGATAGAAATGTAGATTGAGGTGGTTGGGTTCAGTGAACTCAAGACATTGTATCCGAATGATCCTGATTTTGCAGAGGCTTGGAAATCTTGCAAGGAACCTGTTATAGTTGATAGGACAAAGTGGCTAGATTTCATAATTCAAGAAGGCATGTTGTTTAAGGGAAGTCAATTGTGTATTCCAAGGAGTTCCATGAGAGAGAACCTGATAAAGGAGAAGCACAATGGAGGAATGGTAGGACATTTTGGTCGGGATAAGACCATTTCCATTATCAGTGAACATTATTATTGGCCTTAGTTGTCACAAGATGTGAAGAAGTTTGTGCAAAGTTGCAGGGTATGTCAAATGGCTAAAGGAGTGAGTCAGAATACAGGGTTGTATCAACCCTTACCTCTACCAGAGAGGCCGTGGGAGGATATAAGTATGGACTTTGTTCTTAGTTTGTCAAAGACACAGAAAGGGAATGATTTAGTATTTGTGGTAGTTGAAAGGTTTTCGAAGATGGCACATTTCATCCCATGCCAGAAGACCCATGATGCAGTCCACATTGCTGACTTGTTCTTCAGAGAGGTGGTGAGGCTACATGGTTTGCCAAAGAGTATAGTCTCAGATCGTGACACAAAATTTGTTGGATACTTTTGGAGGACCTTGTGGAAGAAGTTCAAAACAGAGTTGAAGTTTAGTTTTGCACACCATCCCCAGACACATGGGCAGACTGAAGTTGTGAACAGGAGTTTGGGTAACCTACTGAGATGCTTGGTAGGAGATAAACCAAAGGGATGGGATTTGATCTTACCCCAGGCAGAATTCGCTTACAACATTTCTGTCAATAGAAGCACTGGTAGATCACCATTCCAGATTGTGTATGGAAGTAGTCCTAGGACTACTCCAGAATTGAGAAAGATGGACCAAGAGAAGAAGACAAGTGCTGAAGCTGAAGACTTTGCAGAACACATTAACAAGATGAATATGCAGTATAAGGCTAAGGCAGATCAAAAGAGGAGGTATAAGGAGTTTCAGATTGGTGATGAAGTGATGGTCCACTTGAGGAAAGAAAGGTTTCTAGTAGGAACCTATAACAAACTGAAGATGAAGAAGTTCGGTCCTTGTAAAATTTTGAAGAGGCATGATTCAAGGAACGCATATGAGGTAGAGTTGCCGGATGGATTCAACATTTTCCTTGTGTTCAACATTGCAGATTTGACAAAATATCATGAGAGTGGCGCAGAGGGAGTACCAGCAATGGAATAGTGTGGTATTCCAGCACCTACTTCAGAAAAAGAGGAGATTGAAGAAATCTTGGATAGCCATGTGGGAAGGAGTACCAGAAACAGGCAGTATGAAGAATATTTGGTGAAGTGGAGAGGAAGGCCAGTGGAAGATTCATCCTGGTTGTCTAAGGCAGAGGTTGACCATTTGGGTTTTCCTCAACCACCTGAGAAGTGACGGGGTCACTTTTCAAATTACCCTAGGTGTCTGATGCAGGAGAATCCAGTGGTGTAAGGGCAATCCTACATCACCCAAAAATATATTTACTTTTATTTAGATTTTTTTGTAGATGTTTTTGCATTTCTGGATACCCTTTTCGTCAAAGAAGAATTCACAACTTTCAGAACTGCTTTTTTGCTTTTTCTGCGCAACTGCTATTTTTAGCAGGTATGAATTTGAAGGCGTGAGGAGATAGAAATTTAAGGGAAGCTTCAGGATTTAATAATAAACACTCTGGTGAAAGAATTAGGCGAAGATCATTCCCAGTTTAAAAGTTATTCAAGTTTCAGTTTCTGCTTTTTGCCCTACAAAATCTTCGGAGCTAATTTTGAGGGACTTAAAGGCTTCGGATGGGCCCGAAAATTGGTGGAAAACAAAAGTGGTTAGCCTTTCGGCCCCACTTTTTAGCACTTCATTTTCGCAAGACCTTTTCGAAAAGGTATTATCATTGAAGATCCGACGGTTAGATCTTGAGTTAGGGCTTCCAGAAGTTTGTGCATAATTAGAATGTTGTTTTTGGCTCCAAACGGAGAATTGGGCTATTTATGGAGTAGTTTATGACTTTTTTGAGTAGTTTTTGGGAAAGAAGATCACATGTTGTGAATAGGGGAATTTCTGTAATTTCTTTTCTGTAATTTGCATATATTGCAGAACTCCAGGATTGGAGACCCTCTGCATGTAAGAATTTCATACTTTGAAAATAATAAGATTTGTTAGTTTTTCTATGTCTTGGGTTGCACCCTCATCATGTTATTTACTTGGTTGCAGGTTGCAAGTACAAGACATCGACTCCACCTGGTTTCACAGGTTTGAGCGTGTCGATCCAACGGTTCAGTTGAAAGGGAGATAGTAACTAGGTAACATGTGTCAGGTCTACGCCCTAGCCTTAGTGTGTCATCAGTCCTGATTGTCGAGTCATGTTTTACCTTATTATTGTTATTTGATTATGTTAGATGCTTTATTATTTAATCAATATTTTTTTTAGAATTATTGCATTGTTGAAAATAGAAGTTAATTTTGATATTAAGTGAAATCTATGCTTAGATGAAGTATATATGTTGATTATGAAATTGTATTAATTAAATTTTAATTTATTTAATTAATTAAATTAATCTTGGAAAAGGTTGTCTTTAATTATTAAATAATTAAAATTAATTAATTGAGTTATTGCATTAAATTTAATTAAATTAAATTAAAAGAATTGAAAGAAAAGTGAAATTGCATTTAGAAATCAATTTGAGGTTTTCGAAAATGGGAAAAGGAAATAAATATCTATTTTTACTTTGCATGCAAAAAGGAAATTAGGGTTAGGTTAGATATTTTAGTTTTAATATGAATGCATGTTTCAATTTTAAAAAAGAAAAAAAAAGAGAAGTTTTTGGAAGGATTATTATTTTCAGAGGAATTTGAGAAATTTTGAAGAACTTGCACAAAGAAGGATTGGAAGCAATTTTGGATTGTAGAGTTTGTTTTGGAGAATTTTGTTTGCAATTATCGAAGTTCTTGGATTGGATCTGTTGCACGTTTGAAGAAATTGTAGGAATTTTTGGGAGGAAGCTTGCATCAGATTTCCATCTTCATCTGTAGCTTTGGATTCCAGGTTTTGTTTTGTTTGATTCATCTCATATTATATTGTTTGCAAATTTGTTGTTATTATCATTTGTGAAATTGGAAATTGGTTGTTGAATCTAGATTTAATCTACAAAAAATTTGGGGAAGAATGTTTAAATTTACTGTAGTTTTTAATTCTATAAATGAGGGAAATTGAGGAAACATAGTTTAAATTAAACCTCAATTTGTGTGTTCAACACTTAGGTTTTGGAATGAAGATTTTTACCCTTTTTAATTGTTCAGATCTGTTCTTCAAAGAAAATCAAACCCTTGTAGAAAACCTTCAGTAAGAGAACAAGATTTGTTTGATTTTCTATATTTAATTGTTCTTTGTAAAAAAATTCATTGAAAAGTGTTAAAAGAAATTTAAATTATACCTTTTTGAATGTTGGAATAAATTCAGGAAAATTTAAAGAATTTTCTGATTCTGGTTTCTTTTACATTTCCTCAATTTTACCAGTTATAGAAATTTTGGTAAATTTTTATATATTTATATATATAATATATATAAATATTATAAACCCTTTGATTTTAGTACCTGGGTTATGTCGAAATTCCCTTTTTCAATTTTCGTATCGAATTAATGTCAGAAGGTATTGTTTGGGTGATTGTGTTTTATTTTAAATAAAACCTTTTAAAAAAAATATATATATTAAAAAATTTTAAAGAAGAAAATTTTATTGAGTGGTCGGTGGGGAGGTCAAACCCCCACCGCCACGGTTTCCGAGGGCAGGACGCACCTGCCATGGGCAGTGCACCCACCCTTGGGGGATGCACTCCCCATGGGAGGTGCAGCCTCCCCCATGTACACCCGCCTCTATACATAGTACAGGCAGTGGTGGTACCGTTCGTAGATGGATGCGACAATGGTACCGGCGGTACAACCATCCAGTCCCATCACTGTTGTAATTTTCCTTTTTACTTTATTTTATTTTATTTTAATTTTTTTAATATGTTTTTTTTTTTTTAAATTAGTGCCTATGTAAAGTTCTTAGGCTGAGGTTGTTGGGAAATGGAGTTTTAGTCTGGGTATTAATATTTAAATATATATATATATATATTTATTGATATTCACATTTTTAGGAGAAAGGATGATAGCTTTTTTTTTTCCAGAATAAATTTAATTACTCAGGTTGGTAATTTTTATCAGAGTTTTAATTTTTGTTTTTAACTGAAAAAGTAACAAGTGTGAATTTAATATAAAGTATATATTTAAAATATCTGAGTATATTTAATTATTGATGGAACATTATTTCATGTATGTATTTAAGATTGTGTTTATACATAAGCATTTGAAGATCAGTTTTAGGCACATTAACACATGCAAATATTTAGACAATAAATCATATGGAAATTTTTATGGAACATGATTGGATAAAGTTACGAAAAATATTTATTTTAATGGTGGAATTATTATGTTTTAGTGAAGATTTAGAAAGATAATATTTTATTTTCTGCAAGACGCTTTAAATAGAAATATGGACTTAATATATCCAAACATAGTGTCTTAATTTATCAATGCATTATTATGTTATTTTTCCCTTTTAATGAATGCTTTGGGAACGAGTTATTGTGTAATTGTTGTAAAGTCTTCCAGTGTATGTGGGTCATTCCCATGTTAATTAATATTCATCTTTTCCTTGGGTAGTGTTCTATGAGTTTGTTTTCCTCCTAGTGTTGGAGTGGGATTCTTATTGTCGTTTCCTAGATTAGGAGAGACAGAGTTATTCAGTTCTATAACATTTGAGTCACCCTTGGAGTCTAGATTTGAGTAGTGAGTTATCCATTAGAGGAGTGGCTTTTGTTAGGGGCCGAAACCCAAAGAGGTAAACCGGGTAACCTCCGAAAGTGTTTTTAAGAAGTGATAATTAAAGCAAAGTATTTAGATTACTAGGATGCATTCACATTAACCAAGATAAAATTGACCTCACTCGCAGACACAGGGGCTTGTTTAGACTTGGGGTGAGTGAGAAGGCCTGGAATGGCAAAGTCAACTAGCTTGTCCATATGAAAGGTAGTTGATTCCGCTTGAGTGAGTATGAGGGCCGGGATTCGGTTGAGGTTACCAGGATTACCAGGGCCTATGAAGGATGCCCAGAGGAGATCTCATGATGCACCTTACGATGACACTCTATCTAGGATAACCTTGAGTATATGTTGTGCGTATGTTTTCTTTAGCACACTTGATTTTATTATGACTGGAAGCAATGTAACCATGTTAGTGTTAGATTTATATTGTGCATATGTATGGTTGAGTCAGTTAGTTCTGTTAGTTAGCCTTTGGTTAGAGGTAGTAGATATCTTGTCCATGTTGTATTTTTACTATCTCCTAGCATGGAGGGTGGGCCTTCGGGTACCACTAGGTAGGGTGGAACATGCACCAAAACCGTTGGGTCCCCATTGTTCTTCAGTTCGTGGAAGCGAGACATCCAGTTGGACAGCTTGCAGATATTGTTACTCTCTTCTTGTTCTATTGTAATTCTTCTTGTATCAGTTGTATTTACCCCTCTTGTTGTTATGAGGTGGATATTGTAATTATTATAATTATGTACTTTTACTCATTCTGGGAATGAGGATTGTAATCATGTAATGGAATTATGTAATGGATTTATGTGATGGTTAATCTATTCTATTTTGTATTTACTTATGTTAGATGTATGTCATTACTTGTGATGTTTGCTGCTATATAATTTAGATGATGTATGTTATTGGGAATTATGTAATCTCGGTTACGTAGCCTTAGGGGAGGTTGTCAATTATAGGTGAACATGTATTTTAATTCAATCTTTAATAATAATAAAAAAAATAGTACACTTTTGTAGTGAATTGAAACTTCCTCTAGGGTTGCGTGGCGGGGAATTACACATGGTATCAGAGCCTCTCTGGGATTATGATGTACCCATTAAGCTTAGTTGCGTAGGTTTTTTTAAGTGCACCTTGTCTAATACGCTTTTGTGTTTGTGTAGGAGTATGCCTCCTAGACGTGGATGAGGGAGAGGACGTGGACGTGGCCCGGTAGGTGGTCGAGGGGAGAGTCAGCATGACTCGCCACCTCATGTGTCACGTATACTAGAGCAGGAGGAGTATCAGGCTTCACATAATGATCCAGGAGGTGGTGGTAGACAGTTAGATCCTATTAGGGTCAAAGCTGCAAGCAAAGCCTTCGAGGAGGCTATGGCATTATTAGGACCACGACAGGAGGTACCAGTAGGTAACCCTGCGGTGGTGACAGTTACAGCTCAGTCTGATATGTTAGCAGTGAATTATATGAGGGACTTAATTCGATCACAACCACCTCGATTTGATGGATTAGGTACCGGTCTTGAGGCCGAAACCTGGTTGATAGGACTTGACCGATGTTTCTCCATGCACCCATTTGATAGTAACACCAAAGTGTGGTGCACTGTTATTCATCTTCGAGGTTTTGCAGCCACTTGGTGGAAGCTAGAGGAGCTGAAGCTCCATATAGACATGAGTACAGTATCATGCGAGATTTTTCTTGAGAGATTCAGAGCCTGCTTTCTCTCCGATCATTGGCGTCAGCGTAGAGGCGACGAGTTCCATGCCATATGTCAGCTAGCCATGATAGTTGATTAGTATTAGAGGAGATTCTATGAACTTAAATAGTTCATAGGTATAGGGGACGATGAGGGAATGCTAGTGCAACATTTCATCAGGGGCTTAAATGCCCATATCAGTGGAGGTGTTCGGGTCTTTGAACCCAAGTCTATAGAGGTAGTTGTGGAGAAGGCACGGCTGGTGGAGGAGAACCTGGCTATGGCACTGGGAGGTCATACAGGTGTTAGTATTGGTGGTAGTATAGGAGCTGGGACTAGTGCTCGAGGGGGACAGACACAAGGAGCTGGCCTCCTAAGACTCAGCAGGTATTAGTACAGGGCAGTCAGCAGCAGTCTTTTCAGGGGAAACGGAAAGGTTTCCAGCAGGGACAGGGTAATAGGAACTGGAGGCGCATGAAGCGTTTCAATGCTGAGCAACCCACTCAGAGTGCCCAGTCTACTTTTGGAGGTAGTGTACAATAGTCTAGTGCACCAGTAGGAGGTAGAGGATATGGTAGAGGCACAGGTTGCTTCTCTTGTGGTCAGTAGGGCCATATTGCTAGGATGTGTCCCAATAAGGGCACGTCAGGATTTACACAAAGACCAGCGGCTTCAGAGCCGATATTGGGAGATGCTGGCAGAGGACATCGTGTGTTCACAACGGTTGATAACCACCAGGAAGAGCACCACGGTACCATAGTAGAGACCTATGGTATGCTACTAGGTAACCCTATTACTATTCTTTTCGATTCAGGAGCATCAAATTCTTTCATTTTGTCATCGATCGTGTCACGTTGCAGACTGGTTGTCGTAAGGCAAGCCGACAGGTGTGGCAAGTAGAGTTAGCATCTGGTGCGAAGGTTGCATCACAATCTGTAGTGCCTGACTGTAGGTTGGAGATTGGACCACTTTCCACTACCTTAGATCTTCAAGTTATACCATTGGGATCCTATGATGTTGTTATAGGTATGGATTGGTTAGAGGCTCACCGAGCGGTTATTGATTGTCGACGTAAGTCGATTTGGTGCATTAATGCATCTGGTGGAGAGGTGGATATTATAGGAGTACAGAGACTGATATCTTTGAGGATCATCTCAGCTATGCAGTTGAGGAGATGTGTTCGTCGTGGATGTCAGTTGTTTGCAGTTACAGTTGAGGATTTGGGTTTAGGAGATGGAGAGGAGAAGGTATCTCTAGATAGTCATCCTGTTCTTCAGGAGTTCACTGATGTCTTTCTTGATGACATTCTAGGGATGCCATCTAGGAGAGATATAGATTTTAAGATTGATTTAGTACCTGGATCAGAGCCTATTTCGCGAGCACCTTACCGTATGACTACTCAGGAGCTGAAAGAGCTTCACTTGCAGTTGGAGGAGTTATTAGAGAATGGATTTATTCATCCTAGTGTTTCACCTTGGGGAGCACCTGTCATCTTCATGAAGAAGAAGTATGGTTCACTTCAGTTGTGCATTGACTACCGACAGTTGAACAAGGTAACAATCAAGAATCGTTATCCACTTCCTAGGATTGATGACTTGTTTGACCAAGTCAAAGGTGCTACCATCTTTTCGAAGATAGACCTTAAGTCGGGATACCATCAGCTCCGTATTTTTGATACAAATATACATAAGACAACATTTCGGACACAGTATGGTCACTACGAGTTCACTGTGGTACCATTCGAGTTGACGAATGCGCCATCTGTGTTCATGAGTTTGATGAATGGAGTATTCCGCATGTACCTTGATAGGTTTGTTCTTGTGTTTCTTGATGATATATTGATATATTCCAGGACAGTAGAGGAACATGAGGAGCATTTGTGACAGGTTTTGCAGTGTTTGCGAGAAAACCAACTTTACGCCAACTTGTCAAAATGTGAGTTCTTTAAGTCTGAGATCAAGTATCTTGGTCATGTGATCTCAAGAGAGGGAATATCTATGGATCCTTCGAAGATTCAAGCTATTCTTGATTGGCTTGCGCCCACGAATGTGGCAGAGATCCGTAGTTTTATGGGGCTTGTAGGATATTACAGGAGGTTTGTGCAGAGTTTTTCCAGGGTAGGTCAGCCTATCACTTCTCTTCAGAGGAAAGGGAAGAGGTTTGAATGATCAGAGCAGTGTGAGTCAACTTTTCAGGTTCTTAAGGATAAGCTGACTAGTGCATCGATTTTAGCGATACCTGATCCCACAAGAGATTTTGTGGTATGTACAGATGCATCTTTGGAGGGCTTAGGTGCAGTCTTGATGTAGGAGGGATGAGTGATAGCCTATGAGTCGCGTAAACTTAAAGATCATGAACTTAATTATCCCACACATGACCTTGAGTTAGCAGCAGTAGTCCATGCATTGACTAGATGGAGACACTTCTTACTTGGGCACAAGTTTGAGTTACATAGTGATCATAGGAGTCTGCAGTATATTTTCACCCAGCCGAATCTTAATGCTAGACAGAGGCGTTGGATGGAGTTCCTTTGTGAGTATGACTTCGAGGTGAAGTATATTTAGGGGAAAGAGAACGTTGCAGCTGATGCACTTAGCAGACATAGGCATGAGATTTCCGAGATGACTCTTATGGTAGATTTACGGAGTCGGATCCTTGCTACTCTTCTAGCAGATAGTTGGTACCGGGATGTGAGAGCAAAGATTGAGGTAGGTAGACCTCTTGAGGGCAGATTTATAGGATATTCACTTGAGTCAGATGTGTTACTTAGACATTCATAGCGTATTTACGTTCCTTCAGTAGGTGACCTTCGATCTTTGGTTTTGAACGAGGCTCATTGTGCGCCTTATTCAGCCCATCCTGGGGTGAAGAAGATGCACACAGATCTATGCCAGTTGTATTTCTGGCCAGGGATGAAGAGGGATATTACAGATTTTGGAGCATGGTGTTTGGAGTGTCAATGAGTGAAAGCTGAACACCAACATCCAGTAGGGCTTCTTCAGCCACACCTTGTACCTGAGTGGAAATGGGATATTATCTCACTGGACTTCATTATTGGTTTACCCAACTCCTCGCGATGACATGATGCCATTATGGTGATGGTTGATAGGTTGACGAAGTTAGCACACTTCTCGCCTATGTGTGCTTCCTATAATGCATCATCAGTTGCTTGAGTGTTCATGGAGGATATTGTGAGGTTGCACGGTATTCCACGTCGGATTATTTTTGACAGGGATCCAGTGTTTACTTTAGCTTTGTGGACATCATTATAGCATACTATGGGGACACAGTTGAACTTTTGTTCAGCATATCACTCTGAGACAGATGGACCGATAGAGAGGGTTAATCAAATCCTCGAAGATATGTTACGCATGTATGTCATGGATCAGCAGACACGGTGGGAGGATTATCTTTATCTAGTGGAGTTTGCGTATAATAATGCCTACCAGAGTTCCATAGGCATGGCACCTTTTCAGGCCTTGTATAGACGTCCTTGTCGTACTCCTCTTAGTTGGGATCGATTGGAGGATAGAGTGTTATTAGGACCTGAGATGTTACAGGATATGGAGCAGCAGGTGGATCGAATTAGGGAGCACTTGGTGGCAGCTCAAGATAGGCAGAAGAAGTATGCGGATGCGCATAGGGTGGATCGTTAGTTTTCTGTTGGCGACAGAGTATTTTTGTGGGTGCGTCCACGAAAGAGTCCTATCCGATATGGAAAGGGTTCTAAGTTGGCGCCTCACTTTGTCGGACCTTTCGAGATACTTGAAAAGATTGGTCCAGTTGCTTATCGACTCGCTTTTCCGCCCAGTCTTGCACGTATACATGACGTTTTCCATGTTTCAGTTCTTCAACCTTATCATATGGATGTTACTCATGTCCTTGATTGGGATTCTTTATAGGTAGAGGATGGGCAGCTGGCTTTGGAGCCCGTGGTCGTAATGGAGCACAGAACGCTCGCTCTTCGAGGGCGAGATATTGAGCAGGTCAGAGTACAGTGGGATCCCAGGGATGATACTTCATCCACCTGGGAGGATGCAGTTAGGATGAGGGAGTTATATCCCTATTTGTTTGCAGGCTTCCAGGAGTAAGCCTGGTCTTTGGGGGGGAGAATGTAATACCCCTCCATTTTGCTTTTGTGTGTTTGCTTTATGCTATGTTTTGGATGCAGCTACTGTTATACTGGACACACCTTGTTGTTTGTGTTTTGATCACCACTATTGAGCGACATTGATTATTGTGTGATGTGGATTATCTGACTATTATTTCACATGCTTTATGGATTATAGTTGTTAGTAGAGTTAGCTTGAGATATTGTATTACGTGATTTCTGATTATGATGTAATATCAGTCCTGGATGAGTGTATTGGTGAAGAGGACAGTTCGCATCACTCGCTTGCGAGTTCCCTACGAATCCGTGATTCCTTCTTCAAAGTGTGTATTATATACTGGATATACTGTATTATGTTGTTTACTTGGTTGCAGGTTGTAGGTACATGACATCGACTCCACCTGGTTTCATAGGTTTGAGCGTGTCAATCCAACAATTAAGTTGAAAGGGAGATAGTAACTAGGTAACATGTGTTAGGTCTACACCCTAGCCTTAGTGTGTCGTCAGTCCTGATTGTCGAGTCATGTTTTACCTTATTAGTGTTATTTGATTATGTTGGATGCTTTATTATTTAATCAATATTTTTCTTAGAATTATTGCATTGTTGAAAATAAAAGTTAATTTTGATATTAAGTGAAATCTATGCTTAGATGAAGTATATATGTTGATTATGAAATTGTATTAATTAAATTTTAATTTATTTAATTAATTAAATTAATCTTGGAAAAGGTTGAATTTAATTATTAAATAATTAAAATTAATTAATTGAGTTATTGCATTAAATTTAGTTAAATTAAATTAAAAGAATTGAAAGAAAAGTGAAATTGCATTTAGAAATCAATTTGAGGTTTTCGAAAATGGGAAAAGGAAATAAATATCTATTTTTACTTTGCATGCAAAAAGGAAATTAGGGTTAGGTTAGATATTTTAGTTTTAGCATGAATGCATGTTTCAATTTTAAAAAAGAAAAAAAAAAGAGAAGTTTTTGGAAGGATTATTCTTTTCAGAGGAATTTGAGAAATTTTGAAGAACTTGCACAAAGAAGGATTGGAAGCAATTTTGGATTGTAGAGTTTGTTTTGGAGAATTTTGTTTGCAATTATCGAAGTTCTTGGATTGGATCCATTGCACGTTTGAAGAAATTGTAGGAATTTTTGGGAGGAAGCTTGCATCAGATTTCCATCTTCATCTGTAGCTTTGGATTCTAGGTTTTGTCTTGTTTGATTCATCTCATATTATATTGTTTGCAAATTTTTTGTTATTATCATTTGTGAAATTGGAAATTGGTTGCTGAATCTAGATTTAATCTACAAAAAATTTGGGGAAGAATGTTTAAATTTACTATAGTTTTTAATTCTATAAATGAGGGAAATTGAGGAAACATAGTTTAAATTAAACCTCAATTTGTGTGTTCAACACTTCGGTTTTGGAATGAAGATTTTTACCCTTTTTAATTGTTCAGATCTGTTCTTCAAAGAAAATCAAACCCTTGTAGAAAACCTTCAGTAAGAGAACAAGATTTGTTTGATTTTCTATATTTAATTGTTCTTTGTAAAAAAATTCATTGAAAAGTGTTAAAAGAAATTTAAATTATACCTTTTTGAATGTTGGAATAAATTTAGGAAAATTTAAAGAATTTTCTGATTCTGGTTTTTTTTACATTTCCTCAATTTTACCAGTTATAGAAATTTTGGTAAATTTTTATATATTTATATATAAATATTATAAACCCTTTGATTTTAGTACCTGGGTTATGTCGAAATTCCCTTTTTCGATTTTCGCATCGAATTAATGTCGGAAGGTACTGTTTGGGTGACTGTGTTTTATTTTAAATAAAACCTTTTAAAATATATATATTAAATTTTTTTAAAGTATAAAATTTTATTGAGTGGTTGGTGGGGAGGTCAAACCCCCACCGCCACGGTTTCCGAGGGCAAGACGCACCTGCCATGGGCAGTGCGCCCACCCTTGGGGGACGCACTCCCCATGGGAGGTGTGGCCTCCCCCATGCACACTCGTCTCTGTACATAGTACAGGCGGCGGTGGTACCGTTCGTAGATGGATGCGACAGGGGTACCGGCGGTACAACCGTCCGGTCCCATCACTGTCGTAATTTTCCTTTTTACTTTTTTTTATTTTATTTTAATTTTTTTTATATGTTTTTTTTTTTTAAAAATTAGCGCCTGTGTAAAGTTCTTAGGCCGAGGTTGTTGGGAAATGGAGTTTTAGTCTGGGTATTAATATTTAAAAATATATATATATATTTATTGATATTCATATTTTTAGGAGAAAGGATGATAGCTTTTTTTTCTAGAATAAATTTAATTACTCAGGTTGGTAATTTTTATCAGAGTTTTAATTTTTGTTTTTAACTGAAAAAGTAACAAGTGTGAATTTAATATAAAGTATATATTTAAAATATTTGAGTATATTTAATTATTGATGGAACATTATTTCATGTATGTATTTAAGATTATGTTTATACATAAGCATTTGAAGATCAGTTTTAGGCACATTAACACATGCAAATATTTAGATAATAAATCATACGGAAATTTTTATGGAACATGATTGGATAAAGTTACGAAAAATATTTATTTTAATGGTGGAATTATTATGTTTTAGTGAAGATTTAGAAAGATAATATTTTATTTTCTGCAAGATGCTTTAAATAGAAATATGGATTTAATATATCCAAACATAGTGTCTTAATTTATCAATGCATTATTATGTTATTTTTCCTTTTTAATGAATGCTTTGGGAACGAGTTATTGTGTAATTGTTGTAAAGTCTTCCAGTGTATGTGGGTCATTCCCATGTTAATTAATATTCGTCTTTTCCTTGGGTAGTGTTCTATGAGTTTTTTTTCCTCCTAGTGTTGGAGTGGGATTCTTATTGTCATTTCCTAGATTAGGAGAGACAGAGTTATTCAGTTCTATAACATTTGAGTTACCCTTGGAGTCTAGATTCGAGTAGTGAGTTATCCATTAGAGGAGTGGCTTTTGTTAGGGGCCAGAGCCCAAAGAGGTAAACCGGGTAACCTTCGAAAGTGTTTTTAAGAAGTGATAATTAAAGCAAAGTATTTAGATTACTAGGATGCATTCACATTAACCAAGATAAAATTGACCTCACTCGTAGACACAGGGGCTTGTTTAGACTTTGGGTGAGTGAGAAGGCCTGGAATGGCAAAGTCAACTAGCTTGTCCATATGAAAGGTAGTTGATTCCACTTGAGTGAGTATGAGGGCCGGGATTCGGTTGAGGTTACCAGGATTAACGGGGCCTATGAAGGATGCCCAGAGGAGATCTCATGACGCACCTTGCGATGACACTCTATCTAGGATAACCTTGAGTATATGTTGTGCGTATGTTTTCTTTAGCACACTTGATTTTATTATGACTGGAAGCAATGTAACCATGTTAGTGTTAGATTTATATTGTGCATATGTATGGTTGAGTCAGTTAGTTCTGTTAGTCAGCCTTTGGTTAGAGGTAGTAGATATCTTGTCCATGTTGTATTTTTACTATCTCCTAGCATGGGGGGTGGGCCTTCAGGTACCACTAGGTAGGGTGGAACATGCACCAAAACCGTTGGGTCCCCCATTGTTCTTCAGTTCATGGAAGCGAGACATCCATTTGGACAGCTTGCGGATATTGTTACTCTCTTCTTGTTCTATTGTAATTCTTCTTGTATCAGTTGTATTTACCCCTCTTGTTGTTATGAGGTGGATATTGTAATTAATATACTTATGTACTTTTACTCATTCTGGGAATGAGGATTGTAATCATGTAATGGAATTATGTAATGGATTTATGTGATGGTTAATCTATTCTATTTTGTATTTACTTATGTTAGATGTATGTCATTACTTGAGATGTTTGTTGCTATATAATTTAGATGATGTATGTTATTGGGAATTATGTAATCTCGGTTACGTAGCCTTAGGGGAGGTTGTCAATTATAGGTGAACATGTATGTTTAATTCAATCTTTAATAAAAAAAAAAAAATAGTACACTTTTGCAGCGAATTGAAACTTCCTCTAGGGTTGCATGGCGGGGCATTACAACACACGCACACACACATATATATACACACATATACATATATGTGTATATACAAAAATAAAAGAATATTAAATCTTCTAATTACTGCTGCAATTAAAAACATAGTATATTACTGAATATTCCACAAAGTATATACACATACATATATATATTTTTTAATACTACCAAAATTTTTAATTTTAAAACAACCACACTTATATATATATATGTATATATATACATATATATACATATATATACATATGTATACATATATATATATATAATGTCCAAAACAAAAATTGCATAGAACATAACCATACGACAGGCTAAGTATGGGGGTACCGGTCTGTGTGAACAACTAGCCGACCCATATGTGGGGGTAATTTTTCCTTTGGCAACGCTCTCTCCACACACTTGTGGAGGGCATTTCCATTGACAACGCTTCCTCCAAGAGAGGAAGGGGTGCAGTGGGGGATGAGCTCCCCACCCACAAAGAAAATATACAATGATGCAAGGAAAAATACAAACCCAGTAAAAATAGTAAACTGGTCACAACCAAATAATTTTCGCCATAGCATTTTTAATGCCAACTAAAATCAACAGACATAAAAGTATATATATATATATATACTTGAAACATCTCGTAATCATGGGACAAATTGGGCATAGCCCAATGTACAAAATCATTCAAAAAGAGAACAAAACAAATTGGGGAAATACAGGGAAAAAAGAGAGGATCTTCGACGAAAGGAGATTAACAAAGGATTATGGCTGATAAGATACAATGGATAGAGAGGAATTAAAATTAGATTATTCTTAGCTAGAATTCAAAATAAAATATAAAGAGCAGGAAATGAATGGAAGGAGGAAGCTACAGGCTGATAAGTATTTATAGAGAATTGGATTTCACAAAAAAGATTTCCAAAAATTCACAGTAATCATATTTTCTTTTTAAACTGAAATCCTTTTTCTCTTTTATTTTAAAACTAAAATTTATAGAGATCTTTTCACAGATTTGAAAATACTTGGAGTCCTTCACTTAATTTGATTCAAGTACAAAGTGTCGCATTGAGTGTATCTAGCCAGCCACAACCTTCAACAATTCTGAAGATTCAAAACCCCAACAAAACAAATTCGAGAACAATTCCCAACATAAACTAAAATCTAATCTCCTTTCAACAGAAAAATTTGACAAAAAACAACACAAAGGATTTAATTTTCAGTAAAGTTTCACCATTTTTGAGTTGCAGACAAAAAACTCATTTTTTCATTTTTCCTCACTTGCTTTTTTGAAAAAGCACTATTTGGGATATAAATTTTCAAAAAGGCATAAGTCAAAAATTGCCATGAATTTCCTGAGAGATTTCCCATGCAACTGTCACTTGTGAGAATATTCTTTTCAAATTTATTATTTCGGAAGAAGCATCTTCCTCAATTAACTAACACCAATTATGCACCATTTTAATATTTTAATATTTAATTTCCTTTTACAAAATAAAATTGACTTTCAAAAACAAACAATTAAATAACATTAAACTAAAGCAACAGTTTAACTTAAGAATATTTAAAATTAAAGTGTAATATTAAATTACTATTTAATAATAATATCCATCACACTAAAAATTTCTGTGAATTAAGTTTAAATAACCAATAAAATAAATTATTAACTTCTATTGATTTAAATTAAATGATAATTCACATTTCACAATAATAATAAAATGCTAATGTACACAATTATTTTTCAAAAGAATTGATGTCATTAACAACATTGAACATATATTTAATTAATACTTCACACCATAGGATAGCATTTAAATTAAAATAATAAAGCATTAGTCAAAGCCATAAATGCAACTTTTGCAACATTATAAAACTCATGAAAGAAAATGACTTAAATTAAAACCATACCTACACGAATGAAGTACATATAAGACATGAACAACCACTGGACCAACCACTGACATAGACAGGGGTACTTTGTTACCAACTCCCTAACCACATCAAACCATTGGGTATGTAGGGCGCGCTCAGACTCGACAATGCGGGTGGAGTCGACACCCAATACCTGAATTCATGCATAACACCAAATGTCGAACAACATGTACATATGCATATAAATCATAGTCAAACACATTGTGAAAGAGAGCCGCGATGAGGCAGGGTGCTCACGGATGAGTGATACCACCCCATCTCCTTCACCCAAATCAAATACAATAATCAAAATCTAAATATCACATCATCAATATAACTCACTCAGTAACATCATCATAACATAAGTATCCCACACATAAGTCCAACTAGCATAAGCAAATAAACATAACTGTCTACCACGCCAAACACATGGTGGAAAAGATGTCTAACAAAAAATCTAGTAAGCATCAAACATAATCAGAAACCACACAGAATCAAAACAAATGCCAAAGCAGTAACAAAAGTATCAGTAACATGAGAAGCACTACAACATCATATTCTGGTAGTGAGCCCTTGTACCAGTTTTGTAATCACTTAGATTATGAGCTAGTCCTTATCATGGTTTTCCCTCATTAGGTTTTCCACATAAATCTGGTGTTATCTTGTCTATAGTTTTGTTTGTTTTAGTTTATGTTATATTATTTTTATGGTTAAACATTATAACATATTAAGGTTTTAATGTATACTTGCAGATTTGATTACTATTGAGGGTTTTGATGTTTTAATTTGGTACAACTAATTCAGCCCCCCTCTTATTTGTCTTGTTAATTTAACACTTAATTTTAAAAAAGGTAAATTATTTCAAAAGGATTCCTTGATGACATAATCCCTTTGATGAAAATCTCTTTTAGAAGGATTCTTTAATGTCTTATGCTTGATGTCTTACATCTTGATGTATTGTTGTTTTATATCTTGACATCTAGCTTGGGGACAACCTTAAAAGATTTATCTTGTATTTTATGTGACAACCCTACATGATTTTTGTATGGACTATAGTCATGTTAGTCATACCTATCAGTGCCATCTTATATCTAATCAAATTGTTTCTTATGAATTTTTTTATTGTGTCTATTACTTTTTCATATTTTCACCTAGCATATTTGTCTATAGCTAACATGCTTTTTGTCAGATTGTAGCTAGCTTTGTAGGATCAAATACCACTGTCCTCTTCGCATTCTAATGAATCCCCTTTCATTTCAAGCTATACCAAATTGAATGTTTGACTCCTCTCCAATTTTGATATATTCTCTTTAATCTATTTCTACTTTAGCTCACATATTATTTAATACTTATGCTTTCTAAAGAGTGGGAAACTTGTTATGGCATAATATTTCACCCTAGTGAAATTTCCACTAACACACCCTTAATTTAGCTTTATAAAATTGATAATGCTTAATTCCCCATCATAAACCTTTTATCCTTTCCATACCTTGTCATTTTTCTATCGTTGGAGCGAATTTTGACTAGGACACTTTTACATAATGTAGATATTTGTGCATCACGTGAACATCCCTAACGGATTCTTGGGCCAATAGATGTTTGGATGTTACATTTTATGTCACTCATAAGTGTAATGATTCTTGCAATTGTAGACTAACCTGAAAATGTCTCTTTTTCCTCCAAACTCTTATTTTGATCTTACTTTCTCGTTCTATTCAACACTTCCAACACTTCTTGCAACTTGAAACTTCACTCCCAATCTTCTTCCAATCCATTATTGCTTCCATTCTCTCTACATCATTTCATTGTAGGTTTCAATCTCTACAATGCTCTTGTATGATCATATTATGTTCTTGAAGCCCTTTTCCTTCCTCTCGACTTCTTCAAGCTTGTAGAAGGGATGACAACTCCTTTTTTCATTGCATTATCAATCTTATAGTTAACATATTGTTGTCTTTTATTTGTATACATCTCAACTATTTATTTTTTTATCATATTTTCTACATTCTGATCTATATAGTTGTCCATGGAGGTAGAAACACCAAAGTGGAGGTTTGATTAAGGAAAAATAAAAAACATAGCCCCAACATTTTCCTATTTTTTTTGTGTAGGTATTTCATCTGTGAGGAGCTTGTGGGAGGCTGGATCTACTATGAATTGCATTTCTTTGTCCCTCTTCTTGTAATTTTACTTGTACCTATTTTACCTCACATTTATATTATTCTTCTTCTTGTTGTTGTCGTCTTTTTACATATTTATATCATTTTATTATTCTCTATAAACTTTTTGGATTCCAGTATTCAAGTTATTAGCAAGCCCTGAGAATTTTAGGTTGTAGATTCTTACTCTATTTCTATACAGGACACCAACATGTCTCTAAGATGATAGCATGCCACACTATAATTTGTCTCCTATGCTGATGGGCTCCGGTCGAGAGTTAGTGAGTTTGTCACAAAATTGTGTTGTGCATGTGTATGTAATATTAGTTTTATTTCATTTAATGTATTTTTATGTCATGTAATTGTGATAATATTTTATATTCACTATCCTTGTGAATTATTTTATAGTATTTTCCTTTTTAAAAATTCATGTGGCTTTATAGTCAGTTAATTAAGTTTCTTTTAGATTTAATATTGTCTCAAGGTGCTAGATATAGGGGTAAGGGATTTATTACACCTTAGAAATACCTTTTTAAGTGTTTATAACCACATTAACATCCCTATTTATATAGGGTTGTGAAAATAGAAGTTAGTTGGTGGTTTGGGTAGCTAAGAGAGGTAGTTTCTCCTCCTTTTTCTATTTATTTTTCCTTCTTGAGTGGAGAGGGGGATTTTTTCATCTTGTGGTATTCTTTGTTGGAAAATTTAACTTTGGTAGAATCATTTATAGGAAAATACAAGAAGAGAGGAATATAGGAGGAGAAAAGAAGAGAGTAGAGAAAGAAAGGGATTGAATGGAGGAGGCTTGGAGAGTCTTCACCAATTTATACCATTCTTGGATACCTTTATCTAGGTAGGGTTTAACCCTCTTGGAAGATTTTATTTTGAATTAATTTGAGAATATCTACATTTGGTGTGAGATCTTTGTAGAAATAAATTATTGAATCTATTATGGATTTTTGTGTTTTATGTGGGAATAAGGTTTATGAATTGGTTGAATTATTCTTGTTAGTATGTTAAGTGGAGCTTGGTGTAAAATTTGATATTATTTGTGTTGAAATAATATGAATGAATCTAAATGTTAAAATATGTTTTTGAAATGTGAAGAGTGCATGGTATTTGGGAAACTATGTGACCTCTAGCTAGAGGGTGGGTTGTGTATCAACCATACAATTAAATGGAGAGCTCATTAGCCCATTGTGGTTTCTCGTTGTTCCTACTTTCTAGATTATGTGTGAAGGATGGAGACTAGTTTAGTAATCACCCAATCTATAGCTCTTAAAAGCGATAATACAAGTTGGTCATAATGGATTTTGTGAAGTCTTATGAACTTTACTGATAATATGTGCCTAGGGTTTTAGTTCAAAAATTAAATATATTATACTATACTTGTTTATGTAAAACCCAAAAGAAGGAAATTTCGTTTCTTATTATTGTTACAATGTGCACATAGGGAAGAATTAAATGAATTATCCTTTTCAATATAAAATGTTCCTTTTGGCATTATATATAGTTGGAAATAAAATTAGATATTCTAATTAGTGGAAATGGGTTGAAATGGGAAAATTCATTCAATTTTTAGTTCATACTTTTGTTTGTGGAATTATTACAAAATATTTTTTCTATTTTCTATAGTTAAATTTTTAAGCTAACTATGTATCATAATTATTAAATGATCAAGTCGAGTAAATGTAATATCATAAACTCTATACACTTTTGTGAATATAATAATTAAATATAGATACATTTGTTTTGTGTTTAAATATATTTACATCAATACATCTTATTCAATAATAAATATATATATAAATTTACATACCGTATATTATAAATTGAAAATAAATAAAAATAGAATATATAATATAAATATATAACTAAGTTTATATTAAATATAAGTTATAATAAAAAGTGAAATTAAAAAATATATAAAAATTTGGGCCAACCCCAAGTTGAGGGGTAGTTGTCTAGCTGACCCCCCCTTGGGGTAGGCAACTCTTGGAAGTTGTGATTTCTATAGGGTTGGAGTCAATTACACAATGACCCCATAGAGGCCTCGACTTCTATGGGAAGGGTTTGTGAGGGGATGGGGAGTACCATACCTCCCAAATCATGAAAAATAAAATTTGTTAATATATTTTATATATAAACATTTACAAAACCAATGGTATTTATTTTTGCTATGTTGTAAATAAATACTTCAGTTTGTAATTAAGTGTGTAGTGTTTGATGAAATTTATTCTTATGACCTACCATTAAATCTAAGGAAAATATGTATGTATGTATATATATGTATGTATATATGTGTATGTATATATATGTTTGTATGTGTGTATGTATATATGTATATATAATTGTGTAGAATTGTAAATTATCACCCTTGATAATTTCACACTATATTTAGCTCCCTCCTAAGTTCTTGAGCCTAATTACGGTTATAATCATTCATTTCATTACTATCTTCAAGAAATTAAATTAAATTTGGAAAACTAAATTAAATATTTATTTGATGACAACCTATAATTCAAGATAGGACAAGACTAGAGTGCCCTTGCACTTGTCTTCCGTATTTTGTCCCAAAATATCAAGATTTATTTCTAGCCTTGAAATCTATTTAAAAATTCAAAATAATACATCTTATCAAAATGGTAAATACGAAGTATGTTGAAACTCATATAAATATAACTCTTTCCCTCCATTTGAATAGTTAAGAAATTTTGAATATCTTCTAAACATCCTAATAAGAAACTAATAAAATTTCAAGATTAGAATATGTAGCATATATAAAACACTTTATCAATCAATATCATATCCACAACACATTAATAAATTCAAGTTCACGTATATTAGTGTCATGCCCTGGCACACAAATCCCATAGGACAACTACAACATTAACAATTTTTTTTTTTTGAAAACAACAATTATATATAACAACATTACATAATTATACAACATAAATATAGCATAAAGCATTAACCTAATCCTATGGGGTACATGGTGCGTTACTTAAACGAACCCAACAAATAAAATGAAAAAATTCCAACTATAGCCGAAGAAAGAAACGTGAATAAAACATAATATAAGTATGGAATTCATTCATCAATAATAAGATATATAATCAAAAACATAAATAACACATTATTACATTCAACTTCAGAGTTCAGGATTACAAACATGGAATATATTTCCATAGATACTTGACACAACATAAAACCAAAGTTACATTACAAGGCCACTTCCCTTATAACATTGGGAAGGGTACAACATAATACAAAAGTACAATAATGAGAGCGAATTATTCAAAGGAACAATCTTCTTCATGCGAGCTTTAAGATCACTGCAACTACAACTGTGCCACGATCACCTCCTGGGGACCCAATGGCTGCATTGCACGTTTCCACCCGACCGTGTGAACCCGAAGGAACACCCCCCATGCAAGGAGTCGATAAGAAATAACCCTCGGCAACAACTCAAACATAAAGGACTCACATCACATGACTCAAGGCCACAAAACAACATAACATACACAAAAATTAAAACAACTCTAGAGGCAACAAGAACAAGGGAAAACAAAGGGGCATAGTGGGAGAGTGTCATTGTATGGCCTTACATGGATTAACCAAATGACCTAGCCCTACAAGCCACCTCCATCAATGTGGATTAACTAGACTACCTAACACTAGGATCCGCCTCCATCTATGGTTAACCAAAAATCCTATCTCAAGGTGCCACCCCATAGGGTGACTCATGTGGAGCCACTTACCTTTTGTGGAGACAAGGTAGTGACCTTATCAACCAGGTCTTCCCACTTGTCCTTAGCCTTTGAGAGCATTAATGGCAGGGGTGAGGTGGAAATTTTTTGTCTTATTACGTGTTAACTAACCCAACCCACTAAATACATTAATTAGGTTTTCACTTTTTTAAGGAAACCCTTTCAAGATGACCACTTGTATGCTCAATACATAACCATATGATAGACTAAGTATGGGGGTGTCAGTCTGTGTGAACAACCGAACCAACCATAAGTAGGGGTAGTGCTACCTTTGGCAACGCTCCCTCCACACACTTGTGGAGGGTGTTGCCATCGACAACGCTTCCTCCAAGAGAGGAAGGGGTGTGGTGGGGGATGAGCTCCCCACCCACAAAGAAAATAAACAATGACACAAGGAAAAATATAGACCTAGTAAAAACAGTAAACCAGTCACAGCAAAAACTTTTTGCCATAGCATTTTTAATGCCAACTAAAATCAATAGACATAAAAGTACATATATATATTTGAAACATCTGGATGATCATAGGAAAAATTGGGCATAGCCCAATGAACAAAATATTTCAAAAAGAGAACAAAAAAAATTGGGGAAATATAGGGAAAGAAGAGAGGATCTCAGACAAAAGGAGATTTACAAAGGATTCTGACTGAAAAGATACAATGGATAGAGAGGAACGAAAATTCGATTATTCTCAACTATAATCCAGAATAAAATATAAAGAGCAGGAAACGAACAAAAGGAGGAAGCTATAGGATGATAAGTATTTATAGAGAATTGGGTTTCACAAACAAGATTTCCAAAAATTCACAGTAATCATTTTTTCTTTTTAAACTGAAATCCTTTTTCTCTTTTTTTTTTAAAACTAAATTTACAGAGATCTTTTCATGGATTTGAAAATACCTGGATTTCTTCGCTTAATTCGATTCGAGGACAAAGTGCCATGTTGAGTGTATCCAGCCAGCCGCAACCTTCAACAATTTCGGAGATTCAAAACCCTAGAAAAACAAATTCGAGAATAATTCCCAACATAAACTAAAATCTAATCTCCTTTCAACAGAAAAATTCGACGAAAAACAACACAAAGGATTTAATTTTTAGAAAAATTTCACCATTTTTCAGTTGCAGACATAAAACTCATTTTTTCATTTTTCCTCACTTGCTTTTTTGAATAAGCACTATTTGGGATATAAATTTTCAAAAAGGCATAAGTTAGAAATTGCCATGAATTTCCTGACAAATTTCCCATGCAACTGCCACTTGTGAGAATATTATTTTCAAATTTATTATTTCAAAAGAAGCATCTTCCTCAATTAACTAACACCAATTACGTACCATTTTAATATTTTAATATTTAATTTCCTTTTACAAAATAAAACTGACTTTCAAAAACAAACAATTAAATAACGTTAAACTAAAGCAACATTTTAACTTAGCCATATTTAAAATTAAAGTGTAATATTAAATTACTATTTAATAATAATATCCATCACACTAAATTTTTTCATGAATTAATTTTAAATAACCAATAAAATAAATTATTAACTTCTATTGATTTAAATTAAATGATAATTCGCATTTCACAATAATAATAAAATGCTAATGTACAAAATTATTTTTCAAACCATACAACAGACTAAGTATGGGGGCACCAGTCAAATAAGCATTTCCATCATTTAAAATCTAATCCAAAACATAGAGTTCACTAATATTTTAAAATTTAATCAATGACAGTAATCAATTTCCTAACATTAAATATCTTACCAAATTAACTCTACCAAGATTCGAAAATATAAGTTTAATTACTTGCTAAAATCTAAGTTTAAATACTTGTTAATAATCAAATTAAAGAATGTCAATGAAAATTGTATGATTATTTAGACATAAAAATAAACTTTTAAAATTAAAGACACTAAACTTAGTCTATTAAAATTAATTATAAATCAATAGTTTATTTTAATTTTTTAACTATATATATATTCTCTGGTTTAAAATATTTGCCCCACACAGATTATTCTAAGATCTAATTTTTAATTATATTCTCAAACAGATTAATCTACATTTTGATTTTCTAAGATTGAGAAAATCTACTTTTAAAAAAAAGATCGTTTCTTAAAAACAAATAGATTTAATTAATAATTAATAAATTCATAACCGAATTAAAACGATTTTGTTTCAACTATAAATTTTTTATGTTTCCAAATATAGATTAATTAAAATGACATTTCAAATCAAAATTTAAACAATATCATTTTTTTCTCATCAATTTAATTTTTCCAGAATAAATCTTACTTCTTCATTTCAATTAAATATTCTCATTTCATGTATATATACTATATGCATACATATATATATAATTATAAATAATTATATATATGTATATATACACATATACATATATGTGTATATATAAAAATATAAGAATATTAAATCTTCTAATTACTGTGGGAAATAAAACATAGTAATATACTGAATATTCCACAGAGTATATACACATGTATATATATACATATACATATATATACAACCAATCAAAAATTATATTAAAACTACAAACAAAGTAAACATTGATTAATATATATATATAAAATCCGAACCTCAAAATAAAAATTGAAACTCAATAAATAGTTGCGGACAGAGTTTTATGGTGGGCGTCAGACTGTTTACACAAATGACCCACCCACCCAAGGCATGGGGGTAGCATTGCCTTTGGAAACGCTCCCTCCACAAACTTGTGGAGGGCACTACCATCGGCAACACTTCCTCCATGAGAGGAAGGGGTGCGGTGGGGGATGAGCTCCCCACCCACAAAGAAAATAACAACACCAACTAAAAATACAGACCCAACAAACAAATAAATGGGTCATAATAAAAACTCTTTTGTCACATTTTTTAATTGCCCCAAACACATTCAACAAACATATATATATATTTGAAACATAAACATAATACAAGAAGAATTGTGCATAGCCCAATGCACATAGTTTTTTTTCCAGAAAGAAAAAATTGGGGAAATATAGGGAAAGAAAAGAGGATCTCACACGGAAGGAGATTTATAGAGGTTTTTAGCTGAGAAGATACAATGGACAAAGGGAATGAGATTTTGATTATTCACAACTAGAATCCAGAATAAAATATAAAGACCAGGAAACAAATAGAAGGAGGAAGCTACAGGCTGATAAATATTTACAGGGAAATTGGATTTCACAACTAAGATTTCCAAAAATTCATAGTATACATATTTTCTTTATAAACTAAAATCATTTTTTCTCTTTCTTTAAACTAAAATTTACAGAGATCTTTTCATGGATTTGAAATTACCCAGAGTCCTTCGCTAAATTCGATTTGAGGATGAAATGTTGTGTTGAGCGAATCCAACCAGCTGCAACCTTCCGCAATTCGGAGATTCGAAACCCCAACAAAACAAATTCGAAAATAATTGCTAGCAAAACCAAAATCTATTCTCCTTTCAACAGAAAAATTCGATGAAAAAAAACACAGAGAATTTCATTCTTGGCAAAATTTCACCTTTTTTGAGTTGTAGACAAAAAATTCATTTTTCTTTTTCCTCCCTTGCTTTTTCAAAAAAGCACTATTTAGAAATATAAATCCTCAAAAAGGAAAAGTCAAAAATTGCCATTAATTTCCTGATAGATTTCCCATGCAACTGCCACTTGTCAGAAAATTCTCTTCAATTTTCTTATTTTGGAAGAAGCATCTTCCTTAATTAACTAACACTGGAATTATGCACCATTTTAATATTTGATTTCCTTTTTAAATAAAATTGACTTTTGAAAATAAACAATTAAATAACATTATACTTAAGCACATTTCAACTTAGTCATAATTAAATTTAAAAATATATTATTAAATCACCATTTTATAATAAAATCAATCATGATAATAATTTCCATAACTTTATTTTAAATAATCCATAAACAATTTATCTATTTTTTTATTGATTTAAATTAAATGATAACTCACATTTCACAATAATAATAAAAATGCTAATGTATACAAGTATTTTCAAAAAGTATTGATGTTATTAACAACATTGAATAATTAGTTAATTAATACTTCACATAAGAGGATAGCATTTAAATTAAAATAATAATGCACTAGTCAAAGCCATAAATGCAACTTTTGAAACATTATAAAACTCATGAAAGAAAATGACTTAAATTAAAACCATACCCACATGAACAAAGTATAGATAAGACATGAACAACCATTGGACCAACCACTGACATAGACGGGGGTACTTTCTTACCAACTCCCTAACCACATCAAACCATTGGGTATGTAGGGCGCGCTCAAACCCAACAATGCGGGTGGAGTTGGCACCTGATACTTGCATTCTTGCATAACACCAAACTTTGAACAACATGTACATATTCATATAACTCATAGTCAAAGACATTGTGAAAGAGAGTTGCGGTGAGGTAGGGCACTCACGGATGAGTGATGCCACCCCGTATCTTTGACCCAAATCAATTTCAGTAATCAAAATATAAATATCACATCATCAATATAACTCACTCAGTAACATCATCATAACATAAGTATCCCACACATAAGTCCAACTATCATAAGAAAATAAACATAACTATCTTCCATGTCGAACACATGGCAGAAAAGATGTCTAACAAAGTATCAAGTATGCATCAGAACATAACCCGAAATCAAATCAAAAAATCACACACCAAAGCAGTAACAAAGGTATTAGTAACATGAGAGGCATTACAATTAGGATGTTCCACATTTCATGTTTTCAATGTTATGAGTACTAACCCTTTTATGATCTTCAAAAAAATATCATTTTGTCCTTGTGTGATGAGCCAAGTAACCCCGATCTAGCAAGAAGTGCAGATCCGAGTGGTAAGTCACAATTGCATGACATGAAAAATGAACTTTGAAAGTGAACCATAATAGATAATAATTTAAACTCACAATCAAACTTAAAAATCACATGAATAGAGCATAAGAAAGCTGCATAAAAAGAAATATAACAAACCTACACACAAAAATGTCTTAGCCTTTCCTAACTCCATTACTATCCTATTTGCACCTTCAAGAAAGGTGTAATGGTGGTTGATCTTAGATTTTTAGCACAAAGCACTTTGGAGTAATATATGTATATATTTATTGCAATGAGTGAGAGAGGAATAATAGATGAATGATAGATGAGTTTATAGATTTTAGGTGATATTAATCAATGGTTGAGATTGGATGCGAGATTAAAAATATCAATGACTAAGATTGTTTGAGAGGAATTGATGAGGCATTAGCTAACTTCTTGATTTGAGCTAATTGATTGTATTGGTTAGTTAAGAGAATCAATGGAAGAGATAAGTGTGATTGACTATTACTGAAATTGAGAGAACTGTTGTATTTTCTCTAAAATTCATTTTTTTAAGCCTCTAACTACTACTAATTGTTTGCAAGACCCAACTCAACTTTTTGTATGATCCCTTAGATTATTGCATGATACAAGGGCTTGTATTCCAAATTGAGTAGACTTTTGATAACTTTCTTTATTTTTCATTGTTCATTCACATGGTTTTCATCCTTTTGATTAGAAAATACTTCCATCTTGTGATATTGATGGTTGTGTATGTTTTCCTAAAAAGTGAATGACTTCTATTTCACTATTGTCCTCTTTTGATGGACTATCATGATGTACTTATATTTCTCTTTTAACAAGGATTACTACCTTTTGTCCATTGGAAACTTCACAAACTCTTGGTTTTAACTTCTTCTATTTGTCATAGGTGTCTAGGGTGCCCATTTATGAGGTTGTCAATACATGCCTTTGACTATTCTTGCATAAACTATACCTTATAGAGCACTACCAAGAAACTCTTAACTGTCCTTTTCCTGCACTTCATGACAATGCCTACTTTTAATGCCTTTATGAGTGCCTCTGTGTTTTTATTTCAACATGACTGTTCATTAATTTAATCACTACCCCCTATCAATTTGACTATCCTCCCTGTGTGGCATTGTTGCATAATGATATGAAGACTATGAATCCCTATACATGACTCTCATGATATGATTGTGCCTCTTTTTTCACCATTTCCTTCATTGTTATGCATAAAGGAATTCCATCATTTGATGTTGTCAAACCTTGCCCATGACTATCCTTAAGATTGTTGATGAGCCACCTTGTCACGAACAAATGTCCCTTGTATGTGAAACCTGCATTTTAGATTATTAATCACTTACATTTTGTCCTTTCATAACAGTGATATCCTTCAACTAATTGGTTCATGATTTTGACTACCTTTTATGGAAATTTACACCTTGATGTTCCTTAAACCTTGATAATGGCATGACTATCCATTTTCTATTTTTGCAAAACCACTATCTTCATGATTATTTCCTTTGCACTTGCTTGATCAAGTTTTTTCCCCTTTTGTTGTCCTTGAACCTTCTATTTTCTAATGGTCTTGATGAGTTTATTTGATGCTCTTCTGTTATCTTCTATATGTGCTACTCTTTTCATCTATAAATTTATGCACTTTTTTATTGAAATTGTTGTACCTTTTGATTAGAATTGGTGTCCTTTTGTATTCTTTTGACTTCCTTATTTCATTTCATAGGCATTTTTTACTGTCCTAATATTTTCCTCCAATTTTATTTTCCATTGGAGGATTTAAGGTATTCAAGAATATTGTCTCTTTGTTCTAAGCCTTGATGTTTAAGGTTGTCCTCATTGATTAGTACCTTTGATTCATCCAAAAAAATTGCAACACCTAATCCCTGAGCTAGCAATGATCATTCATTGCTCCTTTCATTATGACTGTACCTTAATGGACTATCCTCCATGTGTCCATTAGACCTTTCTGATATATTTTCCTTTTGTGTCATTTATGTACTACCCTTAGTTCATAAAGATTCCTCAAGAAACTCCCCTCTATTATAGTAGACTTACCTATAAAATGAAACTAATCTTTGACATTTTTTGATGATTGTGAATATTTGTGAAATACTTCTGCCATTAAACCAACCAATCAAACCCTATTCTTGTAGGAATCGCACAATAAGGTTCAATTTTTTCCTTGGCATGCATGTTTAGACCACTCAGTTGAGAAGAGTTCTCCATCCTCTTAAGGTACCCATTACAAGCCTCTTCACCTATGCCAAATTTTCTCTACCATACCATGCCTTCACCAAAAGTTTCAAGGTTGTAAGAAATTGTATATGAGCAAAAGCACACATGCAACCAATATATTGTTGTACTAACTAATTTAAAGAATACAAAGACTTACCCAAGTTTGTAGACTATATTATTTAGCCCTAGATGAGTATGATTAGAGAAATACATTACCTTTCCTAATATTGTCCTTAACCATTTTCTTATAAATTTTACTTTTCTCCTCTCAAGACTTCCACTTGTTTCCCTTTTGTGATGGAAACCCCTCTAAACATGATGCACTATGGTTTTGTTGACGACTGAGGAATTATAACCTTAACTATCATTAAACTTTATAATTTATTTATTAAGAACATTGCCCCTTTAAATGGACTACACCTCTCTCAAATTTTCCCTTGGACGCTTTTTACTATCTTCACCATGATGAAGCTTCTTGAGGTTTGCACTTTCAATGGTCTCTTTGAAGGATATTTCCCCACTTGTAGGTTTCCCTTTTTCAAATTATTATTGACTGTCCTTTACTCCTCATAGGTTCAATACCTTACAATTCTCATACTATCTTAATTTGCATTATGAAAATGTCCTTCTAAGGTCTATTCTTACTTATATGTAGATGCAACTTTATCTTGACATTACAAAGCTTCATTGTTACTACCCTTTAACTCATTTTGAGTTATGATTGTCCTTACCTTCCCAAACATTTCCTAAAGATTTTATTTTCTATGCTTGGCATGACTCATTAAACCTTGCTCCATGATATTTTCATTTGCAAAAGACACCAAAAATGTCATATGCATCATGCCTATTCTAACAAATCATAATATTTCCCCTTTAGTAGCACCTCCTTTTCTCTTAGGGTAGTCTTTCTATTTTTCTGATTAGATGCTGCATTTACTCCAATTAGTGAATAAAAAGCAATCTTGTTTATCAATAAAATAAGAAACTAGAGTAGAAATATGAATTATTTGAATAAAACATCGAGGAAGGGATAGAGATTGAAAATGCATTGTATCCTCCATTGTTGACTAATCAAAGAATCATAAGGACTATGAAAATATTATTTATCAAGTAGCACCAACAATTACATACTTCACGAAATTGGGTAGGTATCAAAAATGACACACACTTGTGAACAATTGGCTTGGTCAAATAGTCATGAGACTATTTGAGGGTTGAAATCATCATAAGGGCATCTTGGATCTATATTCATACACCCATATACTCTTGTGTTGTAGGTTTTATTTCATATTCATAACAAATATGAGAGGTTCATGAATAACTTTGTCGTTTTTGTACCATTTTACTCTTTGAAAAATCTCAACCCTACCTCTACATAATAAAACTTACATGCACTTCAATTTCATACTACAGATGAGAGCAAAGGGTTTCAATATACTGACCTACTCTTTGATCATGATGCCTCTTACAAACACATCCTTTAATTTTATGAATTGTCTTATTAAGCATTTGCATGCTTGAGTCTCCATTCCTCATGAACTAAAGTTAAAAAACCTGGATAAATCCACTACACGCTTCTCCATAGCCAAGTCTTCACTTTGAATGTCATTAATTTTCTCAAGTTTTTTCCTTCCAATTGAAACAAAATCCCCAAATCTCTTCCTTAGCATGAAGCTTTTCCTCTTAGTTTTGTTTTCTTACTCAACTTGGCATTGAAACAAGAGCTTGCCTTTTATTTTCCATACAATTAAAATATTTCCTCCATTTTTCATGGAAATCTTTCCTCCATTTAGTGTAGGAACTTGATGATTCTTTGTAAAATTATTATTTATTTTTTTAATTTAAAGATCAAAATTCTCTTTTACCTATTTTTGACTTGCAACAAAAATTGATATTAATTAAATGAAACATTTAAATAATATCATTTTTTACAAATAATGGACTACAACACACACACACTATCTCTCAATATCTCAATTCATATATATACCATCTTTAACGTTGAAACATTCTCCAAGGTTAGCTATGCACCTCAAACGTGCAAATACAAATTAGGTCAGCACCAAAACATTCTTGCAATGAAAAGGAATGAAGGTAGACCAAAAAAATCCTTAGCTAGGACCTAAATCCATCTTCACACACCACACAATGCTTCCATAAAAAACTAAGCACCTTTGCAAGTAGTGTAAACACCAAGGTCGATCGATACCCATGTAAACACCATTAATCCTGTAAGTAAATGCTTCCTTTGATCTATCCATAACTCATGGAAAACAAATGTCACCTGAACAAACTCTAGAATATTCCATAGACACCTTCAAATCCATCAAACTCCTTTGCAACAACTTTTACCTAAATAATGTACACACCCAATACATCCAAAAAATTGTACAATACACTGTAACTTAGAAAACCATCTTGATTGAAGTAACATGCCAACACCATAAATAATCGTTCAAAATATCAAGACCTAAAATGTAACACCTTTGCAATACACAATTCATAGCTAGTGAGCACAAATTCTTTTGTACAATGATCCAACACACCAACTCTTGAATACACCACATTTGAACACCTCTAAGCAACATATCTGAATCACATAAGTAAATCTTCAACCTAGAAGAAATGTGAAGCAATACCAAAACAAAACTCTATCACCCAAAACACCACTACAACCCACTTATCTCTTTTTGTCAATTTTTCTCAAAATAAGTTTGAAACCAAGCATCAGAGACACATTCTCATCATCTTCATGTCACTTCTTGAACATAGACAAAAGGTTATCAAAGCAACACTATAGGTTGAAACTAGTACCTTTACTAATTACAACATTATGTAACAAATTAAATCATAGACAACATTCTCTTGCAACAATCTCATCCAATACTAAACATCTGAACCATATATTTTTGTCACCTCTTGCACCTCTAGGGTTTTCCACCTAAAAGGAGAGAGAGAAAGATTCACACTTCATTCAAGAAAAAACCCTTGAGATTTCAATATAAAGGAGATTGAAATCTGTCAAAGGGAGAGTTCTAGGGGCTGAAAACAAACATCAGGGGTTCACCAGCAAGTGTAAACTTGGAAAATGTAGAATGTTTGAAAACATAATGTGATATGCAAACATAACTAAATGACCTATGAATGCAAACCAAACTAAACAAAAAGCCGTGAAATAGAAAGTGTGCACCTGGAAACTTGTAGAGGCTAGAATGGAGACTAAAAATACTGTTGATTCTAGAATTTTGGCCTATTGGGATGAATTCGCCATTCTCGGCAACTTAGTCTTAGATCTAGAAAACTGCATCGAAGCCCATTTCAGCCAAATGGGTATCTGAATCTACATAAACTGTTGAAAAACATGTAAAATGGGAATAATTCACCATTGATGGTGACTTAGTCCAATTTGGCTTTTTTGAAAATCCGAAAGTGGAAATAGAAGCTCTCAGTCTGTGCTTTTTGTTCCTACAAGAGTCTGAATCCAAAACCCTGATTTTTGACACTATAAGTGACTTTTTGTGGATGTTTTGCACTAGCCAAAAAGGGGATATATTCAATAACTTTGTAATCTATTCTTCAATAGTTTTCAAGCCTTCAAGGTATCTAAATCTACAAACACACAAGGAAAGAGAGAGAGATGTTGAATGTTAGGAAATGGGGGTTTTCCTTGGTCAAACCCCTTTTAGGTAATTAAACCAAAATGAAGAAATAAGATAAAATATGAACTTGAAATAAAGGAATTAGAGAGTTTCCATGATGATAGATCTTGAATTTCTGCAACAATGGATGAAGAATCTTCCCTTGAATGCCTTAAAAAGCTATCTTGATGACTTAGAATGCTAAAAACCTAGCTTGCTTGACTTGGGATAGATGATGAATCATGAATGAATAGGGGAAAGATTAGGTTATGGATTCTAGTGGTGAAAATAAGTATAAAACCTTATATTTATACACAATTATGCCCTAATTCTTGAAAATACCACATCACAGGCCGACCTTAGGTCTTAGAAAATAAAAAACTGCCAAAATTTTGAACTTGTTTTGATTTTTGAGCCAAATGGGACTAAGTCACCCCAAGTGTCGTCTTGAGCCCAGTTAGGTATTTTAAGTGGGTGTTGAGAATTAAGGTGTATTAAATGATGTTTATCAGGCTTATTCTCAAAAAGACACTTAAATAAGGCCTGCATGTGTATAATGAGGCCAACTAAAGCATAAGAAAGGTGTGATTATTGATGATAAGCCTAGAAAAGTGTGAGAGTTTCTTACAAATCCTTACAAAACTTTGAAAGAATGCTTGGTAAGTGATAACAAGAGGTTATTTAATTGAAATATATTAAAAAGGTCCTAGAAAAGTGTGAAAGTGTGTTACAACACTTCACAACACTTTTACAGGGCATCATAAATTTCTTATTGATTTACAAGGGTCCACGACCTAATGTAAATGTGTTGGCCACATTACAACATTAAATCTAGGAAAAACTAGGCCAACATCCATAAGAAAGACCCAAATGAGTGTGGAAATGTCCAAGGATACATTTATCTATGTTACAAAATCAATGAAAACACATGCTTGTTGACATCAATGAAAACACCAACTTATCTTTCTTGCAACAACAAGATTCCCTTGAAAACATCAAATGGTATAAAATATAGTGATGATGAAGGAAAGCCAAATTTCACTATTTTCCTTCCCTAGATTAAATTATCTTTTCTATTTTATTTCAAATACAAAATCATTGGCTTAGGAGATCCCCAAATAGGTTTCTTCATCAAAAAATTGAAATAACAAATCTAATAGCTAGCTATGACAAATTAATCATTATGGAAATAAATAAAAACAATCCTTTATAGACTTCCCTAGCTTAATTTCTACACATAAGTTGAATAAGAGCTCCATAGAGCAATATTTTTGAGATACTCAAATTCTCAACCTAAACTCATCTTGAAAAAGAAGTGATCTAATATTAGTGCCTTAAATCATGATCCTAATTCCTTCAAGCCAGTATAGTTCAAAAATGCTAAATTGAAAAGACAATCACTAGATTGTGAAAAATTCATAACACTACTTCATTACACTAAGAGGACCATTATAAAGAGAGATGAAAATATTTTGGATATATGGAAAAGGAATATTAACATCCCTGGTTTCAACATTTATATTAGTTTTTAGATATGTTCTTAAATTTGATGGATTTGAGATGTCCAAACCAATGGTAAAATGAAAAAAAATGGAAAATTGTGAGTTTTTATGAACATGTTACAGCAAGAAATAGGTTGATAGGTAGAACTAAGGATCCAATGGGAGGGAAGAATACACTCTACAAGCCACATTGGTGAAGTGGAGGGTGAAAAATGCAAGTTGTTTAAGTGTATAGACACTAGTAGAATTTAGGAAATAAATGACTAGGTGACTAAAAAATTTAGTCACAAGTAAAAATGACTAAATTCTACTAAATTTTTACAACAATTATAAATGAGTAAATAAATGAATAATTTGGTCATTGACTAAAAAATTATTTAGTCACAAAAATAAAAATGACTAAATAGTTAGTCACCAAATACAAATTATACAGAACTTTAAAAAAAAAATTCAGCCAATTATTGGTGTGATGTATTGCGTGCGTCGATGTATTGGTTCTTATTCACGTTTATTCGTGTTCATTGTAAAAACATTCCTTGGTTCATTTGTTAGTTGTAGGTTAGCTTAGCACTGACGCATTTAGATCAGTTATAGCAAGGGCGATAAAGATTCAGAGAGGACATGGAGACTTCTAAAAAGGTAGGAAAGGGAAAGGAATTCAAATTTTGCTGCAAAGAATTTAAAGTCGACGAGGCCCTCTGCAGTGATGTCAGATTTGGGGATGCCCTCTGCAACAAATTCAAAGGTAATTAGAAACCCTCTATACATTAAACACTAAATCTATCGCTTTCTGATTGTAAACTTAAGTAATTACAAATCTACTTCTCTTAATAATGTTCTTTTACAATCTTGCCACTATTCTGCTTCATAATGTGTTCGAGCTAAATATAATAAAATTTGGGTGTCAGTGCCAAAATAGAATTTCCTCAAACAATTTTGATACATTTTCACTGTAAGCGCAAACTGTCCTTGTGCAAAGTAAACATGTGCTAGATTTACCCACACATTAGGCATATGAACAAAGATGTTTCCTGCAACAAATTCTTGCACTTGTGTAAAAATTTCCTTTGTAATATCAAATTGACCCCTTTCAGCTAGCACAATGGTTTCCCCATTTACAGCACAAAAATTTCCTGGTCTTTGTGCCAACACTTTACAATACAGTTCTCTAGCCTTCTCAAAATTTTATGCCTCCACCTTTGGATCCCTCCTCTCATTATGAAAATCTACAAAATAATTTTCAATTCCAAGTGAAATTTCAAGATAGAATTCTTTGCATCTGATTGACTTTGTGTAGCTTTAATTGTTTCTTTTGCTTTAAGCCAATCATCTATTTTTAGTTCCATTTTTCCAAGCATAGATAAAGCATTTGATGAGTTTTTATCTAGCTTAAGTGCATCCCCAATCAATTTTAGGTTTATTTGGATGATCTCATTCCCATCCTGAGCCATGATTGTAAGACATAGATATGAATCCACATAATCAGGAAACTTGAATAATATTAGCTTGTATAGAAGATTTTATTTTTTTATGTATCATGTAGCTGTTCAAACAACCTAGCAAGATTAAATAGTGTTGTGGCTTTATCCCATGGTAACTCAAGTGAAACACCACCTTCTTCTAGTCGATGGAAGAATTTCATATCTTTAAAGAGCACATGAAAAATTGTAGAATTGGCACTGGGGCTTTTATTTACGAATTCAACCCAAATGCCATTTCATAATGCCTCCATAAAAGTTTGTCAAGCCAAATCTAGTTCATCATGCTAAAAAATGAAGAACCCCAAAATTGTTTAACAATTAAATGGGTACTTTTTCTTTACTCTTCTTCAGAAGAGACTTTGTTATCTTAAGAGAATCTAAGGCTACACTGGGGTTTGACGATATTAATAACTCACCCATCTTGATAAATGCATGGGCATTATGTGGATCTACGTGAGTTACCTTTCTTATAATTTACAAATCCTTTTCTACCTACCCTTGTTGAGCATATATATGGCCTACAACTTTTAAGCTCTCATATTTCTCAGGGTGGACCTCTAGAACCTTTTCAAAATTTGAGAGAGAACTCTTAAGATCTCCCAACTTCAATTGAACCTGTCCATAAAATCCTGTGGCCTTTGGCTTTCCTTGGCTGATGTCATATAGTAGCGGCCAATTTTTTCATAATCACCTTTACTATGATAAGATCATGCAAGATTATAATATGAATAAGATTGCATGAGAGGCTGGTTAGTTGAAACAAGAGCTATTCCAATCAATAGTTCCATAAGAAAATGTCACCATGTGAAGAAAAATGGTTTGCTAAATGATTCAATGCTATTGCACAGTATGCGCATAATTCAAAGGATCTACGCATAATTTCCATTCCTTCATGAACACTACCTTTTTCACTAACTATAAGAACACTATAATTAAAAAGTGCACAAAATTGACCACCTAGATTTTCTCCTAGTTCAAATAGAAAAAATACCAAATAAATATGTTTGAAACCAACAAAAAAATGCAAATAAAATCATGTTGATTTTCATGCAAAAAAAACATGAGATCATAGCTTGTTGCTTATTATTATACTTTGATAGATTTTTTCCAAGAATCCATAGCTTTTTTGAAATCACCTATTTTAGGCTTTTAGCCATAGCAACAAAGCAATGAACTGATTGATAAAATGCTTTGGTAGACATGTATGAAAAACGTGGTAGCATAGACAAGGAAATGAAATTTGCAAAAATTGACTCAAAGAAATGTGGTCTCATGGCGATGGAATGCCATGACAAGCAAATTGTTATGGATTGTCATCGCATTCCATCACCATGAGACCACATTTCTTTGAGGCATTTTTTCAACCAATTCACTAGCTTGTCTATGCTATTGCTTACTATTATGCTTTGATATATATTTTTTCAAGCATGCATAGCTTGTTTGAAAGCACTTGTTTTAGTCTTTTATCCATAAAAACAAGGCAATGAATAGTTTAATAAAATTCTTTGGTAGACATGTATGAAAAATGTGGTAGCATAGAAAAGGTAGTGAACTTTTTGAAAAAATGCCTCAAAGCAATGCGATCTCATTGAATGTCATGAAAATAAAATGCATTTGGCATCTTCTCCTAGTTATTAGCTATGCAATGTGAAGTAATTGCGTAAATGCTTAGTTTGACTTTGTAAAAACTATATTGTAATTGAAATTTTGTCATCTATCAACATCTAGTTATTAGTTATGCAATATGAAGTAATGCTTTGAGTTTGAAAGATGTGAAATGTAATGTAATCAACAATTTGAATATAAAATACAAAAATATATTTTTTACAATTTTTTAGTTATACTCTCTATTTTATTTGCTCTCTATAATTCTATTTCTATGGAAATTCCTTTCAATTAAAAAAATAGTTTTTGTCTCTTATTCTACAATTTTTTACATTTTGTCATCTATTAGCATCTAGTTATTAGTTATGTAATGTGAATTAATGCTTTGAGTTTGAAAGATGTGCAACGCAATGTAATAAGCAATTTGAATATAAACTACAAAAATCTAATTTTTACAATTCATTAGTTAAACCTTATTTTATTTGCTCTCTATAACTCTATTGCTTTGGAAATGCCTTTCAATAAAAAAATAGTTTTTGTCTCTTAGTCTACAATTTTTTGTTGTTATTGTAGATCATTACAGATGGATCAACGTCGAAGGTTGACTACAAATCAATCCCATGCATTTGATGAGAGAGTAGCCGATGAGAGGGACATGGACAAATATACATGTCCATGTAATGACTATCTTGATGGAAGGGTGAGAAAAAGAATTTTGATTTTTCGACATATGCTAAGATTTGGGCATAGTGGTATAAGCCCTTGGAATTACAATTATTATGAAGATATGATATAGTTTTAGAGTGTGAGAGATGAAGAGGCAACAAATATAGATGAAGTGGCACCAAACATAGATGAAGTGTCACCAAACATAGATGAAGAGGCAACACTGTTAGATGAAGGGTTTGGAGTTGATAGAATGTTGAATGAGGGTCTAAACTATGATTGGTACAAGTTGATGGAGGATGATTTAAAGCCCATGTGTGCTAACTTTAATTTAAGTAATTTGACAACAATCCTTCAAATTATTAACTTGCAAGTGGTGTTTGGTTGGAAAAATACGAGTGTAGATTAGTTATTGGCATTATTAAGTTTGTTGTTACTAGCTGGCTCCACATTGTCGACAAAATGAAGTCAATGTAAAAAGTAAATCACTAAGCTAGGCTTAGGGTATGAATACATCCACACATGTGTGAATGGTTGTGTATTATTTCGCAAGAATCTTGCAAGTGAGAGTGAATGTCTAAAATTTCATGAAGTGAGGTATAGACAATGGTTGAAATTAGTTGTGGCTCCTAGAAAGGCTCTTCACCACTTTTTAGTAATCCCACAATTACTTTGAATGTATAGGTGCAGAGAGATTGTTGAACTTATGCAATGGCATGCGCAAAATAAGAGAACTGATGGAAAACAACAACATGTGCTTGATTCCAAGATGTGGATGGAATCTAATAATAGATGGCTTGATTTTTCTCAAGATCCTTGTAATATAAGGTTGGGTTTGGTTCTAGATGGGGTGAACCCATTTTTAGATGAAAGTACTAAATGGTCAACTTGGCCAGTGTTTTTAATAAATTATAATTTGCCTCCATAGTTAGCAACTAAACATTTTTTCTTAATGCTATCATTGATTATACTAGGAAAGAAAAGTGTGACTTTAGATAATATTGGTGCTTATCTAGAGCCATTATATGATGAGCTAATGGAATTATGGAAAGGAATTGAAGAAATTCAATCTTTAAGGGATAGTCATTCAATAAAATTAAATTTAAGAGCTTCCTTATTGTTTACGATTCATGATCTTATAGCATATGGAACATTGTCTGGTCTCAGTGTTAATGGATACCATGGATGTCCTACTTGCAACTTTAAGGATTTTGTGAGGCACTCAAGAATTTTGTGTAAGTTTATTTATTGTGTACATCATGCTTACCTTAAAATGGGTCATCCATATCATCAACAAAAATCATGGTTCAATGGTCAAGAAGAGAATTGTGAAGCACCATTCCTAATAACATGTGATTACACTATTGAGAATGGACAAAAAATAATGTCATTTATTGAAAATGATGGGATTACTAGTAGTAGATATGATCCATGTAATGAAAGTAGTGTAAAAAGGTTGTGCATATTCTATAAGTTGTCATACTTTAAGGATAGCCATTAGGCATACTATTTACTTCATGCATACTAAGAAAAATATAGCCTATGCTATTATAGAAACTCTTTTTGGTGTTTTTCATACTCTTTCATCACGTGAAGATTTTTTGTCAACTAAAAATTCATCAAAATATTTGAGTTGAAAAATATGATGATAAAAAATATAGAAAACCTAATGCTCCTTATGTCTGGACAAAGGAACAACGTGAATAATTCTTACAGTTGATGTTCCAAACTCGCTTTCCCACTGAATATGTAAGTAGTAGTATTAGAAGCCAAACTGGCATTAATGACTTAAGAGGCCTCAAGACCCATGACTATCATGTAATAATGGAGAATATTTTACCTATTGTGGTAAATGTATTAATTTTGGAAAAGGGGACAAGATTAGCAGTTATAAGGTTGGGCCTAATATTAAAAAGAATGAGTTTACATGTATTAGATCCTTCAAACTTTGATAGTTTGAGGGAGGAGGTTGTTGAAGTCCATTTTCTATTGGAATAGAAATTTCCACCAACAATCTTTAACATTTCTATGCATCTTTTGATACATCTACAATATGAACTAAATAATTGTGGCCCAATAAGAACAAGAAGGATGTATCCTATAGAACGATATATGAAGGTTTTGAAAAAATTATTCATACTAGGGAAAAATTAGAAGGTAGCATGTTTGAGGGATATTCAATGCAAGAGGCCATGGGATTTTGCACAAAATATATGAAGGATTTTAAAAATTCTAATCAATGTGGATGGGATGATGCCAAAGAAGATACAATTATAGGTGAAGTTTTAAGAGGCAATGGATGCCGCTTCAAGCTATCACATCAAGAAAGAAGTTCGATACATTCCTATATTCTTCAAAACACATCTTCATTCGATAAGTGGCGTAGGTTAAAAAAAAATACACAATAATTTATTTACTCAATTACATTTACACATTTATATTATTAATCTTACTATTTGTACGTTAATATTCTATGTAGAAAATATGAAGAAGACAATCAATCTTGGATGCAATTTCGACCTCAAAAGCGAACATGTAATGTTGATTTGATTGGAGGTGATTGTTTTCCCAAATTTGAAGAATGGATTTCTAATGCAGTTAGTGATGCAAAAGAAGAAGGTCAACATATAACAACAGAGGAAAGTGAGCTTTCACAATCTTCACATTTATGGGCTATGCATTTTAGTGGAATGTGGGACTATGGTAGTCATTTAAGAGTGGAAGAAAAAGAAAAAGGAAAGACAAATTGTGATTGTGTTGTTAGTGTTGAATTTCTTCACGGAACTAAGAATTTTTTTTATGTTGGATTCATCCAAGAAATTATTCAAGTGGACTATGGTGAAAGTAGTCCTATATTATTAAAATGTAAGTGGATCCGACCATCCAAAATACAATTTGATGAGTATGGATTTGTATGCACAAATACAAGACAATTTTTATTAGAGGAAAATGAGTTGTATGTTTCCCCTCTTCAAATTAACCAATCATTTCTAATTAATGATGTAATAATCCCAAGATGGTTGTATCTCATTCAAACAAATTTTTGTTCAAAATGAAAATTTCATGGAAGTTGTTGATATATGGGCAACATGTTAATTTACAAGAAATGTTCAAAGAAGTGGATGAAGACGATGATAGAGTGTTTGAAGAATAAATTTTGATTACCAGTGAAGATATTGGGAGAGAGAATGCATTGCATGTCACAGATGAGGATGATGAATAAAATCAAGCAGATGCAAACACAAGTGATTGAGATTTTGATATTCCTAGAAATGCAGATGGTTATGATAATTTGTCATGTTAAGAGGTTATCTTGTCACCTAAACTTTGGTTATATGTATGGTGTAATTTATTCTTGAATGTAATAAATATTTGAGTATAGGTATGCTTATTCACTTTTGTTTTACTAATACATTTTTGAATGTAATCATCATTATTTTTCTAGTACATTGTATACAAAACCTAAGAGGTTACCCCTGATTTGAAGTGCATTTAAAGTTAGGTTCAATCATTCTTCTTAATTTTCTTACTTTGGTTGAAAATTTGAAATTATTATTTTTTAGTTAGAATACAATTTCTTGTATGTCCTATGTGTTTTATAGAGGTAAACATATAATGAATATCTGTGATTTAATAATACACATAGATATCTTAAAATTAGGTGAACTAAGCCTCCTCATTACAAACAAAGAAATGATCTTTTAGGTCTGACTAAGACTAAAAACTAAAATTGAGAGACTACAAAATTATAAAATTGTTCAATCTTTTCAATAAAATGATATCTAAAATACTAAATTATAATAAAATCCAATACCGCACTACCGCAATAGTCAATAGAGGTATGTGCAAGATGGCAAGACATATATGTTAATGTACAAATACTTACCACAATACCGTGACAACCAAATATGAATGGAACGGTATGGTAGGACATATAGGTGAATGTACAAATTCTTACTGCAATATCGTGGCAACCAAATATGAATAGCATGGGGTGGCGGTCAGAACATGTTAACAAATAATTTAAACCACAACCCCACAAGGGGTAAATAGTGACACTATGGTATAGTGGTGAACAATCACTCAACCACTAGAACTAACCCATTTTCCTGCAAGAGTTCAAAGGGGTGTGCATGGGGTGGAGATACTACTAACCCTTCCATATCGCTACCCTGTAGTGGTCTTGATATGATAAAGAGGTATGAAGGTAGACAATCACTCAACTAGTAGAATTAACCCACCATCTCACAGGAATCCAAAAGGGTGTGCATGGGGTCATGGTACAAGCTGTCAAAGCATTTAATTATTACACCATTCGATTTCCCAAGATCAAAGGCATGTAAACAAACTCAAAATATGGGCAGATTATGAAATATTTTGCATGAATCAACATTAATAGTGAGGTGACCGAGCTTAGCAACAAATATTACTTGGGAATCGACAACAATTTTGGCAATCATTCACATAGCTCAGCATACTAGAGGAAAGGGATTTCAAGCGAGAAGAATTTGCATCTATTATTTCATTGGGTAAGTTCATAATGACCCTCTATAGTAAGTGTATAAGAACTGAATTTTATTCTACAAGTAGACACTTAAAGAAATCAAGTAGGAGTAAATTCTTCATCATGCCACCAAAAAGAAGTCAACTTGCAAGCAAAAAGTAAGAGCCTACAATTTCTAAAAGAGAGAAGAGGTCCCTGCAATAATCCATTTTAGATGTGTTACCTAATTTTGTAAACAAAGGATTCAAAAAGGTGTTTAAAGATACAACCCATGGATGTAGAGACCCAATTATTCATATCTTAGGGTGGGATCTATTTGGCTACTTCTATGAAAAAAGGGATTACAAGATTCCAGTTTTGAATTCTTAGACCTTAGATTTGGCCAAATTGATATTCCCAAATGTCTTTGTAGATGTTGAGTTTATTAAAGTATTGGCACAATATTATCACCTAGCTGCCATGACTATAAGAATTCCAGATGGGTCACCATTAGTGGTGCTAACTAAAGAATAAATTATAGAGTGTTTTATGTTAAGCAAGCAAGCTATCACTAAGATCAAATTGGATAGAAGTGAGGAGGATTATAGGATATTGAGAAAAACCTACAGGAGTGATGAACTTCCTTTACACATGAAAAGGGGTGGAAACAATAGGAGGATACCTATCTCCCCCTCCCAAATTGAGCCATTTTCCATTAAAGAATTCCAAGTATATATCAAAAGAACTTATTTTTATTTGTGCCAAGTTCTTGGAATAGATGTTAAAGAGAGGATGCCAACCTATCTTATGATGATTGAAATGAATATACAAAATCTTGAAGTCAACATTGAGCATGACTTTGCTATTGAAATTGAGAAAGGGCTACATGAGGGATTTTTGCAAGTAAGAGAAAACTTAGCTCCCATCACTTTTAGGAAATACTCTCTACTGTGTCATTTAATATTGTACCAAAACAAAATTATGGACTAACAAAATGTTTTTGGGAATGGCTGATGACAAAGGGAATAGGTTGAATGTATAAAACTAGTGTTACATCTGGGATAGTAGATGTAAAAATTGTGCCTATGTAATATTTCATGATGATTTTGTAATAAAGGTCATGTCTAGTCTTGGTCATATTTCACCAAGATTTCCTAATAAAATCGTAAGTATTAAGACCTTTAGCATTGAATCTATAGCAGGGACACACTCACAATTTTGATGATTGGTTCTTCTTAGAAAACCAAACAGTAATAAGGGTCTATGGGTGTCCTCAAGCCCCAATTTTTTTTCCTAATGGAACCTATAAAATTGGGGTGATGTGGATTATGATGATTAAGTGCTATCACACCCACTTTTAAAGCTATTCCATTCAAGGATAACCCTAGAGATCTCAATGCAAAAGATAAAGAGATCTTGCAATAGGGTTGTCCTAGGGGCTGAAAGTAGACTAATAAGGGGTTCACCACAAAGTTAAGACTTGAAAAAGATAAGGAAATGCAAGATGTAACTGTAAACCCTAATTGAATGCAAATTAACTCTAAGTGACATAGAAAAGTGAATGAAATGAAACAAAAAATTGCAAAACAGAATGTATGCACCTAGAAATATGGAAATGGTTGGATGGAAATCTAGAACACTAAAACTATAAATTTAAGGCTAACTAGGATGCATTCGCCAAGCTAGGCGAATCAGTTCAAAATCTTGAAAATTGTGCAAGAATAAGAATATACTAGATGGTTATCCGAATCTACAAAATCCTAAAAAATTGACTAGAACTGGGGCTCATTCGCTATAAGTGGCGAATCAGTCCAGTTGTGATTTTTTAAAAATTCAAAGGCTAATCCTACTCTTCTCTATTTTCTCTATCCTTCTTGATTGGTTTCTAGATCCAAATCTCTGATTTTCAACTTGTAGGTCTTCTCCAAGGTTCTCCAAGGCTTGTTGACAACTTTGACAACTTTGAACTCTTGACAAATTTTCTCTAATATTTCTCTTTAGGAAATATGAAACCTAGACATACTAATCACACCCAAAGGAGAGGGGAAAATGTTTTTGGGTTAGTGGACCAGGGTTCACCTTGGTCAAACCCCATTTTGGAAATCAATCCTTGAAATGAAGTCAAATATAAGTGGAGAATGATGAATGAACAAATGACAATGTTGCAACTCACCAAACCCTCGCAAGAAAGTGTTGTAAATATGCTTGAGATGGCTACAATGAATGTAGATATTGATCCTTTCTTGAATGATGTTGATCTTAAATGAAACACTTGCTTGAATCATAAACCTTACATCACAATTGTTAGCACAATAATAAACATGATGCATGAAATCCTTGACATGATGATTGATGCTTGAAGAATGCTCTAAAATTCTTGATAATCAGCCTTTGAATGCTCTTGTGAATGCTTGAATGCTCTTGTAAAATCTTGATTGCTTGTTAGATTGCTAGGTGAAAATATGAGTGAAATAGCCTTGTATTTATACTCAATTATGCAAGAATTCTTGAAATTAAAATACTACAAGCTGACATCAGATCTAGGAGAATAAAATCCCACCAAAAATTTAAGTTAATTTTGATTTTGGGCCACACAAGACTCATTCACCCAAGCTGGCGAATGAGTGCCACCAAGCTTAATGTATGGGACGAAAAACCAAAAGTACTTAGAAATGTGTGAAAATAGGTTCAAGACCCAAAAATCTAGGTGGGGCCCATTCGCCCAAGGTGGCGAATGTGTCCCAAATCACTAAATATGGGTTACACAAGCCAAAAACACCTGAATTATGATTGACTAATGATTGGTGTCAAGATTATCCTCAAAAAGATGCATTAAATGAGGCTTCTAGATGCAAAATAGAGCCAATTAAAGCATAAAGAAGCCCACTTATGAATGAAAAGCCTAGAAAAGTGTGAAAGTGTGTTACAACACTTTATAACACTCCAAATAAGGAAATTGATTAAAAAGAGGTTTTTTAGGTTCAATTATTTGATAAAACCTTAGAAAAGTGTGAAAGTGTGTTACAACAATTCGCAACACTTTATCAATGTACCATTTAAATTCATTAGTTCACATGGGCCCAAGATCTAATGTGAATGTGTCAAACACATTACAACACTAAATCAAAGCAACATTAGGCCTAGCTCACAAGGAGGGCCCAAACAAGCCAGGAAAAGTAGAAGGGATACTTTTTTCATGAATCCACCTAAATTTATTTAGATTCAAATTATATTCTTAGAATTTATGTGGAAAATATTATGGATGGAGCAAGATGTTATGAAAATACATAAAAAGGGGACATTCCTCGCTAACCTAACTGAATGTGAGGAGTTATCCATAGGGTCTGATACTCTTGGTGAACTCCAAAACTATTTGAAGATGAGGTATTCATTGAAGTCACGAGGAGAAAGGGTCTTTGATCTTGAAGGGCATATTAATTTTATAAAGAAGACACTTCTCACTAGATCTAGGATTACCCATGTAATGGATTACGAAGAAGATGTAATAAGAAATTTCTTTACAACTCATAAAGTTTTTAGAGGAAGAGGAAGTGGGAAATCATAAAGAGGCTTGAGGAGGAGAAGAAGAAAAAGGACACTGGATTCCAAGGATTCTATGTTGATGAAGGGGATCCTATCAAAAGGATGAACTTAATAATTGACAACTTTGAAAGATTATATGTTGAACCAGAAAAGAAACTTGAGGGCTAGTCTTCAAAACCCTCCAAGCTGCCCATGAAACCAAGTGGTATTGTAATCACGGATCCCTTACCAAACACTATTGCAATACAATTAGAAGCATCCCTTGAGTAACCAAGTCCTAAAAGGCATAAGACACATGGAGTGGCCCCCTTAGTGGCATATGAAACAAGTGAAGAAGTAAGGGATACTGAAGAGGTTGCTGATGTACATTTGAATTTTAAAGATGATGAAGTTGATCAACCACCACTTAAGCTTGAAACCGATGCTAGAAAACTAGAATAAAGAGTGGATGTACATGTTCATAATGATCAAGAAGTGAATTATGATGAAAGGGTGATTTATTCCCTTAGATTTATTGAAGATGATGAATTTATTCAAACTTTTGAGTTTAAGGATTTTTGGTTTAAGATGAAAATAAAATAATTTGAGGAGAGACTCCAAATTAATAAGATGAGCATTGAGGAGTCACAACATGACTAGATTGTTTCCCAAACTTTTGAAGAAATCAAGATTAATGAAATTACTATTAGCGCCCAAGAAGAAAAAAAAAATGTCTTAGAAAGTAATATTCTAATTATTTGTGGGATGGAGTTAAAAAATAAATTCTTATCGGATCAAGGAAGAAGCCAAGAAGATCCCATGTTGGTTTTTGAAATCAATTCAGATGAGTGAATGAGTGGCACAAGTTACAATCAGAGAATTGAAACCCTATCCTTTTGGACAAAGCAAAAAGAACAAAAAAAACCAATATTGCTTGATGTTGTAAGAGAAATGAGAGGGACTGCCATGGTAAAGACATATCAACATTAGAGGTAGCTACTATGAAAATGCACTCAACAATGTTTACTAGGGATGCAGTTAAAGGTATAGAGGTTAGATTAGAAAAATATGAGAAAGAATAAATTGATCAAAATGATGAAGTGAATAGGTTATTTATAGAAAATGTGAAATTGAAAGAGTAGTTGAAGGGAGAACTCCTTCCCAAAGAAAAAAATTAACAATATACTAGATCCCTACCATCCAAACTTATATAGGTGTAATCAATGTTGAAGAATTAAATGTGCTAAAACAATAAATTGAGAAGTTGAAAAAGACTAATGAAGAAATAAAGGAAAGAGAAAAGAGAGAAACCCTCAAGGTATTGGAACAAATCTTGGAGCATAGGGTTAAACTAATTGTGGAAAAATTGGAAAATTTGTATGAATGTTATGTCTCCTAGTAACAAGAAATTGATCAAATAAAGGCCCATGTACCTATATTGGATCCCTTATTCAAAAGATGACAACCTATACATCACACCTTAATGACTTTGTGCAGAATTTTACAAAGGAGTGTTGAGGCCCCCACAACTTTAAATCCTACTAAGAAAATGATCTGAATGGTCACAGATTAATTTCAATACGTATTTGTACAAGACCAAAAGATCAAGGCAAGAATGGATTCATTTCACACACTAATGCAGTGGTTCATGCCTAAGATACTAAGGGATGATGATCAACTGAGAGGCTCCAAGGATTGGATAGATGACTTTAGAAAAAATGTTCCCAACTACCTCACTAATTTGCAGAAGGATGGTGAGATAAATCTTCACCACCTCAATTTAACCTTGGATGGAATAATTGAACTGGATGTTGGATACTCAAAATTCAGCACAAATGGAAAAGTGTTATTAGATAGTGGATGGAAGAGTCACTTGACCAACACACAAAAAGTCCAGGAGTACAAATGGCCTGATGATTACACAGTGTACCAATGGGAGTAGACATATCTAGCTCCCCCAGAAGAATATGCCTTGCAGTGAAGTACCAAGCCTTGCAAATACTATCATGGAGAGAGGACCTTGCCAAATCTGAATAATCACAGGTACCTTATGATGAGTAACATACTTTTTATACTTGCGAGCAATCTGGACTTTAACATCTGATAATTTCTCTTCATTTCTCATCTTTCATTGCTTTTATGTAGTCCTATGTAAAAAATGATAACTAAGACTTTTTGATTTATGCTAAAAGTGGGTAACTAAAAAGACACCTTTTGACATGTCAGTCAAGACAAAATTTTGAAACGTATTGTAAAATATTTTTGAAGATCAATAAAATGAAGTTATAATTGGTGGATGAATTCTAGTTTCAATTGTTTGTTGAAGTGAATTAATGAATGCTATCTTGTTGTCTCTAGTTTGATCTTTCTTTATTTAATTCAATATATCAAGGGTTTATCTGGTTTATCAAAACACATTTGTTGTCAAACAATTCATTTTTTACTACATTTTGGTGTCAAAATCTTTGGTAATTATGGTTAGTTTCATTCCATTCAAATTTTGAATTATGGGAAATTCTATACAGTAAACAAATTGATGGCTATTTGGAAAGTGAAATTACCTCTCTCAAAAAGTAACTGAAATATCATGTCTTGAAATATCTAGAAGCATTATTTTAATTAAAGAGGATGTTGTGGTTATTTTTCTAACAATGATTAACAATGATTTTTACAGTACAACTAGCTTGCTATTTTTATTCAAGATACAAATCATGATCAAAGCCAAGCACATACCAAGAATATGGTACTCTACTTCAAACCCTCAACCTCACTTAGTTTAGTCTACTTGGGGACATTAAGGAAGTTGCTAAACAATAATTATATATCATTTATTGTTTGTGAAGGAGAATCCCATGAAATCTAATAGGGAAATGGATCAATATCCGATTTCTTAAGTAAAGATGATGTCATAGTTGGGAAACTTGTTGTGGAACATTAGGTTAGTAATTTAAGGATGTTAAGGCTTCCCATTTGGATATCAACGATCTTTTCTTGTCAACTTAATTTGGAATTTATGTATAAATAGATTCTTTCATGGTGTAGGTCTTTACTGAGACAACACATGAACCAGGGTTGATATTTTTGTTGTCTAAGTCTAATGGAATTCTTGGGCTTGGTTATTGTTGACTACATTGAAGGATAGAGATTCATATATGGGACATGGTCAACACTCTCCTTCTTGGATTCTACACATTACGGCTTGCTCTAGGAAGATTTCCCACATTGTAGAAGTTCTAAGAGATGAAAGGGGCATGTGCTACATTTTGGTGTCAAATCTTTGGTAATTATGGTTAGTTTCATGACATTCAAATTCTAAATTCTAGGAAATTATATACAATAAATAGATTGATGACTATTTGGATAGTGAAATTAGCTCTTTTAGAAATTAACTAAAATATCTTGTCTTGAAATATCTAGAAGGATTATTTCAATTAAAGAGGATTTTGTGGCTATTTTTGTAATAATGATTAACAATGATTTTACAATGTAGCTAGCTTGATATTTTCATTCAAGATACAGGTCATGATCAAAGTCAAGCACATACCAAGAATATGGTAATCTACTTCAAACCCTCAACCTCACTTAGTTTAGTCTACTTACAAGGGGATGTTAAGAAATTTTCTAAACAATTAATATATATCATTTGTTGTTTGTGAGGGAGAATCCTGTGAGATCCAATATGGTAGTGGATCAATATATGATTTCTTAAGTAAAGATGATGTCACAATTGGGAAACTTGTTGTGAAACAATAGGTTAGTAATTTTTGGATGTTAAGGCTTCCCATTTGGATATAAAAGATATTTTCTCGTCAACTTAATTTGGAATTTATGTATAAATGGATTCTTTCATGGTGCAGATCTTTACTGAGACAATGCATGAAGCAGGGTTGATGTTTTTATTGTCTAAGTTTGATGGTATTCTTGGGCTTGGTTATTTTTTATTGCATTTAAGGAGAGAGCTTTATATATGGGACATGCAAAACACTCTCCTTCTTGTATTTTAACATGTTACAACTTGCTCCAGGAAGATTGCCCACATTGTAGAAGTTCTAAGAGATTAAAGGGGCATGTGCTACATTTTGGTGTCAAATCTTTGGTAATTATGGTTAGTTTCATTACACTAAAATTCTAAATTCTATTAAATTATATATAGTAAATAGATTGATGGCCATTTTGAGAGAGAAATTAGCTCTCTTAGAAATTAACTAAAATATCTTATCTTGAAATATCTAGAAGGATTATTTTAATTAAAGAGGATTTTTTGGTTATTTTTTTAACAATGATTTTACAATATAGCTAGCTTTCTATTTTCATTCAAGATACAAGTCATGATCAAATTCAAGCACATACCAAGAATATGGTACTCTACTTCAAACCCTCAAACTCACTTAGTTTAGTCTGCTTACATGGGGATATTAAGGAATTTTATAAACAACTAATATATATCATTTGTTGTTTGTGAAGAAGAATCCTGTGAGATCCAATATGGCAGTGGATTAATATCTGATTTCTTAAGTAAAGATGATGTCACAGTTGGGAAACTTGTTGTGAAACATTAGGTTAGTAATTTTTGGATGTTAAAGCTTCCCAATTGGATATCAAGGATATTTTCTCATCAACTTAATTTTGAATTTATGTATAAATGGATTTTTTCATGGTGTAGGTCTTTACTGAGACAACAGATGAACCAAGGTTGACATTTTTGTTGTCTTATAAGTTTGATGGCATTCTTGGGCTTGGTTTCGAGAAAATTAATGTTGATAATGTTGTTCTAGTATGGTTAGTGTCGATAGCCTTCATTCTATAATGTCAAATTCATTCTATAATATGAGTGTATCACCTTTCTTAAATTTTGTACAAGGTTTTGAAATCAAGGGTTCAATATGCATATTTTAGGCCTATGTTGAACACTCTATTTAAGGCTTTTATTGACAAGGATACAATTTTTTAATTGATTTATCTTTCTATTATGTTTGGACTTACTTTTGTAAACTTGCAATATACAATGAACTTTTATTCTTTTTGAATTGAGACCAATAGTAATTTTGTTGGTTGTATTGAGGAACATCTTCATTCACGAAAAAAAAGGTAGCATCCTATTGCTCATGTTAGATGGCACATTGCATATAAAGGAGGAGAGATTCTAGCTAGGTTATTATTGATTGCATTGAAGGAGAGAGCTTTATATATGAGACATGATCAAGACTCTTCTTCTTGGATTCTACACGTTACAACTTTCTTCAGGAAAATTTCCCACGTTTTAAGATATGAAAGGGGCATGTGCTAGAATTGAAGGGCTCCAAGCATGTGTTCCCATCATTGCATAAGATTCTTGGAGAATTTTCTTTCTTTCAGCCATTTCTATGCAATATTGTAACTCATATTTTTAGTCTTGTGATTGAAAACAAAAATTGTAATACTCTATTTATAAGCTATAACTAGAACACCTTTCTTCTACTAATAAAGTTCAACATTTTTTCCTTCTCAATGGTTGTCTTATTCTGTGAAATTGATGATTGATGTGTATTTCTATGTGTTATGTTTAAATCCTCAAATACCAATAAATTAAAATGACTAAATATACTACTAATTGATGTCAATTAATAATTAAATTGACAATATATACTACCAATTGATAGAAATCAGAGAACAGTGAATAAATATGACTAGATATATGAGTAGTGAAATTAGTGAATAAAAATGACTAAATATCTACCAAATTGATCAAAATGATGATTAAAATTAATGAATAAATACACTACTAATGCACAAAAAATAGTTAATAAAAATTACTAAATAAGTGACCAGTTAACAACAATATATGACTAAATATATTAGTGAATAAAAAATGACTAAATAAGTGACCAGATTATAGTAATCAATGACTAAATCAACAAATAAATAAGTGATTGTATAGGCACAAATTTGCACCCCTTACAAAAATTTCCCTTTTACACTTCCTCACCTTAGAAAACCAAATTCGAAGGTGAAATTCTACATCAGAAAGCTGCCTTCATTCCACTTGGCATTAGTCTTTTACAGTGGTAGAAGAATAACTGTTGAGGATGCTTGCATGACGTGCATACGTTCATACAATGTGCTTACATTCCTAACCGATTCTCGCATCTGAAGTTGGAAGATGCGTTACACTTCCTATTGGGAACAAATTTTAACGTCCCTCTTCGACCAACCAACCCAAAAATGCCTTATTATCCTCACCCCACCTTAAAAAAAACCATTCTTCATGCAAATCATTTCTCTGGTATCTCTTTTGGCAATCTCTAAGCATTCAATTCACTTCCATTACTTCAAGCAACACTTTGTCACTTCATAGCAGCAACAACAACACTCCATCAGCTCTGTAGAGCAAGTGTGGAACAAGGCATTGTAGCAGGGCCTTGAGGTTTTGAAACACCTCCCTTAACCATAGTTGAGGATGTGGTGATTGTTCAAGCTCTCTTTCTCCATCATTGGCTAGTGAGCTCTTGGTGGAGGTGGTAACGTTTTCACTCCTCTCCTTTGCGATTTGGTTGAGTAGCACTTCACTATTTTGTAGTGTTTATTGTGTTCTCTACTTTATTTTCTCCTTTATCACATATTTCTCTATCATTGCTATCTTGGTTTTTTGTGGAGGTGAAAACACTAAAATGAGGGTCTGATTGAGGCAGACCCCTATACAACGGCCATATTTTTTTCCTCCTCATGTGTGTAGGTGGACATGCATTTGGATCTAGCTAGACAAGATCTTTTCTGAGACTATCTTTGTCACCTTAGCTTTAATATATCTGCTTTATCATATTCATGTGTATCTCTCTTATTTTATAGTTCTATTTTGTTCCCCTAGAAATCACTAGCTAGGTCGTTAGCTTATTTTTTGGTGGTTCTTACTATATTTCTGGTGCTATGGTCGTACAGATGCTAACACACCTAAGAGACACTAGTGTGCTATGATGTCATCTCAGAATTGTTCTTTCGTCCTCGAGTAGAGAGCTACCTTAGGTGTAGTGTTGAACCCAAAAACTAGCTCACCTAGCTACATTATGAATTTAAGGTCTACAGGGTGACTAAAGGACCTTATAGTCCTCATCATTCTCATCCCTCATCTAAAAAATTCGTTTAGAGTAAGGTAAGTTAGGGAAGCCTTCTACTCTTTTCTCTTCATGACATGGGGCTTTGAATGTGGTTGGTCCCTCTCTCTTACATTTTTGGTGAACCTGACATGAACCATTGTGGTTCCATTTTGTGATACTGAAATCTCCTTTCCTCATATTCTAGGAGTGTTATAGGTGTGAGTGTTGTGAGGCCTCTATCTTACAACCCAGCGTATGACCCCTAGTAGGCGTAGTTGGAAGGTTCCAAAAGTGTTACGTAATGAAACCTTAACTAGGTCACCATCTTCTTTTGTAACCTTTGGGGGGCTTTGAGAAAGTATCGTCTAGTGTACGTAATGGCCTTTTTTATGCACCAACCTATTTCCTATACACAACCTATGAGAATTCATACTAGTATAACCTTCACCATACAGTATGTTCCGATGGGCTTTAACAAAGAAGAATCTCCTCTTTACATTCCTGTGCAAATTAATAAAATCATTGTAGTAGGTGTTCTTGTTGATCCAATATCTCAAATGAATATCATAACTAAGGAGATCATGCTAATCAAATTTTTGCATAAAGATAGGTACAATGAACCTGTGAGCACCATCCACATGCATGATAGACTTTCCATACCTCCTCTAGGTAGTATTGTCTTGTGGATTCTCGTTGGACCTAAATATGTGAATATTTTGTTCAATATTATCTCAAGGTCTAAACTCTTTAGAGTGAAGCTGGTTATCCCCTAGCTAGTAGCTATGAATGCAATTCCCTCATTTATGCATAAATGTTTCAAATTCATTCATGAGGGTTCTGTACATGTGATCCATGACAGTGGCTATAGACCACTGGTTGTGCATTGTAGTTACTCCTTAGATTACTTTTGGCCTCCACCCATTGGTCCTCTCCCACCTAGGAAGGACCTCTTGTACTGGACATATCAAAATTATAAGAAAGGGTGCCTAAGGCCAAAAGTGAGATACCCTTCATCATTTTATGTTGTTTTTCATAGGGCATGTTTAAAACTGACAATGATGCCACCAAGGTGCGTAGAAGAGAAGCAGTCTCGAGATCCTCCTTTCTTCCTCTTGTGTTGTTCATCTTGACACTTCCTCTTGCCCTACTATGGCACCATTAGGTTCCATGTTGCATCTGCGTGAGAGCCCTATGGTACCCACTTGGTGAAAGCCTAAGCATCCTACATTTGAGTTTCCTATCCTACCCACAAAGCCTAGGCCCATTCACTATGGCAGTAGGAATGGTCCCCGTGGAGAGTCCTCTATGTCTCAGACTTCATGGCCTCCCACTACTTTTTATCCCAAAGCAGTAAACTGGAAGAGGCCCGTTACTGAAGCACTTGAGATGACTCCCACTACTGCTTTTCAAACTATCCCTCCTACTTCCATTAAGGAGTTTGTTCCTCCACCAAAAAAGACTATAGTGGACACTCCCATGGCTAAGCAGGAGCCTTCTATTCCTTCCTAGCCTGCAACCTCTAGCTTGAAGAGTTTAAGAAACTGCCTTGTGTATGAGCACAAGCATTGGCAAAAGGTTCTCATAGTTGAGCAGGCCACTTTGTAGAAGGATGATGAGTAGATGGCCACCCATGTGTCATAGCCTCTTGTTGTGTCACATCCCTCGATGAAGTTAAATGTAGAGGATTGCCCCTCTAGTAATGAAGGGAATAAGATGAGCCTGCCTTCTCCAAAAGGTGGTCTTCTGTTGGCTTGTTTTGTCCTAGTGATGAAGCAATCCATGACTTCCCCTGAGTTCGTTACCGCTCTTGAATCATTTGGTGAGCCTAGCAGTGAATCTCGGGTGTAGTCTTCCCCATCTATTGAGGTAAAAAATGGCACTCCAATAAAGTGCATGTTTAACTCTCTAGATGAAGTTACGGCCTTGTCAGCGATCTCCACAAAGTCATTGAACCTAGCTCCACAAGAGCTTAGTGGAGGGGACCTTATGGGGCCCTCTTCCTTAGCCCTTGTTGCAGGAGGGTCGAAAGCTGCTCCCCTTAACATTCCACCACTACAAGCTCACCGTCATTCCCCCTACGATCATCTAGAGTGGGAAGCAAATGACCTCTTGGTCGATCAGTGTTAGGGGGAGGCCCCTTCTTTATCTTTAGATTAGATATGTGTGTGTGTTGTGATGTGTTCCCTCATGATCATGCTATGTATTCCTAGATGACCCTGGTCACCCTTGTTGGTGCTTAGATACAAGAGTGATTTTTGTGTCATAAACCTTATTCTATATGTTCCATCATTCTTCCATGTTTGTGATTTGAATTTCGGTGAATTGGGGACGATGCAAAGTGTTGGGGGAATTTAGGCTTCCCTTCCGTGTTCACCAAATTTTTTATTTTCAACTTTGTCTTCTCACACATTCTTCACATGGTCTAATATAGTAGGGGATTGATGATAGTTTATTTATATACTATCATATTTTATTTATATACTATCACTATACCTATATAAATATGTGAGTAGTTCTAGCCCCGAAGTATCAAATCACCCTTGTGCCCTTTGTTTGTGTTTGTCTCTCTTTCTCACTCTTTTTCATTCCTTTTTCTCTTCTTTGCTTGAGTTGTCCCTCTCATGTGTGACAACACCATATCTATAATGCTTTGATTTTCAAAAAACACATTCATTGCCAACACATCTTTTTTTGAAAGTCCTCATGACCATTTGTTTTGAAAATAGTATTCACGACTTGGACCCCTAATGGAATATGTTTCCTTCATCATGGGTTCATAAAAAATAACTTGAGAACCTTCCTCTGAGTTGGGAACCTCTTTGACCTTCCCCTTGCGAGGGGGAATTTTTCTTCCTTTCTGAAGTGAACATCTTTTGAAAGGATTCCTTGATGACGAATCAATTTGAGAAAATAACATCCTTCTTGTAATTCAATGAAAATGCATCCCTTGAGTGGACCTCCTCTTCACACTGTGTTCTCGACGGACCCCTTTGAATGTTTTCCAACTTTTTGACGGTCTGCATGACTGTCTGCTTACTTGCCTGTATGGCCACTTTTTGACATGTTCTATCTGTGGGTAAACATGCCGCTTTACAGGTGTCCCTATGAAGCCGCTTCTTGAATCTATGGAGTCCCTTCCTTTGGTTTCCTCCATGTGAGACATCCTGGGGGATACCTCCCTGCATGTCTGTGGGCCTGTAGGGCACTTCCTTTGAGCTTCCTCCATGTGAGAGATCTTGGGGGTCATTCCCTTGTAGGTATGGGGTCTCTAGGGCACTTTTATGGGTTTCCTTCATGTGAGAGATCTTGGCTGACACCTTCCCTATAGGTCTATGGGTCTATAGGGAAATTTTTTGGGTATCCTTCATGTGGGAGATCTTAGAGGACACGATTTCTTACAAGTTTGTTGGTCTATAAGGTGCTTTTCTGGGTACCCTTCATGTGAGATATCTTGGAGGATACCTTCCTTGTAGGTTTGTAGGTCTGTAAGGTGCTTTTCTTGGTTTCCTTCAAGTGAGAGATCTTGGAGGACATACTCCTTGTAGGTCTATGGGCCTATGAGGTGCTTACTTCTTGGGGGTTGCCCACTTGCAGGTCCACATGCCTTTAAGATGATTTCATTCTACAACTTCATGGTTCGATGAGACTGTGGAGTATCTAGCCTATTCTTTCAAGCTCACTAGATCTCAATCCGCTTCCTTGAAGATTCAAGTATAAATTTCTAACCCTACTACCGTTTTGATCTACTTTACTAAAGCACTCATCAGTATTCATGCTTGCTAAAGTCTGGGAAAAATGTATAGGCATGAATTTTCACCCCTTCCACAAATACCCTTTTACGCTTCCTCACCTTAGAAAACCAAATCCAAAGGTGAAATTCCACATCAACAAGCTACCTTCGTTCCACTTGGTGTTTTCCTTTTGCGTTGGTAGAAGAATAACTATCAGGAATTCCCGCATGATGTGTAGATGTTCGTGCAATGTGCTTACATCCCTAATGGTTTCTCACATCTGAGGTTTGAAGAGGCATTACACTTCCTATTGGGAATGAATTGTAACATCCCTCTTTGACCAATTGACTTGAAAAATGCCTTATTCTCCTCACCTCTTCTTCAAAAACATTCATTCTTCATGTAACTCATCTCTTTGGCCTCTCTTTTTACAATCTCTTTCTAGCGGTTCTTACTGTGTTTCTGGTCCTTTGTTCATACAGATGCCAGTGCACCTAACAGACGCCAATGTTTCACATTGTCATCCTAGAACCGTGCTTCTGTCCTCAAGAAGAGAGCTACTTGAGGTGCAATGTTGAATCCAAAAATTGGCTCGTCTAGCTCTGTTCTAAATTTCGGGTCTATAGAGTGACTGAAGGAACTTCTAGTCCTCATCATTCTCATCCCTATATGAAACATTCCTTTAGAGTGAGGTAAGTTAGGGCAACCTTCCGCTCTTGGCTCTCCATGACCTGGGGCCTTAAACGTGGTTGGTCCCCCTCTCTTACAGTGACCAGTTAAATATATCAGTGAATAAAAAATGACTAAATAAGTGACCAAATTATAGAAGTCAATGACTAAATAAGTGACCATATTACAACAATAAATGACTAAATATACTACCAAATCGATCAATCAAAAAAACCAATAAATGACTAATTAGTCATCAATTTGTTCGCATTGTAATTGATTGGAAATAAACTACTAATGGTAACATGACCATGTTCAGTCATTTATAAGTAGTTTTTATTAGTTTTTTCTGTAGTTTATTGTTGTTTCTGTACTAGTGAGATGAGGCCAATGTTTGAGGATTAAGTAGATCTATCACTTTAAGCGATACAAAGAAAAAATAGATTAATCAATCCTAAATGCCCTGTGAAATCAAAAGACATGAGTCATCTCATTTGTCATGTGTTTCTCATCTTAAAAGTATGTTGTGGAGTATGTTATAAAACAACAAACAAATTTTTTTTCTAGAAACTCTTCTACTTCATATCAAAGTTCCCTATGCTAGATCAATGTCTTTTCCTTGCTTTACATTAACTAGCACAATGCCTCTTCCTTATTTTACATTAACCAACCTATGAGTCTAATAGGAATATCCCAATCCAATTTAGATATCAAAAAATATCCCTTAATAGTAACAACACATTTTACAACAACAATTTCAAGAACACACCAAGGATCCAAATGGCTTATTTGATCTAGCCAAAATATATACATATGTATATATCAGTATATGTATATATGTAGTGTAGAAAAATGTATCCCTTTACATTTTCACAATTAATTTGGGAATAAATATTAAAATGAACTTAATTTTGCCTTAATTTAGTTTTGTAATGTGTATTTTATATATTCACATTAAGTGTAGGGCCCTATTAATTAAAATGGACTTAATTGTGCCTTATTTTAGGTTGTAGAGTGTACCTCTTTACAATTTCACAATTATCTAGGGCTCCCTTAGTCAATTGAGGTTAATTTGACTAAATTGGCCCCTTTAATTCAAATCCAAGTCTATTTTATTACATTTTCTAAATAGGAACCCCAACATTCATATGTCTACACATAACACCTCATTGAGTAATGTGTGTCCTAGTTGAGTGACCTAAAACCCATTCACCCATGGGTGAATGGATCCTCACTTAGACCTAGGACCTAAATTTAAATTATGTTTTTGGTGATATTTTAACATCTTCAAATCCATATTCTGATGTTGGCTTGTGTTATTTCAATTTTGGGAAAATAACGTTACATACCTATAAATATAAGGTCATTTCACTGTGTTTCATCTAAGTCTTCAAGTGTTCAATTGAAAGAGATAAAGTGAGATTTCAAGAGAATTTCAAGGCATTCAAGAGAATATTTAGTGAAGAATTATTGTATCTATATACACACAAAAATGGTGTGAGCATCACATTAATTAAATACTAGCTATTTGATTAATATTCTGAATTCCTCTACTATTATAAATAAATTGTGAAATTTATTTATATGGTTCATAGTCTATTTCTTCTTTTCACAAATTCGCCTTATTTCTAAAATTAATTAAAGGAACAAATTAATCAATTTGTATTTAATTAATTTTCCCCTCTTCCTTTTAAATTTGAATTTTTGAATTTGAATTTAGAATATTCTTCCAAAATTAGTTAAGATGCACAAATAATCTATTTGTCATTGTTACTAATTTACCTCTCTCCTATTAAATTGAATTTTTAAATCCAATTTAAACACATTTATACAAATTTCTTCTAACCTCCTCCAACTCATCTACCACCTCATCATGTGTCTCATAAATGAATTTTATAAATTGCAAAATGTGGAATATCCTCAACAAATTTGTAACCAATTTTGAATAACTTGAGACACAAGACTTCTCTTTCTCTTTGATTCCTTTCTACACTTGGGGAATTTTTCTTGTGGAAGGGAACCATCTCCCTGATTCCCTCTAACCTCCTGATGCCCTATTGTCAATGCCACAAGATCACAATCTAGACTATCCATTGTTTCCACATCACCTTGAGGCTTGAAAAATCTATAAATAGAGCCTTTTCTATAGCATTTACAGAACATGAAGATTAGGCAAGTTTTGAAGGGAAAATAATGTCGATCTACTGACCCAACAGTGCGGAATACATTCCCTTAACACCTTTACTTTAGGGGAGAGAAGAAAAAATGAAAAACTAACAGTTTCAAAAACTTATAGAGATGCATACAACCATGGCAATGAGAAACCAGAAAGATAAGCAAACAAAGATGACACAGTATTTACGTGGGAAAACCCTTTCAGGTAAAAAACCCACCACTCAAAGTCAAATCTATTGTATTATAGTAATGAATCAATTACATAAAATAACCAGACTTCTTAGTTCAGCTCACAATCACCCAAAGAGTTTCAGATTCACTGTTACAATGTTTTTACAACATACAGTTCAAAACCCTCCTCAAGAACTCACGTCCTTCTGTTCTTCAGCTCGCAACTTCAAACTTGCTCTGCAACTTACAACTCAACTCTTGACTTGTCTAACTTATAAAAAATAACATATCTCTCATCCATATGTAACCGAATCAGAAGAGCAATGAAGTCCATCCTCAAATCACTCAACTGGTCGAATCTAACAGATTTCCTGTAGCGAGCTGACTTTGCATTCAAAGCCATTACTCAAAATAGTTGACCTCGCCACCCTTCATTGAAAAATGCAACTACCACAATAACTATCTTGGTATCCATCCAATCACTATTCAACCAGGTGCCACACATCCAAGACCCATTAGCAACTGTAGCTGACAGAGCAACCAAAACGGTCAAACAGACATCGGGCGCGACCAAGACTTCAAGTCATTTCTAACACAGTCCGAGCCGGAGTCGGAACAGGAGTCGAAACAGGACTCCACCGAAAACACACACTGCTAGAGTCAGAGTCAGAGATGGAACTGGAGTTGAAACATGACTCCATCGAAATTATAGGTTCAGGAACCAATTCGGTTCCGCATCTGCCCACGACAAAGAGGAACTCATCAGAAATAGTTCTGACTAGGTAAAGTCAACCTGGAGTCAAACCAAGATGGGAACACAAAAGACCAGAGTCGGAGTCGGAACAGGTACAGAAAACAAGACTTCACCAAAGATTCCAAGATCAAGAACCAATGCGGTTCCAGTTCTGCCTCTGCCAACTACAAGAAACAACAATCCAGAACCAGGACAAGGCGGAGAAAAACACCCCAAGGAGAATCCAAACATCAAGAGGAACTAGATCGTAAAAACAGGAGTCGAGCTTGGAGTCAGAACAGAAACTGAAATAGGAACCTGGCAAACAAACATTGCCAACTTCCAAAACTGGTTCCGCCTCCTCCAGAACCTGTGAAATGAAGCGAGAAGAAATAGACGGTAGGAAGCGGAGTTGGAACGAGAACATAAACTTGAAACTTAGGCAAACAGAACAATGCCAAGTTCCATCCTGGTTCTGCCTCCGCTAGAGACCCAGAAGTTAGGAAAACAACACAAAATCACCAAGGCATGAAAATGAGGACTTCAAGCTGGAAGTTTGAGACATAATTTCTCAACAATCTCCCACTTGGTGAACACTTCCAGCTTCCTCAAAACATCAAACCTTACTGTCTATCATAGGCCCCAAGACCCATTGATTATGTGCACCATCTAAACTTGTTTATGCTAACCGGCTTTGTCAAGGCATCTACAACATTCTTCAAGGTGTCAACCTTATCCATACTGACCTTGCCATCTTCAACCATATCCCTCATGAAGTGATATTGCACATCTATGTGCTTGGTCCTGGCATGGAAGGTCAGATTCTTTGCCAAACAAATGGCACTTTGACTATCACAACAGATTGAAATCTGCTCAACATTAAATCCAATGTCTGAACACAAATGCCTCAGCCACAGTTCCTCCTTGCAAGCATGAGTTGCTTCCATGTACTCTTCCTCTATCGTGGATAAAGCAACTACAGCTTGTCGCTTGCTCATCCAACTGATTGCTCCACCATTAAGCATGAAAGTGTATCCACTGGTGGATCTTCTGCTATTAATTTCCCCTGCCCAATCAGAGTCAACATATCCCTGAATGCAAATAGCCCTTTGTGATGCAACCATATTTCCATGGTAACACAAAGCATAATCTAAAGTACCCTTCAAATACCTAAACACTCTCTTTATAGCATCCCAATGTGATCTCCCTGGATTTGCCATAAAACGGCTTAGAACTCCCACTGCTTAGGCAATTTCTGCTCTTGTGCAGACCATAGCATACATCAAACTACCTACTACACTCGCATAAGGCACACTAGTCATGTCCTCCATCTCAGTAGCAGACTTTGGATAGTCTTCAGCAGATAGTTTCAATACTTGCATGATTGGAACAACTAGCTGCTTGCAATCAGTCATGCTGAACCTCTCTAGAATGGTTTTCACATACTTACTCTGACTGAGCCAAAGCTTTCTACTCGTTCTATCCCTAGTTATCTCCATCCCAAGAATGTACCGTGCTGCTCCAAGATCTTTTATTTCGAACTTAGCAGACAACTGAGTTTTAAGATCAGAAATCATTGCCTTGCTATTACCAATGAATAACATGTCATCCACATACAGAGTAATAACAAGCACACAATCATTCTCACATTTATAATAAATGCAATGATCATATTTTGATCTAACAAACCCAATTGACAACACAAATGTGTCAAATTTCTGGTACCACATTCTAGGAGATTGCTTAGACCATAGAGAGATTTATTTAACTTGCAAACCATATTTTGTTTACCTCTTTCAACAAAATGCTCAGGCTGGGACATGTAGATTTCTTCTTCCAGCTCACCATGGAGAAATGTTGTCTTCACATCCATCTGCTCAATTTCATAGTCATACATAGCTGCCAATGACAACAAAAATCTGATGGATGTCAGCTTTGCTACAGGGGAAAAGATCTCTCCATAATCAATTCCCTCAACTTGGGAAAAACCCTTTGCAACCAGTCATGCCTTATACTTCTCCACACTGCCATCAAGGCCTGTCTTCCTTTTGAATATCCACTTGCAGCCAACAGGCTTTCACCCTTTAGGCAGTGGTACAAACTTCTAGGTATCATTCTTTTTCAAGGAATCCATCTCCTCATTCATGGCTTCCAGCCAAGACTTTGAATCAACCATGCTGATTGCTTCTTTCATAGTCCTAGGCTCATCAGTGCTGGTAATTAAGGCATAAGCACAATTTGAATCTAACATAGAGAAACCATACCTTTCTGGTTGCCTTCTTTCTCGTGTAGATCTCCTTAGAGGCTGAGGTTGTTATTCATCATCAGAACTTCTAGAGCTGCTTGATCTCTCCTCAATCTCAGGTACACCATGCAGCTCTTCCCTTTCTAGAGTTTGGGGAATCTCAACTGCATCCTTCTTCTTGTCACTCTGATTTGTCTCAAGGTGTTGATCACTTACTAGAGGTTTCGGCTCACGAAATATCACGCTTCTGCTATATAAAACCTTATTAGTAACAGGGTTCCAAAGCTTGTAGCCTTTCACACCAACTCCATAGCTGATGAGAATACATTTCACAGCCTTGTTATCCAACTTTGATCTCTTTTCATTTGCAACATGAACATATGCCTCACAGCCAAATACCCGAACATGCCTTAATGAGGGTTTCTTACTTGACCATGCTTCCAAAGGTGTCTTATCAACAAGCGCTGAACAAGGAGATCTATTAATCAAATAACATGTTGTAGCAATAGTCTCAACCCATAACTTCTGCTCCAGACCAGCACCACTCAGCATACTCCTTGCCTTTTCTATCAACGTCCTATTCAACCTCTCAGCAACTCCATTTTGCTGTGGAGTGTAGGGGGTTGTCTTATGCCTTTTAATTCCATGATCAGTGCAATACCTTTCAAAATATACAGAACAAAACTCACCTCCATTGTCTATCCTTAAACACTTTATTTTCCTTCCAGTCTAATTTTCTACCAAAGAATTGAACTCTTTAAACCGACTGAACACTTCTGATTTACTTTTAAGAAAGTATACAAATGCCCTTCTTGAATAGTCATCAATAAAAGAAACATAATATCTAGACTTTGATAATGAAGGAACATTAACCGGACCAAACACATCAGAATGAACATAATCCAGTATACCAGAAGATTTGTGAGGACTAGAGGAGAAAGAAACACGTTGTTGCTTTCCATAGATACAATGTTCACATAAATCGAACTCAAGGTTACAATCATCAAGCCCTTCTACAAGGTTTTTAAACATTTCTCACCTATGTGACCAAGTCTATGATGCCATAACATAGTCTTCTCTGCTGGAAGTTTTACCTCTAAAGCATTTGCAGATAGTGAAGAGTCTTCAACTTTCTCTATAGGTGCAGAATTATATGACTTTACAGAGGCACTGTTATAAAGAACAGGTCGTCCATCTAGCTTGTATAGAGTGCTAGTACGAACACCCTTAGCTAACACCATTGCACCTCTAGCCATTTTACATCCCTTACTAGAAAAAGAAACTTCTACACTAGCATCATTTAACTTACTAACAAAAAGAAGATTTCGAGCCAAACCTAGGATGTGAAGAACACCACCAATTCCTTTGACTCTCCCGTCAGGAAACTGAATTCTGGCCCTTCTTCTGCCAACAATCTCTAGCCTTGAATCACTTGCCAAGTATACCTTTCCACCATCATACTTCTCATACTTTGAGAACCAATCTCTATTGGATGTCATGTGAAAAGAGGCACCTGAATCAACTAACCAAAGATCATTTGATGCCTGAGTTGTCAAGGCTGCTGCAATGAAGGAATTTGCATCACTTTGAGAAGATTCGTTGTCAGAAGCATTCTTCTTCTTGTTCTCATTGCAGTCCTTCCTGATATGACCAGGTTGCCCACAATTTCAGCACTTTACCTTGAACTTTTTACCAGGAGACTTTGATCTCCTTTTAGACTTGGATTTTGACTTATTGTCTTTCTTCTTTCCTTTCTCCTTTGTTCTACCTCGAACAGAAAGAGCATCTTTGGCCATCTCAGAAGATTTCCTTTGCATTTCTTCAGACAAAAGCGATGCAACCACATCATCAGTCTTGAAAGTAGTGGTTGTGCTTCCAATACCCATCACGAGATGATCCCAGCTCTTAGGTAATGAACACAACAGGAGCATGCAACGATCCTCCTCCTTAATCTTTACACCTACAGATGCCAGCTGAGTAACACTCATATTAAATGAGTTCAGATGGTCTACAATAGATGCACCTTCATCCATCTTCAAGGAGTACAACTTCTTTCTCAGGAACAACTTATTTACCAGGGACTTTCCTTGGTAAATATCAACAAGCTTCTTCCATAAAGCAGTTGCAGATGTTTCCTCATGAACATTCAGGAGCACAGAATCGGCTAGACTTAGTCTTATCAATCCTCTTGCTTTTCTATCAGTAAGATCCCAAGCTTCTTGGGTCATAGTTTGTGGCTTAGTTCCAGACACTGCAATCCAGAGGTCTCTATCCACAAGCAAGTCTTCTATCTTGAGCTTCCATAACTCAAAATTGCTACCATTAAACTTCTCAATATCTATTCTACCAGATGTACTCGCCATCTCACAATAGAAACAAGTTTAACAATGCAAGTCTCCCACTGAAATAGTATTAGTGCAAAAATCTAATTTTCCCTAACAAGGATAACACGAACTAGCCAAGCTCTGATACCACTTTGAAGGGAAAAGAATGCAAATCTACTGACCCAACAGTGTGGAATACATTCCCTTTACACCTTTACTTTAGGGGAGAGAAGCAAAAATGAAAAACTAACAGTTTCAAAAACTTATAGAGATGCGTACAACCACGGCAATGAGAAACCAGAAAGATAAGCAAACAAAGATGACACAGTATTTATGTGGGAAAACCCTTTCAGGTAAAAAACCCACCACACAAAGTCAAATCTATTGTATTACAATAATGAATCGATTACATACAATAACCAGACTTCTTAGTTCAGCTCACAATCACCCAGAGAGTTTCAGATTCACTGTTACAATGTTTTTACAACATACAGTTCAAAACCCTCCTCAAGAACTCACGTCCTTCTTTTCTTTAGCTCGCAACTTCAAACTTGCTCTGCAACTTATGACTCAACTCTTGACTTGTCTAACTTATAAGAAATGACATATCTCTCATCCATATGTAACCAACTCAGAAGAGCAATGAAGTCCATCCTCAAATCACGCAACTGGTCGGATCTGACATATTTCTTGCAATGAGCCGACTTTGCATTCAAAGCCATTACTCAAAATGGTTGAGCTCCCCACCCTTCATTGACAAATGCAATTGCCACAATAACTATCTTGGTATCCGTCCAATCACTATTCAACCAGGTGCCACGTGTCCAAGACCCATCAGCAATCAAAGCTGACAAAGCAACCAAAACGGTCAAATAGACATCAAGCGTGACCAAGACTTCAAGTCATTTCTAACACAGTCGGAGCCAAAGTCGGAACAGGAGTCAAAACATGACTCCACCGAAAATACACACTTCCGGAGTTGGAGTCGGAGACGAAACTGGAGTCAAAACATGACTCCACTGAAATTACAAGTTCAAGAGCCAATTCGGTTCCGCGTCCGCCCACGGCAAAGAGGAACTCATCGGAAATAGTTCTGACTGGGTAAAGTCAACTTGGGGTCAAACCAAGACGAGAACACAAAAGACCAGAGTCAGAGTCGAAACAGGAATAGAAAACAAGACTTCACCAAAAAGTCCAAGATCAGGAACCAATGTGGTTCCGGTTCGGCCTCCGCCAACTGCAAGAAACAACAATCCAGAACCAGGACAAGGCGAAGGAAAACACCCCAAGGAGAATCCAAACATCCAGAGGAACTAGATCGTAAAAGCAGGAGTCGGGCTCGGAGTTAGAACATAAACTGAAATAGAAACCTGGCAAACGGACATTGCCAGCTTCCAAAACTAGTTCCTCCTCTGCCAGAAACTACGAAACGAAGCGAGAAGAAACAGATGGTAGGAAGCGGAGTCGGAATGAGAACAAAAACCCGGAACTTAGGCAAACAGAACAATGCCAAGTTCCATCCCGGTTCCGCCTCCGTCAGAGACTCGGAACTTAGGCAAACAACACAAAATCACCAAGGCATGAAAACCAGGACTTCAAGCTGGAAGTTTGAGACATAATTTCTCAACAAGTTTATGCTGCTAAATTCTAATACAATTTGTTAGAGTTAAAGAGCATTTAACTTAGTTTGCATTCTTAGTATCATAATGGAATTTTCATTTTGGTAGTTTAATTCTTTTCATCCTCCATTTAGTATTTTCACTTCATCTTCATTATCATCTTAGCATTTACATTTAACATCATTTCCATCCTAGGATCATTCATCTTTGTGCATCAAGTTATTGGAAAATACAAAAATATAGGCATGTAGATTCATTTTAAGTATCTCGTTTCTTGAGTTGTCAATCTTTGTAGGTTATTGTGCAAACATAATAAGATCTGAGACAATTACTTGCAAGATTTCTTGGGATTAGAGATCCATGGGATGAATTAAAAGGATAGGCTATAGTTTCATTTATTGTTGCTTTTGATTTCCTTTTAAGTAATGCATTCCATGAAGGTGTGTTGTTATAACATTGCAGGATACACATTTTCCCTACACACATAAATTTTCACCCACTGTGGGGCCTAGCCCCGTGATTTAATCAATTTTCTATTGAGTTCTATTTTGCAAGTTCCGTCTAAATATATGAAATGACACATACAAAATTTTTTGCAATGCATCTGGCTCCTGTTTCGGTGCATTCGGTTATCTCTTTAGCACATTTGGTTGTTCTTTCGGTGCATCTGGTCTCTATTTCAACACGTCTAGTCTTTTCTGCAGTGCATCCAGTCTTTGTTCTGGTGCATCAGGGGGTTTAAAATTTCAATACTATCAATTTTAGTTTTAGCGCATTGGGTTCATAGTTTAGCACAACTGGTTGTTCTTTCGATGCATTTACGGTTTTAGCACATTCGGTCTCTGTAATGGCATATTCAATTTTTATAGTTATTTTCCAGATTCCTGAAATTGATTAAAGTTTTTCTGTGCTGTAGGACCTTGATACCCAAGCAGAGACCTTGCAAAAACATTTAAAGAATGTTGTCAAAGATAAACATTAAAACTACTAACGGTTATCTATAGGGTTAAATCTAGTTATTGCTTTTCCTTTGGTTAAGATAAGAATCTAGTATAATTAGGAAGGTTAATTTATGCCATGATTGTTGTGTTTGGAATGGTAGGTGACTATGCTCTCCCCTTAACTGGGTGATCATAAAACTAGACCCGTTCCCTTTATTTGCATTTTCACCTTAGAGGGCCTACCTCCTTGCTTCGAAAGGAGGGAACGACCCAAACCAGTAACAGGCTAGGGCCAAGCCCTTCCAATCAGTATATAAAACTAGGATTTGAGGAAAGTTCAAGGACCACAAATGGTTATGCTGACAAGTGATTCTATCAATACCTGTGAGGTACATAAAAACCTATAGAGCTTAACCTCTACAAATTGGGAGTCCTCCTTAACAGAGCTAATCTTGTTGTATGTATAGCCCACCCGTAACAAAATTCCCTTATTAAAAACCTCTTGTTGTAGTAATCCCAATTACCTTATCTATTCTTTGGTGCAACAATGATCATTGTGAAGGCACCCACATCTTCGTAGTTTTTAGTAGAAATGATCAACTTGCCATGGGAGATTCATTGGAGTTGGAAGCTAGGTTGGCCTGAGAAGTGTTTGCATTGTATGTTGGGGATAAGGAGTCGGTTATGTCATCAAGATAGGCATCTAAGATAGTAGTGCCTTAGTGATTTCAATTCAAAATCACAACTATGCCATAAAGCAGAAGCAGGCACAGATGATCCCCCATTGATCCTACTGAGGAAAGTGAATGCATGACAACAAAAAACTCAACACAAGCATAGATTCAAGAACATGAATCAAACAACATGAAAGACAAAACTATGAACACATAGATTTACGTGGGGAAAACCCTTTCAGGTAAAAATCCCCACCTTCCAAAACACTTAGCTCACATGTATTTTTCAGTAACTAAAATAGTTACAATACAAGACAAGAGCTATGCTCTTCAGGAGAATACATCTTGTTCATCTGGAGAAAGGGCATGCAACACAAAATAGAATCTTCACATAGTTATAATGTCCTCATGACATACTATGTAGATTCCCTTCATCTCCTCACAACTAACTGTCTCAGCCAGCCTGTCGGCCAGCACAACCCCAAGGCCTCATAGAAGGTTCACCGCTCTACAACACTTGTGATAGTCAGAGTTGATGGTTACAATGCCTTGGCATACCGTTCTAACTCTCTGCCACTTTTTTCCAGCTTGACTCATCCTTCCTTGTTCAATGTATTCGACTTTTAGAGTCATACATCACAATCAATGTCTCAACCACATGTCGTCCTTGACCTTCACTACTCTATGCAATCGAGCAAGCAACCAGATCTCTAGGGATTGCATCAAGACACAGATATTAACACCCATGCCTTAATCGGGTCCCATTTCCTACAAGAAATCAGCCAACAATAACTGTGAAGCCATCTTTGGTCTTCGACCAATCAGGCTCTGTCAACCTGCCATGTGTCACACTTCCATTCATTGACCATACTAACACCGAGTCCAACTCATTCAAAGTCTACCCTGGGCTCATCAGAGCTGTTACCGTGTTACCGCTGAGTCTATTCGACCCAGCCGTGGTATGGTGGTGAGCTCGCCTAAGCTCACCCAAGACTTCATCGTACACCATCTCTCCTTCTCATCGCGCTACCGCAGCCCTGATGGCATTACCTCGGGGTATGGCGGTAAGCACCCAATAGACCGTCAGTGGTCATTACGCTATTGCTGAGACCATCAGGTCTCACTACGGTAGAGCGGTAACTACTCTGGCAGACTGACAGTGGTATTACCGTGGCCACCGTGATCACTCTGAGCACCGACCGCAGTAGGGCGGTAACCACCAATGAAGATCGCCAACCTTCCTGACACCATCAACTGCACCACCGCGGCTTATCCGAACATCACCCACAGTACAATGGTAAACATCTTCTGCCAGCCCACCACCACTGAGCCGCTTACTGCATTACCTCGCCACCTCCAAGAGACCTCTGTGGTATAGCGGTAGCACCACCCAACCACCAGATAGGGTGACTCATGGTAAAGTGGTAAACCGCACAACCGTACCACCAAGGAAAGAATAGGCAGCGGTATGGTGCTAAAGGCCACAAACATGAAGAAATCACCTAAGCCTTCAATGAAAAAGATGAGAAGTTTGAGGCAGAGTTTCCCAACAATCTCCCACTTGCTGAATACTTTTAGGCTTCATCCAAAAATCAAACAAGGACCACAATGATGCTCTTACACTCCAACCAAGACCCCTGCAATGACATTTAAAAAATGTCCACCATCTCAAGCTACAACTCCAAACATCCAACATAGGAAAAGGAACAAGCCAAGGTGTTTATGCACCAGTCTCAGGAATGAAAGCAATTGATCCTTTAAGTGGAAAAGGAAAAATAACAACAAAAAACAAGGCACCAAAGCCAACACAAGAAAGAGAACTAGACAACAACTCTCCAGAACAAGAACACCAATCAGCTAGAACAACAACCAGGGACCTGACTCTCCTGATCCAACTGATCAAACCCACGTGACTGAAAACCAGCACCCACAGCTCATGGTGAAACATCCAACCACCCATACCTCGAAGGTATGAAAACCAGCAGCAGAATCATGCCATCATAAAACCACCCATCTCAGCAGCAAACAAGCACCCTATGTCAACCAGTCAAAAAACCAAACACGTCCAGGTACTCCCACTACAAGGGTACTATCCAGATGAGTGCAAAAAAAGAATGATTAGAAATGATCCAAGCATACCAAGTCCACCAAACTATGCATATTGAAGAAGTAACCATGTAGTTACAAGGGAAGCCCACTCTGATCTACACAACCTACAACCACCTGCTACAAGAAATGTTTCTCTCAACACCTTCCACCATTCTTCCAAGGTCCTCCAAATATGACTAAAGAAAGAGGTCATAGGAACCTACACATCATCACCAAAGTGAAGACACATGACCATAAAAGACCACCATGGCTCCACAAAGACATCTTACATCTTAAGTCAAGAATATTCAGGAAGAAAAGACCAGATTAGAGAGAAACATCAAATCAGAACATGCCCTTCTACAAACACATCAATATGCCAGTTGTGACAAGTATGATCTTCCTCACATCCCAAAGGGAAAGCCTTAACAATACCCAACAAATCCATGGATGTAAGCACCTCAAAGAAGATCAGACTAACCCATATAAACATCTCCTATCAGTCCTCAAAAGCACAAGGAGATACACTATGTTTTCCACCTTTCATTATGAATCTTCTAAAATTTTAAAACAACTCAAGATTCATATCTATGAAAGATAAAGCATATCACATATCTAAAATCTATAATGGGAAAATACCTTTCAAAGTGACACCACTACTGAGTAGACCAAGAAGAAAGAGAAAAGATGCTCCTCCAAGATATACATGTCACCATGACTTACCCAAGAGCAATTTCCTTCATGGTCTCTATTGAACTCACATTCAACCAAGGTGTAGGCTACTCAAACTTTCAGTTGTAATAGAAACATTCTCAACATAATTCTAGCCTCACCTTATTCTCCATGCATCCATGAGCACCAGCAGCCTGTCATTTCATGCTAAATCCAAACTGCATTGCTGCACTTAACATGAAGTCCACCAACATATGACAAAAGTACACAAAACATAAAGAAACACTAGACCACTATCAAAGCTCCAAACCATGGAACAAGAACTTATCATGACACCATGATCTTACACATCCCCATAGGAGATACCATGCTTCAAGTGAACTATCCATGGTCTCAGGAGCAAAACAACATGCCAAAACTCTAAACCAACAACACCAGTCAAGCACCACCAACATCTCATCTAGAGACTACCAAGGTCCTTCATGGCTCTAAGATGCTACACATCTTCAAATACTAACCATGCAGATGCGAAAGAAACCTCTCCTGTAGCAACGAGACCTAAGAGTCCCTGTAGGAGCATCTGCAACACCAAAGAAGAGCATCCACCACCAAGTGATGAATCCATAGTCACTGCTAAAGCTCCCATTAAACTATGACACCAATCTTTCCAAGAATCATGACCAAACATATGCTGACCTGAGAACCTCATCAGACAACAATGTCGAACAACACCAAGATTACCAAATCACACAAACCATGCCATCACTGTCAAAAGCCTACACTAGCCAGTGTAACAAGCTCTCCATGACATCGTGATTCACATGCTTCAGGTCCCCATCACTGACTATTCAAGTACTCAAACGACATCCCTCCTCTCATCTCAAAATAGCCACGCCGATGCACAAGTGACCACAAACAAGGTCAACTAACAGATCTGCACCATCACAGAAGCAACCTCATGGATAATGATAGGCCACTTCTGAGTTGTCTCATACAAAACATGTAGGTAAGGACAGCCCACAACATTACACAACTAGTGGATGCAACCAAATGAAAACCTACAAATCTATCATCGCACTAGAAACTGCACAACTAAGATAATCAAAGAGAATAGCCAAAGCCGACGAGCATGACTCAAACACCAGATCAGCAATAGATCCGATTTTCCAGGCATGTCCACAACTCAAGCACCAAAGTCTAGGTAACCAACAAGCAACACCACAAGAATGTTGAAATTAAACACATACCAACACTCTCATGTAGAGAAGACATCACACCTCCTCAAAGACATCTTGAACTACAACTATATCATCCAGTCACACCCCAGAAGCCAGGATCTAGAAAATAGCAGACAACAGCTCCACACAAAACACAAGTTTTCCTTGACCGTGCAAAACCTACAAAACCACAATGTTTATAAAACACCCACACATCTTCATATTTATTACTCATCTAGATGACTCAAGAGTCTACACACAACCATCACGATTAACCAGAACAATGAAAGGAAACATGAATATGCATCATAGAATTTTTAGGAAAATCTACATAAAACCTTCAGAGCCAATGACATGAATCTGAAACCATGCGAGTGCAAGATACATGCACACAGGAACAACAGGTCCATTTTAGACCAATTCCAACACCATAGTCATACACAAGAAAAAGGGAGAACTAGGCTATCCAGAAGTTGCAGACCACCAAGGTCTCTTCATAGCCCCCATGCAATCAGAGCACCAGAGAAACTACCTTCAATGCTAAGTCAAAAACACCCAGCACAAGCACAACTCTCCATAGCTGATCAGCAACACAAGCAAGTCCATACTGCCCAAGAGCCTCTCACACAGACACTCAGTATGAACACCATGCTTTGTTGCAACACAACCACAAGCACTTCTCACGCCCTTTGCATCAAGAACTTTGCTTCGAGCTAGGAGCCTCAGACCATATTGCAACAATACGATCAACTCCAGTCATCTCCAACATCTTTCAAATGGTGTGTTGAAGAAATGAAACACACACTTCCACTCATCGAAGGATCAATCACCAACCGGTTTCTCCAAACTTCCTCAAGCTTTCCAAGCTAAGAAATCAACATAGGAGAAAACCCAGAACTCCAGTAACTAGGAGAAGACTTTGATACCATTGGTTGGTATCATCAAGCCTCAACCTCCTTCAAACATGCTCTGATACCACTTGTTGGTATCACAAGAAAAAAGCTACTAGCTCTGATACCACTATTGGAGATAAGTAGTCGATTCTTTCATCAAGATAGGCATCTAAGACAACAATGCCTTAGTGATTTCAATTCAAAATCACAACAAAGACACAAACAACTATGCCATAATGCAAAAGTAGGCACAGATGATCCCCCATTGATCCTACTGAGGAAAGTGAATGCATGACAATAACATATTCAACATAAGCATAGATTCAAGAACATGAATCAAACAACATGACAGACAAAACTATGAACACACAAATTTACGTGGGGAAAACCCTTTCGGGTTAAAAACCCCACCCTCCAAAACACTCAGCTCACATGTATTATTCAGTAATTAAAACGGTTACAATGCAAGACTAGAGCTATGCTCTTCAAGAGAATACATCTTATTCATCTAGAGAAAGAGCAGGCAACACAAAATAGAATCTTCACATAGTTACAATGTCCTCATGACATACTGTGTAGATTCCCTTTAGCTCCTCACAACTAACTATCTCAGCCAGTCTCTCGGCCAGCGCAGCCCCAAGGCCTCACAATAGGTTCACCGCTTTGCAACACTTGTGACAGTCAGAGTTGATCGTTACAATGCCTTGGAATACCGTTCTAACTCTCTACCAACTTTTTCTAGCTCGACTCATCCTACCTTGTTCAATGTATTCAACTTTTCAAGTCATACATCACAATCAATGTCTCAACCACACACCATCCTTGACCTTCATTGCTCTATCCAATCGAGCAAGCAACCGAATCTCCATGGATTGCATCGGGTCATCCAGGAATTAACACTCGTGCCTTAATCGGGTCCTATTTCCTGCAAGTAATCGACCAAATTTAATTGTGAAGCCATCTTTGGCCCTTGGCCAATTAGGCGCTGTCAAGCTACCACATGTCACACTTCCATTCATTGACCATACTGACACCGAGTCCAACTTGGTCATAGTCTGCCCTGAGCTCATCTGAGCTCTTACTGTGTTACCATCGAGTCCATTCAACACAGCCGCGGTATGGCGGGTAGCTCACCTGAGCTCACCCAAAACTTCACCGTGCTACTGTAGCCGTGATGGCATTTCCTCATGGTATGGTGGTAAACACCCAGTAGACTATGAGTGGTCATACCGTGCTACCACTGAGATCATCAGGTGTCACCGCAGTAGAGTGGTAACCGCTCTAGCAGACCGCCAGTGGTCTTATTGTAGCCACCACGGTCACTCCGAGCATCGATCACGGTACGACGGTAACCACCAGCGTTGACCGCCAGCCTTCCTGACACCGTCAACTACACCACTGTGGCTTATTCAAACACCACCCACAGTACCATGGTAAACATCTTCTGCCAACCCATCACCACTGAGCTGCTTACCGCATTACCTCCCCACCTCCAAGAGACCTCTATAGTATAGCGGTAGCACCGCCCAACTGCCAGACAAAGTGGCCTGTGGTAAAATGGTAAACTGCACAACCCTGCCACCAAGGAAAGAACAAGTAGCGGTATGGCGGTAAAGGCCAAAAACATGAAGAAATTGCCTAAGTATTCAATGGAAAAGACCGTAAAGTTGAGGCAGACTTTCCCAACACTGTAAGGGGGAGCTCGTGCAGCGAAGCTTCTGAATTCATTCGCTAAGAATATGCGGTTGGAGTAAAATCCATGTGGGATCGAAGGAATACAGTCTTACATAGCCTAGGGAATGTGCTTGTCTTATGTGTTTAGCAATGTTTTTTTGAACCAAAATTTGAAACAAACATCACACAAACATATCCAATCATTGATTTAGAAGGAAATCAACCTCAAACAGTCTAGGTTCACTGCCGAAAATTAGGAAAAACCTGTCAAATTGTCAAAACCAAAAAACACTTTCTAGTTCGGTGCATCTGGTGCCTATTTCAATGCATTTATAGCATTTACAATGCACCTATCTTTCATCTCAACGCATCCCACTTATACATTCCTAGCATCTGCTCTTTCAACACATTTGGTATCTATTTCAGTGCATTCAATCTATTCCCCAGCACATTCATAGCTTGTTATGGCACATCCAAAACTTTATATAGTGCATTTGAGCCATTCCGTAGTTCATCTAGAGTTTCAACGCATTCATACCTTGTTTCAATTCATTTGGCAAGTTTTCCAGCAAAAGCCCAAATTTGATCATTTTCTGTCAGTCAACTTCCAGTTCAGATTTTCTCCCTTAGACCACAACTTTTCATCATCTTAAATTTTATGTTGAGGGATTGGAAATCAACCAATTTCTCAAAAAATCCATTGCCAAGAGGATCAAGAAACCCAAGAAACATCTTAGCTTTAAGATTTTTTTGAAAAAGAGACGTTTCTTGTACTGAAGTAGGAAGGTCTTGCTCGATTATCGAACCTTTATCCATCGATGTCACGACTTTGATAGCGGATATACTGATGATTTTTCTTTAGAGCCTCTAGCCTCACAAGATTATTATCAATAAAGATCTCTATCTCAAGGACATAATGATAGTCAACCTATTCTCCATTCTCACATTCCTCAACCAGCCATTCAATATTCAAATCGTCGAAACCAATTTCTACAATGAAGCTCTTCATCTTGTCAAAACTAGCATTATCAAGTGAACATCGTTTATCTAAATTTTTGATCAAACATCTCAAAGTGCCTTCCTCATCATATCAGATTTCTGATTTAGCAGCTGCATTTCACCATCAAGATTTATCATCCTTCATCCCGAAATAAGGCATGCTCAACCAAATTTCAACCATTTTGGCACTATCAAACCTTGGTCAAACATTTAGAAAATTTTCATCACTTGTATGCCCGTCCAAATAAGATCTCAAAAGTTGAAACTTCAACACAAAGAAGTTGAAACTCAAGAAACCATGGTGGAACCAGAAGTAAACCCCTTTCATGAACTCCATCAAAATGGAACTGTAGAGATAAGTGAAGAAGATGTTCAACAAGCCCAACAAGATCCAAATTTCCACAAATTCCTAGAAAGAGTCTTTGAAAAGGATGGAGAAAAATACCTATTAATATTGGTAGACAAAGGAGTCAATTTACCTGATGACTTTGTCATCACAAGATTACAAAGGACTCCTAAGAAAATAGAATCAGAAAAACAAATTGAAACTAAAAGTGAGACAAAAACCAACGATCCCATGGATACCTTGAAACAACAAATCCAAACCCTCCAACAACAAATGCAAAACATGCAAACCGGGACTACCAAGAGATAATCCCTAAAAGATATATGTCCCTATCCTTTCGATCAAAGCATTAACATGATACCATTCCCTAAACATTGTGAATTTCCCAAATATGACAAGTACAATGGGAAAACTAATCCAATAGATCATGTAAGGGAATTCTGAATGATGAGTCTTGAGTTTTCCCACGAGGATACATATCTAATGAAATTATTCCCACATAGTTTAGGAGGACAATGCATGCAGTGGTTCTCACAATTGCCTTGGGGGATTAGGTCTTTTGAGGATTAGTAAACAAATGCATTACCCAATATTCATATAACATCCAACATGAGGTCATGATGAACGACCTTTTTAATGTGAAACAAAAGAAAGAAGAATTATTCCTCATATTCCCACAATGATGGAGAAGGTTATTCACAAGATATCCCTGACCTATACCAGAAAAATAAAAGATAGAGGTATTCATTGATAACTTGAATTCTGACATGAGTTATAGACTTGACCTACAATGCCCTCCAACCTTTGAAAAAATGATTGAAAATGAAATCAAAATTGAGGAAGCCTTAGTCATGCGAGGAATTATGAAAATCTATAATGCAAAAAATGATCTAATTCCTCCAATAATGATAAAACCAAATTTTGGAAAAAGTAAAAAAATAATGACAATGATCAGTCAACTGAAATGCATAATGTCAAACCAGTTTTCAAATTGTAAGGAAGTTCTTCAAGTACAGATCAAAAGACCACCCAAACTACAAATCAAACCAACAGTCAAAATACTAACTAGGGGAACAATCAGAACAATCAATCATCATCCAAGAATTTTCCTTATCAAACATCAAACAATTGAAGGAAGTTTATGCCTCTTGGGCAATCACATGAATCTGCCTTGAGGGAACTTATTGTAGAAAATCTCATCACTTTACCTGATACTTGAGGATTTGAACCTAAGGTAAAATCATCATGGTGGAATGACACTCATTATTGTGAATTCGATCAATGTAAAGGTCACCTCACCAATAGTTGCATGCAGCTAAAACATAAGATACAAGAGCTGATTGACAACAAAGTCATAAGAATTGAGGAACCTCAAACCAGCATTGACCATTATGTATTCAAAAATCCTCTGCCAAATTATGGCAAAGGAGAATCTTCTAACATGAATGGTAAAGGAAAAGGTGTGAACTATGTTTATGATGGCACAGTTTTTCATATCTCATCTATCGAAAATCATATAGATGATATTGAAATCAATAACACACCATATCCTGTTGCAACCAATTATCCAGTCAACAACACTAATATCCTTTCTGATCATGTCCTTGATATCCTACAAGTTGTGGTTGTAATAGATAATCAAGTTAATGTCATCAAAATCATTGGAAGACAAGAGAGTGTTCCCATAAACATGATCACAAGGGATTAGACCAAATATGTTTTAAAGGGTAGTACTTCCAAACAACCTACCATTCCATCTAATCAATATAACATTTGTCGATCAACTTCAGAATTTTTTTACGCAAATATCAATATTAGAGCTCCTAAAAATTTATCCTACCCACTGTTGGAAAAATATGTGCCTCAACTTGCTGGCTTGAACCTCTATTAAGGACAAGGATGAGTGCCTAGTGTTGGCGGTTTTGTTTCTATTGGTGTAAATTGTTACTATTGGTGGAACCCAATCAGTAGTCTCAATGATAGAATGATAAACACTCTGTCAGTGTGACTTGGGGTCATTGGTGAACTCTTCACTGGGCTATGATGATGGACTGATGGTAGATGGAAGTGTTTTGGACTTCGACGGCAGTGGGGACCACAACATAGTGTACTAAGGGGATCTTGATCTACGTTTATGATTTGACTAATCCAATGGTGCTTGTTTTATTTCATGCTCAATTGAGGTGAGTACCGATGAACTCTTGTGAATTGAGTAGAATTATCTAAGTGTTTGACACTTGGAAGCATGTGAGGTGTGCATGCTTTCAATATGTGTCATTGTTTCAAAGAAACTTATTAGGAATATTGTAGATTCTTTTTTGATTCCTTGAAATTGCACAAGATGTGTATGCGTGTCTTGGTGGTCTTTGGCGGTCTGGTGATCAGATGGTTATTGCCATACTGCAATGGTTGTTAGGCCATGCCGCGGTAGTGTGGTGTGTGCATCACCATACCATGGAGACTCTAGATGGGAAGAGGTAGTGCAGTAGGTTGAGATCGGGGCATAGCTGGCCGGTCTGACTCAACAGTCAAGGTGATGAACGAATGATGTTACAACACATGTCATGATATCACTTGGTTATTTTACATCACTTTTGTAAATCAACGTTTAATTGGCCAAAAGCTTTATTCTTTGAAAGTGATATATTTTCATTAAATGTATATTCTAACTTGGTGTAGATATGATATTATTCTTGGTAACCGTCTAATGTTGGGTGGCCTGGTGCATGTTGCAGGGCGGTGCAATTAGAGATGAGCGAAGCTTATCGGAGGGGTAATTAAATACCCTGATGGCTAGTGGTTCGAAAGAAGTTGAGCAGTTACAAAGTGTGTGTTCGAGTGATATGTATATTGGATTGCAACCATGAACACTGAGATACACATACAATACAAAGATGTGAACCTGTGGTGGTTGTTAGGCTAGACTAGCCGAGAGGCTGGCAGAGAGAGTCAACTAGTGAGATGAAATAAATCTACATTGTATGTGAGAAAATTTTAATAGTGCAAAGATTATATTTTATGTTGTTTCATGTATTCCCCAGATGGAACAATATGTAACTCCTGTAAATTCTATGAGCCTGAGATTGTATTGTAACTCCGTCTGTTGCTGAATAATACAATGGCTTGATCTTTTGGAGGGTGGTATTTTTTACCCAAAAGGGTTTTCCCCATGTATATCTGTGTGTTCATTAGTTTTTATTCCTTGTTTTTTAGATTTTGTCTTTTGAATATGTATATGCGTTGAATCTGGCTTTGTCTGCATGTACTTTTCTCAAAAGGATAAATGGGAGAAAACAACTGTGCCTATTTCTACTTTATGGAATAGTAGTTTGTGTCTTCGAGGTGATTTTAAGAAATGAAAATCACCAAAGGGACTATTCTTCTTAGATGTTTCACTCTAAGTTGACCCATTCTTTCCCAACAAGTGGTATCAGAGCCTTCTTTTGGATGCTAGTTCTGGGTATTTCTCCTATGAAGATTTCTTAGTCTATCATGCTTGAGGAAATCTGGAGGAATCGATTGATGATTAATCTTTTGATGAGTAAAAGTATTTTCTCTCTTGAGAAAAAATACAATGTGAAAGACAATGAATATGGAGAATCTAGAGTTGATCATATTGTGATGATGTGGTTTGAGGCTCCTGGTTGGCAGTAAATGATCCTGATGTAAGGGGTGTGAGTTTATGCTTATGGTTGTGTTGTAGCAGAGCATGGTTCATACTGGATATTTTTTTGAGGGGATCCCTGATGGTATGGAGATACTTGGGCTATTGTTCAACCATGGAGTATTGTGCTTGTGCTAGTTATTTTGACTTGGCATTGAAGGCATTGTTCTCTATCACCCTGATTGCATGAAGGCTATGAAGTTGATCTCGGGTGGTCTAAAAACTTCTGAGTAACATGTCTCTCTCATATGCATGTGCATGCTTGTGGTTCTAGAATTTTTTTAGAACGGACCTAAAATTTATGTACTACTTGTTCTTTAGGATATCTTTTTACTTGCATTTTTCAGTTTCTTGTTCTTTGGCTCTAAAGGTTTTCTATAGATTTTCCAAAAAATTCTATGATGCATATTCATGTTATTTTTCATTGTTCTAGTTAACCATGATGGTTATGTGTAGAATTTTGGGTCATCCAGATGAGCAGTGGATATGGATGTGCATGGGTGTTTTATACACATGGTGGTTTTGCATGGTCAAGAAAAACTTGTGGTTTTGTGACGCTGTTGTTAAACTATTTTCTAGACCCTGGCTATTTGGGGTGTGACTGGATGAGATAGCTGCAGTTCAAAATAGTTTTGAGGAGGTGTGATGCCTTCTCTGCATCAGAGTGTTGGTATGTGTTTTTTCATAGCATTCTTGTGGTGTTGCTTGCTGGTTTCTTAGATTATGGTGCTTGTGTTATCAATGTGACTGGCAAATCAGATTTGTTTTTTATCTAGTGTTTGAGTCATGTTAGTCTACATTTTTGTTCTCTTTGAGATATCAATTTTGTAATTTCCCTTGTAATGGTGGGTTTGCACTACTATTGTGATTAATCCTTGAGTTATGTGCCTAGTGGATTAGCTACCCCTTGGCTGTAGTGAGATAACTTGGAAGTGGACTATCTATATCCACGAGGTTGCTTCAGTGGTGGTGCAGATCTATTAGCTGGCCTTCTCTGTGGTCACTTGTGCATTGGCATGGTTGCTTCTAGATGAGAGGATGGATGGAATTGAGTACCATAATATTCTATTATAGGAACCTATAGCATGTGTATCACGATGTCATGGAGAGCTTGATACACATTATAGTGTAAGTTTTTTAACAGTGATGGTTTGGTCTGCTTGGTTTTGAGATCTTGGTGTTGTTTGGCATTGTTTTCAGATGGAAATGCTGTCGATTGTACCTTGAGGTTCTTTAGATCAGTAGTAGTTTGATCATGATGCTTGGAAATCTTAGAAGTCACAGTTCAGTGGGAGCTTTAGCAGTGACTGTGGATTCATCACTTGGTGGTGAACGATCTTCTTTAGTGTTGCAGATGTTACTAGGAGGGATTCTTAGATCCTGTTGCTGTAGAAGAGTTATTTCGCATTTGGAGGAGCACTAGTTGAGGATGTACAACATATTGAAACCATGGAGGACTTTTGGAGTCTTTGGCTAATATGCTGGTTGTGCTTGACAGGTGATGTTGTTTTAGATTTTTTTTGCTTGATGCGATGCATACTCTTGTTTGAGAATTAGAATTTTGGCATGTTGCACTGATCTTGAGACCATAGTTTGTTCACTTGGAGCATGGTATCTCCTAAGGGGGATGTGTAGATCATGATGTCATGATAAGTTCCTATTTTAGATGTTTGGAGCTTTGATAGTGGTCTGGTAATTCTCTGTGTTCTAAGTACATTGGTCATATGCTTGAGAAATTCTTGGTAGTGTAGTAGTACAAATTGGAGTTTAGCACGAGATGATCAGTGGTAGGTGCTCATGGATACATGGAGAATAAGGTGAGGCTGAAATTATTTTGAGAAAGGTTTTAATTATAGTTGAATGTCCGAGTAGTCTACACCTTGGTTGGACGTGAGGTAAACAAAGATCAAAGAGGGGATTTCTCTTGGATGAGTCATGGCGACTTGTATATCTTGGAGGATCATTTTCTTTTCCCACTCTTGGTCTACTCGGCAGTGAAGTCTTTTTTTTTTTTGAGAGGTATTTTCCCATTATATCTTTCAGATGTGTTTTATGCTTTCTTTCATCATATGGATCTTGAGCTATGGTCAGATGGTTCTAGAGGATTCATAGTGGAAGGAGGACAACATGGTTTATCTCCTCGAGATTTTGTGTTATATTATTTGTTGATGAGAACTGGTAGGAGATGCTTTATGGGCTGATTTCCTGATATGGGAAATGAATGGTTTGATCTTCTTTGAGAAGCTTACATTCATATTTTCTATTTGATCTTGGAGGTTGAATGGTTGAATGTTGTTAAGGATTTTCCCTTTGGGCTTTGAAGGAGATCATGCTTGACATAGTTGGTGTTTTAGAGGTGTATGTAGGAGGATGTTTAGCAGTTGGTTGTGGATGTTCCTTGGTAGTACATGGTTACACTTTCTATGTGCTGAAATTGGTAGACTTGTTATGTTGTTGATCTTTTAAATCTAGCATTACCCATGCAGTGGGAGTACCTGCATGTGTTTGGTCTTCTTGACTGGTTGGCACATGGTGCTTGTATCTATGGTTGATGGGTTGGTTGTGTTGCTGGCATGAGTCTACTAATGTGGATACCATGAAGGTATGTATGATTGGATGTACTAGCACTTGTTGTGGGTGTTATTTTCAGTCACGTGGGTTTGATCAGTTGGATGGTTGCAGTCAGTGTTTTGTTTGTTGTTCTAGCTGATATTTTGTCTTGTTTTTGGAGAACGGCTTCACGTTTATGTTCACAACTAAGAGCTTTGGAGCTATTGCAGTGTTGCTTCTGTATGGCTGGTGAGCACAGTGGAGTGGTGGCAGTGTGATTCCTTTTCCATCTATAGGATTTGATGCTTGTTTTCTTGAGACTGGTATCTTGGTTGGAGCATGAAAGCATTGTGTTAAATTCTTGAGTTTGAGTATGGAGGAAGCCAGTAAGTCTTCGTCAAGTGGGAGATTGTTGGAAAAATATGGGCCTCAACTTGCTGGCTTGAACCTTTGTTAAGGAAAAGGATGAGTGATCAGTGTTGGTAGTTTTGTTTCTATTGGTGTAGCTTTTTACTATCAGTGGAACCCGATCGACAGTCTCAACAATAGAATGATAAACGCTTTGTCGGTGTGACTTGGGGTCATCGGTGGAGCTCTTCACTGGGCTACATCGATGGAATGATGGAAAATGTAAGTGTTTTGGACTCTGATGATAGTGGGGACCACAACATAGTGTACTAAGGGGATCTTGATCTACGGTTGCGATTTGACTAATCCAACAGTGCTTGTTTTATTTCGTGCTCAGTTGAGGTGAGTATCAACGAACTCTTTTGAACCGAGAAAAATTGTCTAACTATTTGACACTTGGTGGCATGCAAGGTGTACAGAATTTGAACACATGTCATTGTTTCAAAGAAACTTATTGGGAATATTGTAGATGCTTTTTTGATTCCCCAAAATTGCACAAGATGTGTATGCATGTCTTGCTGGTCTATGATGGTCTAGTGATCGAACGGTTATCTCCATACCATGGTGGCCATTAGGCCTTGCCCTGTCAGTGCGATGCGTGCACTGCCATAACATGGAGACTTTGGATGGAAAGTGGTAGTGCAGTAGGTTGAGCTCAGGGCACAACTGGCCGGTCTGACTCGACAATCAAGGTGATGGATGAATGATATTACAACACATGGCATGATATCACTCAGTTATTTTACATCACTACTGTAAATCAATGATTAATTAGATGAAAGATTTATTCTTTGAAAGCGATATATTTGCGTTAAATGTATATTCTGACTCGGTGTAGATATGATATTATTCTTGTTAACCGTATAATGTTTGGCAGCTTGATGCGTGTTGCAGGGCGGTACAATCAAAGATTAGGGAAGCTTATCGGTGGGGTAATTAAATACCCTAATGGCTATTGTTTGGAAAGAATTTGAGTAGTTACAAAGTGTGTGTTCAAGCAATATGTATATTGGATTGCAATCGTGAACACTAAGACACACAAACAATACAAAGATGTGAACCTGTGGTGGTTGTTAGGCTGGGCTGGCTAAGAGGCTGGCATAGATAGTCGATTTGTGAGATGAAATGAATCTGCATTGTATGTGAGAATATTATAACAGTGTGAAGATTTTGTTTTGTTTTGTTGCTTGTATTCTCTAGATGGAACAAGATGTAACTCCTGTAAAGGCTATGAGCTTGAGATTTTATTGTAACTCTGCCTGTTGCTGAATAATACAATGGCTTGATCTTTTGGAGGGTGGGGTTTTTACCCGAAAGGGTTTTCCCCATGTATGCGTTGAATCTAGTTTTGTCTGCATGTACTTTTCTCAGAAGGATAAATGGGAGAAAATAATTATGCTTATTTATGCTTTATGGCATAGTAGTTTGTGTCTTTGAGGTGATTTGAAGAAATTAAAATCACCAAAGGCACTGCTCCTCTTAGATGTATTGTTCTAAGTTGACCCGTTCTTTCCCAACACTCTCAAAGAGATCCTAGAAAAATCCCTAGTCGACACGATAGTGCCAAATAATCTAGAAGTCTATGCTTTCCAAGCCATGGTGGGACACCTAATTGCACCCCTCTACTTGTCATTCTTAGAAAACGATGATGTCTCACCCACCCATCCTCATAATGCAGCTCTTCAAATTGAATTTTTAATCCATAAAAGGTGTGCCAAGTGCATCCTTATAGATGAAGGAGGTGTACTTAATATATGTACTTTAAGAATTGTTCAAGAATTAGGTTTCTCTGGAAATGTAATAGATTCAAGAAAGAAGATCACAATCAAAGCCTATGATGATGAGGAAAGAGCTTCAAAAGGTCTGATTATATTGCCCATTTAGGTGGGGCCAATCCTAAAAAATGTGGTCTATCAAGTCTTGGATAAGGATCTCACATACAACATACTCTTGGGTCATCTATGGATCCACGAAATGCAGGCTGTACACTCGACATACCATCAATGCTTGAATTTTCCCTGTAATGGTCAAGAAATCCTAATTCAGGCTAATTCAAATAATCCTCAACAATGCAATGCCCTCAAGGATTTCCAAGATGTGTCTGTGCCTCATAACCGTGAAGCTCCTAATTCCACTACTGAGATCTCCAAAAATTCGAGTCAAGCTAATCCTTTATCCACATCCTCTTCTAGAGGAAATCAATCCAGTTCACCACCCAAATAGTTAGAGAAGAATGAAGAGTCTAGCCCTTCTGCATACACAGGTTTTGAAACCCAACTCAATACCCTAGCAAAAAAATTTGAAGAGAAAATCCAAATCAAAGACAAAGGTGTTAGTGAATATTCCATTGAACAATCCCTCTACCTCTCACGGTTAATGTCACCAAAATCCTATGGTCAACCATCAACCTCATCTCAAACATCCTCACAACCGGTCACTCTTTCTGATGGTCGGTTCATAAAAGCAGGCACCCAGGCGGAGGAATTAGATGAGAAAGATGTTTTGAATTGGCTCTACAAAGATGAAACTAAGTCCCAAGCTGCAACAACAAATGTTCAAACCACTCAGTATGGAAAATGATTTTCAATCTTGGAGAAGATGGGATATGATGGATAGGGACCCATCCGAAAAAGAAAAGAGGGTATCATAGAACCTATCCAGCACATTATAACCAATCCCAAAGACAAAACAGGGTTGGGATATAAAGAGCATCAGAAAGAGGAAGAAACAAAAGAAGACCTGAAGTAGGAGGTTATTGAATGAATTCTATAGCTCCAAGTTGGTAACCATTATGAGTTTGATTCAAATAGATATGAGTGGGATTCATTGTCAGAAGAATCATGCCATGACAAAGACATTGACATAATCCATAAGTATACTCCCACGCTTGAGGAGGGACAAGGTTTAGAAGTTAGACCACTTGAATTAGAATCACACAATATCGATGACTCAAGTGAGGATGACTAGACTCATAGTGAGATGGACCCCTTAGAAGAGAGTAACATTATAGACCTCAACTTGGCCCTAGTATTGTTTAATGATAACACATTTGTTAGGACAGTTACAACATCTGACCCAAACCCACTCGATGACACCCTACCATTACTGCATCCTGAGCTAATAGATTGGGACCAAACTGAATCTATCAATATCCCTATATTTTTGAATGATGAAGCCATTGTAAACTTCCTCTCTACCACTAATCCTGAAACAGTCTCCACCAGTGAACATCATAGAAGAGCTATACAACATGAGAGTGTCAAGTTTCCTAGCTGAAAAATAAATGAAATAAAAGAAAGATTTTATGGTGGAAACCATTCCATGGTAGTATTAGATCCAAAAATAGTAAAAACAAAGAGTGCATCCGATGGTGAAAAGATCTTTGAGGCGGCAAAGGATGAGAAATTTTACACTCTCCTAGAACACTTCTAGGAGAGATCAAAATTTTTGATTGAACCAACACAGTCCATCAAAGTCGGTACAACAGAAACAGTAAGAACTCTTCATTTTCTAAAGTCATTGATAAAAATGGAAAAACCCAGCTTCATCAAGCTCTTAAGAGAGAGACAAATCAACTTCACCTAGTCCTATGTGGATATGCCAGGGATAGATCCAGATCTCATAATGCATCATTTATCCCTTCCTTCAGGTTTTAAACCATTTAAACAAAAATTGAGAAAGATGCATCCACACATTGCCCTATTGGTGAAATTTGAACTAAAGATGTTGTTGGTGTTGAATTCATTAGGCCCATAGACTATGTAGAATGGATATCAAATATTGTACCTATCTCAAAACTTTATAATAGCATAAGGATTTGCACTAAATTTAGAGATCTCAACAAGGCTTTGCCAAAACATGATTTCCCCTTGCCTAACATAGACATCATTGTGGATTTGACAGCAGGACATGGAATGTTATCACTAATTGATGGATTGTTTGGATATAATCAAATCAAGATAGCTCCTGAAGATTAGAATAAGACAACTTTCACTTTCCCCTGGGGAACTTTCTATTGGAATGTTATGCTTTTCGGGTTGAAGAACGTAGGGGCCACATATTAGAGGGCTATGACAACCATAGTCCATGATATGATGCATACCTTCATGGAAGACTATGTGGACGATCTCTTGGAAAAATCCCACACTAGAGAAGGACACCTGGAGATATTAGACAAATTATTCACTCGCCTAGAGAAATTTAATGTTCGTCTAAATCTAAAGAAATGTGTATTTGCGGTAATGTCAGAAAATCTACTTGGGTATATAGTGTCAAAGAAAGGTATTGAAGTGGACCCCACAAAGGTAAAATCTCTAATGGAGATGCCTCCTCTAAAAAACATCAGTTAGCTAAGGTCCCTCCAAGGTAGATTTCAATCAATTAGAAGATTTATCTCACAACTAGTTGATAAGACTCATCCTTTCACTCATCTCCTACACAAGAATATTTCTTTCTGAGGGGATGAGAAGTGTGAAGCAACCTTCAACCAACTAAAACAATACTTGATGAGTCCACCAGTCCTAACACCTCCAACAGAAGGGAAGCCTCTTTTATTGTACTTTGCCACTATTGATCGATCACTGGGAGCCTTGTTGGCACAAGAAGATTCAACGGGGAAAGAAAGAGCAATTTATTATATCAATAGAACCTTGAACGGATATGACATCAATTACACTTCCATTGAGAAATCTTGTCTAGACATAATTTTTTCTACCCAACAATTGTGACACTATATGCTGTCTTACATAGTTAAGCTCATAGCCAAGATTGATCCACTAAAGTATCTCTTAAGCAAAGAAAATATGATAGGAAGACTATCCAAGTGGGTAATAGTACTCAGTGAATTTGACATCCAATATATTGAAAAAAAATATATCAAATGCAAGCCATTGTTGATCAACTAGCTGAGGTGCCACTTCATGATGATCATCCACTTCATATTCAATTTCGAGACGTAGATGTCCTGACAATAACAACAAAACAATGGGTATTGTATTTTGATGGTTCCTTCACTCAGCATGGATCAGGAGAAGGAATCCTATTCATCACTCCTCTAGGGAATACCATTCCAAAATCCTATCATTTTATGTTTCCTTGCACCAATAATACAACCAAATATGAAGCACTCATTATTGGGATCAAGATAGCTGTGGAATTGAAGATCACAGAGATCCAAGTCTATGGGGATTCATAACTAGTTATCAATCAGGTCAACAATGATTCTCAACCCAAAGATGACAAGTTATTGCCTTACAAGAGAATGATTGATGACTTCAAGAAGTATTTTGTTGACATCAAATTTGGCAAAATTTCAAGGAGTGACAACAAGGCTGCCGATGCTATGGCTACTATTGCCTCTTTGCTACAGATTCTCAAAAAATGTGATCACTATGAGTTCATGGTGGAGCAACTATATACCCCTGCCTATGATGACTTTGAATCCTAACTTATTTTCCACCTTGATAATGCTAATACCTCCCTCTATGGAAAGATCTATGCTTACCTAAAAAATAAGACCCTTCCTCTCGATCTTTCCCATAACCAAAAATGAAATTTCATCCACAAATCTGCTCATCATACCATAATAGCAGATGTCCTTTACCGTTGAGGTTTGGATGGAACTCTTTTATGATGTCTAGAAAATGATGAGTCTGAAATAGCCGTACATGATGTTCATGAGGGTATTTGCGGAACTCATTCAAGTGTTTTAACCCTGCCCAATAAACTCCTCTATTTGGGATATTACTAGCCAACTATGGAGAGAGAATCCTTTCAATTTGTCAAGACATATTAAAAGTGCCAGATCCATGGTAACCTTATCCATGTACCAGCACAAGAATTGCAACCCTTTGCATCAACATGGTCATTTTTTCAATGGGGCTTGAATCTTGTGGGTAAAATTCATCCACCTTCATCCAATGGACATAAGTTCATCATCACAACCACAAAATAATTCACAAAATGGGTTGAAGCAGTGCCTCTGATCACCATGACAGTGAAGCAAATCTCATCATTCATCCTGAACTACATCATTTGCAGATATGGTATCCCTCAAACCATTGTCACTGACAATGGGAGACCTTTCAAAAATCAAGATGGGCAAGAACTTTGTGAAAAGTTCCTTATCCAACATCCATTTTCTACACCCTATTACCTTCAAGGGAATGGCCAAGTTGAGACCTCAAACAAAAAAATCCTAAAAATCCTAAAGAAAACCATAAACAATGTTGGACGTGACTGACATCTTCAATTGAACACTGCTTTATGGGACTACCATACAAGCATCTGAACACCCACAAGAGATACACCCTATTTACTTGTCTATGGATCCGAAGCAGTGTTACCAATCAAAGTTGAGATACCCTCCCTCCGATTATCCCTAAAAGGTTTCATTACAGTTGAGGATTACTGGGTGTCCAAATTGTAAGAGCTCAAATTGTTAGATGAACGTCATCAGTTGGCAGTGAATCACCTAAAAGTCTATCAACAAAGAATATCCCAAATCTACAATCACAAATTCAAACCTAGGACATTCCAAGTCAGTGATTCGATACTCAAAGAAAATCCCCGTAATCAGCAGGACTGGGAAAATAAAGGAAAATTTGAGCCTAATTGGTGAGGTCCTTTTGTTGTGGTTTCAGTATTTGGATCGTGGGCATATTAGCTATCTACACCCAAGGGAAATCTATTTTAAGAACCAATGAACAACCTTTACTTGAAAAATTTCTACACCCGATGCATCCAGTGCATGTTAAAATTCCTAAGAAAATAGAAAATGTCTTGAAAAAATCCTAAAAAGCAGAAAATGTCCTGAAAAAATCCTAAAAAGTAGAAAATGTTTTGAAAAAATTCTAAAAAAGTAGAAAATGTGCTAAAAAAATCCTAAAAAGCAAAAAAAGTCCTGGAAAAATCGTCACCCTGATGAAAACCTGGCAAACAGGCGTCTTGGTGACATCATAAAAATATAAAAATAAGAAAAAAGAGAAAAAAGAGAAAAATACAAAACAAGTAAAAAATCAAAAAATCTTAAAAGTGCAATAAAAATAAATGGTGAAAACCTATAAAACAGGCGCTATTTGTTATAAGTTGGCTTATCTGTCCTTTCGAGCGTGTGTCGACCGTCCGCTTCTACCATCTCTATACATTCATGCATATCTCATAGCAAGCTTCATGTCTATATCTGGCTAATGCGGTCGTCACACTCTGGCTTGGTCTTCATTGTACATATCCATAATAAATTTGGTTTGTTCTCACTGTGGGGAAATCACCATTGATCATAAATAAACATGAAAACAATTAGCAAACCGTAATCTCAAAACAACAATTACAAGAACAACCATTTCAAAAATCTGAACATCGAAAATAAATCCATTCAATTAAACCAAATGAAACATCAAAATCAAATTGGATCATCTCTAAAGGATCATCTTCTGAATCATGGTTGGATCACCTTAACAAAAATGTTCAAATAATGTATTGTGATTGTTGTTATCATTTCTCGGGAGTACCTCGATGATGTCATAAACTAGAGGCACTATGATCAAGAATGATATTTTCTTTGTCTGCTGCTTGTGAGCTGATTATTACTACTATGCAAATTGTCGTGGGACATGCTCTACAAAGTATCATTGATGACATTTTGAATTTTCATAGAAACATAACCAACTCTTGTCAATTTACACAAGTGATACTCAGGTCATCTCAGTCTCATTATACCTAGATGCTTGTGTTATCTTGCATTATCAAATCTCAACAAAAGTTGTATGGAAGTTATACTCAGGTCATCATGGTATATTTCATGCCATCGATATTTGTACTAACTTTGAACATAATAAAAATCTTAATGATGACAAAATGCACAAGGAATAAGATTGACAACATTGCATGGATAGGATTACATTTCATATTAGTCTGCATCTGCACTATAGATTTTATAAGCTTGCCATCCTGAAGGTTGATGTTATTTCTTTCTACAAGATTTGAGTATACTTGGCATAAAAAAAATATAACTTAGTTACATTTGCATTCCATAACATACATTCATTTGCATTTGAAAATCTACAAAATAAAGCATAATACCATCAGATCAAGATGATAATAAATCCATCTCACATTCACATTCATAATAAAATCATCATCCATCTCACATTTGCATTCATCATAAAATCATTATCCATTTCATAAATTACATTCATAATAACATCATTATTCATCTCATTGTATTCACATATCATCACAGTTGCATTCATAAAATTACCACTCAGTTCATATATTTGCATAGAAAATACAAAAAACGTGGAAAAAGTTGCATCACATATTCATATCATAACATTCATCTCAAAGCATACAAATCATACATCCATAACAAAATCATTTGCATCCATTTGCATTCATAATAAAATCATCTACATCCAAGAATCATACATTCATAATAAAATCGTTTGCATCCATTTGCATCCATACATCCATACATCCATATACATGAAAAAATGATAAAGATCACATTTCATGTCATATCATTCATCTCATAAATGCATTCATCCATAATAAAAACATCAACATCCATACTCAACAAAACATAGCATAATCATATAGAACATAAATTAAATGCATCCATAAATAAAACATCGACACAAAATATCATCAACCACCGTTGCACATCATATATAACTCATGAAAAAAATTCAAGTATACAATGATAAACCTGAGAATAAAATACATCAAAAATGTGGAACAATGGACGAGTCTATAAATCACAATAAGAGATCATGTTTGTCCGGGAGATCTTGTGGTACTTCCACTTGATGTGGCTAGTATCTTCCTTGTCCTTGATGACCCTACCCTTGATGGTCCTGTACCTGGTGGTGGAGGTCCACTTGGCAACAGTGGTTGGGTCACCCCTCTGCTCATGGTGTGTGAATGTGTCTGCCCTGATTTGGACCTTGCATAACTGACCCGTCGCTCGGTTGGTACAACATCATAATATCGACCTCTGTAATATTCTGCCTCTTTGGAAGACTCTCTCAACTCTCTAACCAAATCAATTGTACCTGTACCCTATCAGCCACAACCAGGACCTGCTCTGCCTACCTCCTGGTAGCATCTCGCTCTGTGGTTAGTGTGTTAACCTATGCCTATAGCTGTACCATCTACCCCTATAGCTACACCTAAGCTGACCCATATGCCTGTACCTATGCCTGAGCAAGCTGACCCTGTATGCTATGCCCTTAATATTGGTGTACATTAGGTTATGAATAGCTAGCTAGGGCTATCTTAACTCCTAATTAAGTCATATTATTATTAATATATTGTTATTTAGTTGTTTAGGTCAGTCTTAGACTTAAATAGGGTTATCTAAGTTGGCCTAGGTGATATCCTAGGCATAAATAGGTATATATAGGAGGTTGTAAGTCTTATTTGATCATGTTGAGTATTGTGCTCTTATAGAATACTATTGGAGGTATCCCCCTCGAAGTGGATTAGGAGGTTGCCCCCTCAAAGTGGCATATTATTATCAAATTTGTTTCAGCATATTTCATATTATATTCTTCTTGTGCAAGTTATTTCATTACAAGTGGTATTAGAGCATGATCTTGGCCCAATAGAGGCAAGATTTTTTTCTCAATATTGAAGGAAATTTTGGGAAGAGCATATCTTCAATATTTTAGTGATTTTTTTTCTCCTTTTTAAAGGATCTTTGAAGAACATATAACAGAAGCTTCACTCCAGATTTGAGAGGAATTGGAGCATATTTGAGAAAGTTATTGAAAAATTAGGGTTTCCACAAATATCACTCTCAAGGCTGCAAATTGGCTTATTTATTGGGTATTTTTTGAGGGGAGAGGTATTTTGGCCTTATTACATTAGAGTAAATTTTTAGAGAGTTTCAATCTCATTTGTGTGATTTATTTTAAAATTATTGGTTCCCATCATGTCGGGGCCTACAACAATGGGCAAAAAGAATGTTGAACCAAGAAAGGATTTTTCAAGCAACCAAGGTGAAAATTTTAGGTCAGATAATATTGACACAAACTTCAATACTCCTATGGGATCTAGGAATTTGTTTCTAAAGGTGGATATGTGCAAGTTTGATGGAAAGGATCCTCTAACATGGATAAACCAAATAGAGATTTTTTTTGAAGTACATCAAATCCCAAATGGACAAAAGGTCATGATGGCTTCCCTATATCTAGAACCTGATCAATTCATTTGGTATCATTTGCTTTGTACTTATTGAAGGAAAAATGGTCTCACCATCTCATGGTCAATTTCTATGGAGGAACTCTAAGCACAATATAGCAATAGTGTGATAGACAACTTCTTCAGCCAGCTTGCTAAACTTCAAAAAATAGGATCGCATAAGGATAGCATTCATCAATTCCAAAATCTGTCCTTAAGAGTGGATACAATTACAGAGGAGAACTTGAATGATTTATTCTTGGATGGTCTCAAGGATCACATTCAACAATGAGGTACGCATGTTTAATCCTAGCTCTATAAATGAGTCATTTACCTTAGCACATAGGGTAGAGGAGAAGTATTTGGTTCCTAAAAAGCAAGGGGCTAATGTGACAAGAGAGAAAGGATGTGCAACACATTCTCTTCCTCAACCTACTAGGTTTACTCCACAACAAATTGAGGAGAAAATAGAAAAAGGGTTGTGTTTCAATTATGATACGAAATACAGTCCAGGACATAAATCTAGTGAAAAGAAATTGTTATATATTAAAGGGCCAAGTGAGGAAGAAGAGGAGGAAGCCATATTAGAGGATGAAAAGGATTCAAATTTGGAATCAAATGATTCTCAACCAATCATTTCTTTTCATGCACTCTTAGGTTTTAGTGCTCCACAAAATCTCAAGGTAGTGGGGTTCTTAAAGAAGCAGAAAGTAACAGTGTTGGTTGACTCAGGTAGTACTCATAATTTCATCAACAAAAAGTTGGCTACTCGTTTAAATTGTTTTATATATCTATGTCCATAGTTTCAAGTTTTAATTGCAGATGGTGGTAGAGTTATTTGTTTAGGGAACTGTCACAACATTAAATTATCCATGGGAGATTATCGACATGATACCCCAATGTATGCGATATCCATGGGTGCAACAAATACTGTTTTGGGAGTACAATGGCTTACTACATTGGGAACATTCGAGATGAACTTCCAAGAACTATTCATGAGATTTCAATCAGAAGGAAAGGTAGTAGATCTAAGGGGGTTCAAGGCAAAGTCACCATAGTTGGTTAGCTCTCATCAAATGGAAAAGTTTCTTAAGAAAGGAGTAGATGGATTTGTGGCCCAACTATGTTCATTAGAAGTCTCTCAATCTAATGCTCCTACTCATCCAGATTTACAAGTAATAATTGATCGTCACTTAGTTGTTCTTGGAGATATGCCTAAAGGACTTCCTCCTAAGAGGGATCAAGATCATTCCATACAACTAGTTCTAGGGAGACAACCACCAAACATAAGACTTTATACGTACCCACACATACAAAAAAGGGAGATAGAAAAAATTGTTGAGGAGATGCTAGAGGCAGGAATTATCAGCCATAGCCAAAGTGCTTACTCCTCTCTAGTGGTGATGGTACGTAAGAAGGATGAAACTTGGCACATGTGTCTAGATTATAGAGTTCTCAGCATGTACACCACTAAAGAGAAGTTCCCTATTCCAGTTATTGATGATTTAATAGATGACTTGAATGGAGCTATGTACTTTACCAAGTTGGATCTTAGATCCAATTATCACCAAATTCAAATTAAGGAGGAAGATATTTGTAAGACAACATTTCAGACTCATGAGGGTCATTATGAATTTTTGGTGATGCCATTTGGTCTTACCAATGCACCATCTACATTCCAAAGTTTAATGAATTCCATTTTTAAGAAGTTCTTGAGAAAGTTTGTATTAGTGTTCTTTGATAATATATTGATTTATAGCAAGACTTGGGAAGAACAAATGCAACATGTAGATCAAGCATTACAAATATTGGAAGATCGTCAACTTTATGCTAAGCCATCCAAGTGTGCTTTTGGTATTAAGGAGGTGGAGTATCTGGGACACATAGTTTCACATGAAGGAGTAAAGGTGGACCCTAACAAAATTAAGGCTATCATGGAATGACCTATTCCAAAAACCATTAAGAAACTGAGGGGTTTCTTGGGATTGACAGGGTGCTATAGAAGATTTGTGAAGAATTATGGTCGTATAGGAACACCCCTGACCAATCTATTGAAAAAGGATTATTTTCATTAGAATGAGTCTACAAATGCAACATTTGAGAGATTGAAGGAGGCTATGTGTACAACTCCAGTGCTGGCAACTCCTGACTTCAACAAGGAATTCATTATGGAATGTGACGCTTCTAGAAATGGGATAGGAGAAGTTCTAATACAAGAAGGTCGACCAATTACATTTGAGAGTCGCCAATTAAAGGGAAAGAATCAGCTAAAACCTATTTATGAGAAGGAAATTCTAGCAATCCTTCATGCAATTAAACAATGGAGGCCTTATCAAATGGGTAGACACTTCAAGTCTAAGACAGATCATGATAGCCTAAAATATTTTTTGGAGCAAAGATTATCTTCTGAAGAGCAACACAAATGGGTCACTAAGATGTTAGGATATGACTTTGAGATTTTATATAAGAAAGGGAAGGAAAATATTGCGGCAGATGCACTTTCTAGGAAGGATGAGAAAGATGAAGCCTTATTGTGTTCTCTTTCAATATTGTGAGAAAATTGGGTGGAAGAAGCCAAAGCAGAGTGGCAAAATGATATTGCAACAAGTAATCTCATCCAATAATTAAAAAGTGATCCTAGTAGTTCATAAAAGTTTTATTGGAAGGGAGATACTCTTTGATATAAAGGGCGCTTGTATCTTTGCAAGAATTCCACTCTTAAACACAAGATTCTCACAGAACTACATGAATCTCTAGTTGGTGGTCATTCAGGATTTCTAAAGACCTATCATCGAGTCAAGCATTATTTTTTTTGGGAAGGACTAAAAGGAGACATTCAAAAATTTGTGGCTGAATGCTTGGTTTATCAAAGGAATAAAGGGGAGACAATTAAGACACTAGGTCTCTTGCAACCATTATCTATTCCTAGCCAGTGTTGGGAAGAGGTATCCATGGAATTCATCATAGGACTTCCCAAATCGAAAGGTCTTAATGTCATCATGGTACTAGTTAATCGTTTCACTAAATATGCTCATTTCATTGCATTATCACATCCTTTTACAACAAGTATAGTGGAAAAAGTTTTTTTGGAGAATATTCAAAAGCTAATGGTACACCTAAGGTTATTGCTAGTGATTGTGATCCTATCTTCACTAGTCACTTTTGGAAAGATTTATTCTCATGTTTGGGTACTCAATTGGCTCATAGCTCTTCATACCACCCACAATCAGATGGGAAAAATGAGGTTGTTAATAAATGTTTGGAAGGATATCTACGTTGTTTCACTTCAGAGAAACAATCTCAATGGGTAGATTGGTTACCACTTGTAGAATGGTGATATAACGCTTCTTTTCATAGTTCATCAAAAATATCTCTAGTTTTGGAACTTTATGGATATCATCCTCCTTCCATCACATCATCATTAAAGGTGTCACCAAGAGTTCAGGCAGTAGAGGACCACTTTCTTCATCAACAATAGGTACTTTCAAGACTCAAGAAGAATTTATCCATGACGAAAATAGAATGAAACAACAAGCAGACCAACATCGTAGTGAAAGAAGTTTTGAAGTTGGCGATTGGGTGTTCTTGAGATTTCAGCCTTACAAGAAAATATCACTGAAGGAACAAAAAAAGAATAATAAATTGTCACTAAGGTATTATGGGCCATACCAAATCATGCAAAGGATTGGTAGTGTTGCCTACAAGCTAGAGTTGCCACCAACAATAAAGATACATCCAATTTTTCATGTCTCTTGTTTGAAGAAGATAATTGGGCATAATATTCAAACTCAAATAGCACTACCAAAGCTTGATGAAGAAGGAAGAATCATTTTGGAACCAAAGTGAATTCATCAAACACACACAAAGAAGTTGAGGAATAGAACTCTCACCGAGTATCTCATCCAATGGAAGAATTTACCAGTTGAAGATGCCACATGGGAGGATGAGGAATTCATTTAAAAGAATCCACACTTGATTAGCATTGAGGACAATGCTTATTTGAAGAGGGGGGGCATGCTACGCCATTAATATTGGTGTACATTGGGTTATGAGTAGTCAGCTTGTGGGTATCTTAACTCCTAATTAAGTCATATTATTATTAGTATATTGTTATTTAGTTGTTTAGGTCGGCCTTAGACTTATATAGGGTTATCTAAATTGTCCTAGGTGATATCCTAGGCATAAATAGGTATATATAGGAGGTTGTGAGTCTTATTTGATCATGTTGAGTATTGTGTTCTTATAGAAGACTATTGGAGGTATCCCCCTCAAAGTGGATTAGGAGGTTGCCCCCTCGAAGTGGCATATTATTATCATGTATTTTCAGCATATTTCATATTATATTTTTCTTGTGCAAGTTATTTCATTACACTATAGTGCCTGTATCTGGACCAGTAAACTCTACACCTGTTGTCTCTATAGTGACATCCGCACAATCAATGGCCACTACCCAACTAGTCATGACCGTTGCCTCTTTCGGCTAACCCCAAAGTCTAGCACACCCACTCCTCCACCACCTCCTCCATCATCTCCTTTGTCATCTCCCTCATCTCCTCCTCCACCTCCTCCTCCATCTTGACCTCTAGGATGCATAGCTGCTCCTGCTCCCCTCCCTGCATCTAAGGCTGGTGTTGGCTAATCTGGACTAGATATCTGTGGAAACAAATGAGTGTGAAAGTAATCTACATAGTCGACCATCATCTAAGCATTTATCACCTAAGGAAGATACTACCAAAAAATGGGTTGTAAATCGATAAAATCAGCACACACTACATCATAATCAATCATCGACCCCCACTTTGGGATATCTTGTCATCAATGTGCATAGGGAGCTACCCCCTGTGACATTCCTTGGATGCGATCATACTGCCTGTGGACTCGCCTGAACATAAATATCTCTAATATAAGGGATCCTCCCTATTAAGTATCTCCTACAAAACATGAAAGGAAACTCTGCTCCATCTAAGGGCCATGCCTCACAATCCAAATATGGTCTCCAAATAATGGTATCTAGGTTATCTAGGACCTGCGTCCAGTACTCTAACTTTCCCAACTTATGCTGGACAAGTGACCCTGAATATCCGAAAACATATGGGTGACCTACTACCCGCACCCTTTCACCAACTAGCCGAGTAATTGCTATGTGCTCCCAGGCCTAGAGTTGAAGAAGTGTGCACCCTGCTGATAAACTCCCTTCTCATAGATACACTACCTGGTGCAGATCATGGTATAAGTGCGCCAACATGCATGTACCCCAAGTATACACTGTCCCGTGAGCAATCATGCTCTCTAGTAATCGACCCCAACCCACTGAAAGGCCCTTCGACCTACGGTTGGGGCACATAAATCCTCCAACGTGGATTGTTAGGATGTAGGGTAGTGGTTGTTGAGTCTCAATCAACTCATACCAAGAAACTCATTCCCAATGAGTCTATCATCATGGAACATCTATTGTAAGGAATATGTACCTCCCTGCTCCTCGACATCATGTATCACCAAGGTCCCCATAATTGGTATCCAAAAAATCTGATATACATCCTCTGGGATCACTGTCATCTCGCTCGTCGGTAGGTGAAAGGTGTTGTGGTCGCTATGCCACCTCTTCGCAAGTGCTATCAGTAGCCCCCTAATCCCGTACTGGGGCATATCTATAAGTGAACTGAAGCCACACTAGTCTATGATGACATGATCTGTTGGATTCAACTATCGGATCATGTCCCATGTCCCTAGAAAGCACTCGCAAACCTAAAGGTTCCCCAAGCCACCCTCCTAGAATAAAATCAAAACATCAAGTTAGCATATCATTCAATCAACCTATCAATCAAGCATATCATCTAATAAAATCAGCTCGCGTGAGATTCTGATCAAATCTCGAGGAGCACCTAATCTATCATTCGATCCTCATTTGTCATGAGTTTGAAATCAATCAACCTATATTTTCATCGTTACTCACCTATCATGAGGATGATAATCAAATCAAATCAATCAACATCAATCTATCTTTTCATCGTTCCTCGCCTATCATGAGGATGGCAATCAATCAACCGATCAATCAATCTATCCTAATTCATTGTTCCTCGCCTATCATGAGGATGATCATCAACCTATCAATCAACATCATTATATCATTGGCTGCAAGATAAAAAAATCATTAAAATCTAGGAGAAATTTATCAAAATCATCATTTTTGGCTGGATGCGCTAAAACAGGGCTTCTATGCGTCGGCTTACCAAATGTGCTAGAAGATCTCCTGGATGCGTCGAAATAGAATTCAGATGCGCTTTTTCAGCAATGCACTAGGAAATTTTACCTATGCATTGGAACAAGGTCCTGATGTGTCATTTCTCGGATGTGTCGTTTAATCAACCCTATGCACGACTTGATCACTCCTATGTGCTATTTCACCAATTCGCTAAAATCCTAACCCTATGTCCTAAAGTAGAGGTTGGATGTGCCGGTCTAATCTTGGGGTTTAGACCTAGCAAGATGCGCTACTGCAGGATCCTTATGTGCTAAAGCGGAGTCCCTATGCGCTAAAAAACCTACTTTATGTGCTAAAAATGCAAAAACAATCAAAAATTTAAATGCATTTTACAGTGTGAAAATCAAAATTTGAATTTTGAAAAAGTTGTTTGGGGGTACATACAGAAGGTCCATATGCGGGCAGATGCTGGTGGCAGCAAACGCACTTGAATCAGTGAGTGTGGCAAGAAATTTTGTCCATCTTTTCTCTGCAAGCTCTCAATTTCTCAAAATTCCAAGGTTACAAATGATTTTAACTTCTAACCTTTTACCCCTTTTAAAGGTTAATTAAGGGGTAATAACAGTGGCATTTTATTTTTATTTTTAAATGGGCTCTTTTATCAACTATTCAACAGTGCAAAAAATCTATTCTAATTTTTGGGAGATAAATTAGGCTATCCTCATCAAATCTATCAATCATCAACACATTATTGAAAAATCATTTAAATCATCAAAAAAATTCAAAAATCATCCAAAAAATCAAAAATCCCTGATTTACCTCTCGAGGGGGCATCCTTTCATCATCGTTGTAAAATCGGAGTCTGGGGCATGTCAAATTTTTTTTATCATTACGGTCAAAAATTTATTCTTTGAAGCAATGTGGCTACACAGATCACTTCAAAGAGGGGAAAAATGTATACACACAAAAATGGTTTGAACATCATATTAATTAAATACTAGCTATTTGATTAATATTCTAAATTCCTCTACTATTATAAATAAATTGTGAAATTTATTTATATGGTTCATAGTCTATTTCCTCTTTTCACAAATCTTCCTTCTTTCTAAAATTATTTAAAGGAACAAATTAATCAATTTGTATTTAATTAATTTTCCCCTCTTCCTTTTAAATTTGAATTTAGAATATTCTTCCAAAATTAGTTAAGATGCACAAATAATTTATTTGTCATTTTTACTAATTTACCTCTCTCCTATTAAATTGAATTTTTAAATCCAATTTAAGCACATTTCTACAACTTTCTTCTAACCTCCTCCAAATCATCTGCCACCTCATCATGTGTCTCATAAATGAATTTTATAAATTGAAAAATGTAGAATGTCCTCAACAAATTTGGAACCAATTTTGAACAACCTGAGACACATGGATTCTCTTTCTCTTTGATTCCTTTCTACACTTGGCATTTTTTCTTATCGAAGGGAACCATCTCCTTGATTCCCTCTAACCTCCTGATGCTCTATTGTTGATGCCATATGATCACAATCTGGACCGTCCATTGTTGCCACATCACCTTGAGGCTTGAAAAATCTATAAATAGAGCCTTTGTTGCAGAATTTACAGAGCATGAATAGTAGGCAAGTTTATGTTGCTAAATTCTAGTGCAATTTGTGAGTTAACGAACATTTAGCTTAGTTTGCTTTTTTAGTATCATAATGGCATTTTCATTTTGGTAGTTTAATTATTTTCATCCTCCATTTAGTATTTGCACTTCATATTCATTATAATATCAACATTTAGATTTAACACCATTTCCATCCTAGGATCATTCAACTTTGTGCATCAAGTTATCGGAAAATCCAAAAATATAGGCATGTAGATTCATTTTAAGCATCTCATTTATTGAGTTGTCAATCTTTGCAGGTTATTATGCAAACATAATGAGATCTAAGAGCATTACTTGCAGGATTCCTTGGGATTATAGATCTATGGGATGAGTTAAAAGGATAGGTTGTAGTTTCATTTATTGCTGCTTTTGATTTCCTTTTAAGTAATGCATTCCATGAAGGTGTTTTGTTCTAACATTGCAGGATACACATTTTCCCTACCCATAGTATCAATCGAGATCCAATTGTCATGTAAAATTATTTATGCATCATGCATGTTATTGGAGCTAATATGATGATGTAGAGTTCATGATCCATTCAAGCATTCAAGGCATTGTTTCAAGTCAAGCTCCAAGATCAAGATCCACATCCATTGAAACCATTTCATGCTAGTTGTAGATCTACATTCCAAGATTCATTCAAGGGTTTGGTGAGTTGTGACATAGATTTATTCATTGATCATTCATTTCATGCTATTTCAATTCATTACAAGGTTTAATTACCAAAATGAGGTTTGACCAAGGAAAACCCCCATTCACCATAAACAAAAGATTTTTCCCTCTTGATTTTTGTTTGCAAATTTAGGTGGAAGAAATCTTGGAGATCCCTTGAAGAGAAAAATTGAAGAAGTTGTCAAAGTTGAAAAATTTGTCATCTCACAAAAACTCAATTACAGAATTTATCTCCTGCTTTCTTTAACCAAAAACCTAGGAAAATTGAGACATTCAAATTTATTGCAAATGCTCCTAAAAGTTGTAGATAAACCCTAAACCAAGACCCATTTTCCCCTGAGTGAATGAGTCACAGGTTAACTTCAACAGAGCACTTTTGGTGACTGGTACACATTATTTTTCCCTTCTCTAATCTATAATATGATTTCTAGTTCCATCAAAATTTAGCTTAATCTATTAGATCCAAGTTGTATATTGCATTTTTGTTTTGATTTTCTATTTTTAATCTTTCTCTCCAAAGTGTTGTTTAATTAGGACCCCATCCTTGCGTGAAAAGGAAATCAACAGATTCACACTTTGACTTGACTCACCTGAAGGTTGATAGTATTTTCATTGTGTTGATCTCATTTCCTAATGAATTGAGGAATAATAGGTCCCCCTAATTGAGTTTATCAATCTCATTTTGGTGATCTCACCCAATTTTTCTTCATTAAGGACTTCTTTTTCAAATCCTATCAAAAGATTAAAGCAAACTGCATAGCAAAATTATCCCTTAGCAATATGTGTAAACACATGATTGAGCCAAAATACCTTCCAAATATCCAAGAGCAACCTATGAAAAAATCTCCCACTAATTTGTATAAGAGATCACAAGATAATCAAACAAATCCTGTTGTACCTCCTAAAGTAAAACTAGTTTATAAAGTTCAAGAGAAAGTGGTTGAACAACTTGCCATGGTTCCTTTCATTCCTCCCTTAAGGGAAGAAAAGAAACCCATGGTTGACAAACCCACTCCTACACAAAGACAACTTAAAAACTACATGAAAATAAACT